>CM036756.1:2899546-3264546 GCA_020796225.1 Arion vulgaris
AGATTGTATGTACGCATATTCAAAAAATTAAAACATGTTTTCATTTTTACTATCCTCGTTACACGATTCCTGGTATTGTCGACCACAGTGCGTATCATTAAAGTCATGATATTTCAATCAATTTAAGATTAAAGTCATGAATATCCGTCAAGTTAAGATTAGTCATGAATATCAGTCAAGTTAAGATTAAAGTCAGGAATATCAGTCAAGTTAAGATTAAAGTCATGAATATCAGTCAAGTTAAGATTGAAGACAGGAATGGCAGTCAAGTTAAGATGGAAGACAGGAATGTCAGACAAGTTAACATTGAAAAGGATGTCAGTGATGAGATGTGTGTGTGTGTGGAGGAGGGGGTGGTGGTGAAGAGAAAGAGCAGTAAAAACTACTGAGAAACGAAATTGTTCTAGTGAAATATATTTGATCAAACTGTTTACAAGTTGCCACAGAAACATCATTCTTCTTCCGTTAAAACGTCACGTTATGAAAACTATCACAATCAAACAATCCTAGATCCGAACATCGCCTAGATGTTGGGTAATGTTTAATATGTCCACACCTCCTTCGTGTCATTTAGTCAAGGTCACGATAACGCCGCTCACACGCCCGACTGTACTTTAACGAGATATCTACTCTGACATTGTCTTGTCAATATCTCCCCGCCCGTGCCTCCAAGAGAATGTTTGTCTAGTCTCGCCTACAAGAGATCAGGAGTGTGATGTCTTCTGTCACGCAGTACTACGTCCAGACTTTTCGTGACGAGAGAAATTAATATCTATTAGTATACTCCTGTACATATATACGAGAACACACATGCGTACATATATGCGCATATGTAGTGCAGCACACACATACATAAATAACACACATATATGCACACACATATTCATGCATTATTGGCCTCTTTGTCTCAGGAGACAAAAGGTTTTGCGTTACGTAGTTTGTTATGTGCTCCATCACATCGTCTCTTGTGGCTGTGATGTCCTATTCTGGAGTGGTAATCCACGTGGTAAACACACATATATAAACACACATATATAAACACACATATATAAACACACATATATAAACACACATGGCAAGGGGATGGATATGTCGTTACGCCATTGCCATGCTTTCTGTGTAGTGAGTTCGAATTGGACCGAATAGTTCTGTTCACAAATGTATTTTTGCCAAAAACTCTAGGATTGTTGGCGGAGCTATGAAATTCGTTCTTTGTGCAATACTCTGGGTAAGTGACATGCCATTTCTGGGAAAGGACCGTGCTGTATGGGTCAAAACCCGGTAGAATGAAGTCATGTCGTCGTCTTGAGACAAATTGTATAAATATATATAATTGTATAAATATATATAATTGTATAAATATATATAATTGTATAAATATATATATACACATAAATAATCAAGCTTACATATGAAAAATGTTAAGAGTCAACGCTATATTCAGTTATACAGGGTGTTCCAAAACTTCATAGGATTTGAAAAATCCGCTCCTATCCCAAAAACCATTCCTCGGTCAAAAGATTAATATCTTCTGCATAATCTACATTTTCCATCAGTTATCAGAGGACTATCATCATAGCACTCCGGACACGTCCATAGGTGCTCCGATCTCCGTCTCAACAAATCCAGCAGCCGCCCAGGATTATGTTGTTTTTTAAAACGGGTTTTTCAGTCGAAGGATTGACTTCATTGCACGGGTTTTACCCATATGGCTCGGTCCTTTTCACAGAACTGACACGTCACCTGCCGAAGTATTGCACAAGCGAGAACTCCGTAGCTCCGGCAACAAACCTAGTGGCCACTGCTAAAAATGCACACGTGAATAGAATAGCACGGACGGGATTCGATCGTATATCGTATCACGACCTTCGACTCGCAATGCAGTAATCAATTAGCCACAGAGAACACCTAGAACGTATCAGGATTATGTATACAGTATTGCAGGATGGGGGTTGGGAAAAGGACATCATTTGGAAAAATCAAGAAAACATGTCAAACTGTCGACATGCTCAACAACAAAATCTTGAAACTCAAAGAATTGAATCTTAAAATATTGAAACTTAAAATATATAGAAGCAGTGTCCTGTCCTGGGGGTGTTTTTGTACAGTAGTGAATGCTGGAAAATGACACACAACATTGACAATTTGGAAAGATTCCCCAAAAATGTTTCAGAATAATCCCTCAAATTTTCTAGGAAATTACAACAGCATATGAAGATCTTTTGCAATGAACATTGGTAGACCATACAAAAAAGACGAATGTGGAAGGTAGATTGGTCATGTATGTCGTATGTCAGCAGGTACATTGATAACTCTCTCGTGTGCAGCGGGTGGGAAAATAAGACCTGAACGTACAAAGAAACATATCGATGTGGGGAGACTCAGTAAACTATGCTAAACACGTTAACACAAAGTATTACAGTTTTACAAAATACATAAACAGTGACGATAAACAGCAATGTTTCGACAAAAGCCTTTATCAGCAAATAATACAACAAGAATGACGAATTTCGAAGAACACTACAAATGGACGATTACATGTGGAAACATAAACCTATCAATGAAAATTCGGGAATAGTAACGAACAACGAAATGAGTGGATACAAAACCGAAAGTGGAAAAGAAGAGAAACAATAAACAATATAGTGGATAAATGACACATATAAGGAGCAAACACACATATAGATAACAAGGCACGAGATAAGACAGTACTAAGAAGCATAAGAATGTAATGCGTTGAGTCCAAGAGGTCGCAAAGTGCCATAGAATGAAATAAAACGGTTCTCCAGGGCGAATCGACTGCGATCATCGGAGGAACATGATCGGATGGCTGTGACCTGATATCGTCAACTCCTGAATGGCCAGTATCGTTGAAATGGGTGGCCACAGGAGTCACAGAGCATTAGCGAATATCGCGTAAGTGTTGGGCGAATCGGTCACTGAGTCTCTTACCGGTTTCGCCAATATAGGACTTGTTGCATCGTTTGCAGGTGATGGCATAGATGATATTACGGGACTCACACGTGAAACTGGGGCATTTCAACGATACTGGCCATTCAGGAGTTGACGATGTCCAGGTCACAGCCATCCGATCATGTTCCTCCGATGATCGCAGTCGATTCGCCCTGGAGAACCGTTTTATTTCATTCTATGGCACTTTGCGACCTCTTGGACTCAACGCATTACATTCCTATGCTTCTTAGTACTATCTTATCTCGTGCCTTGTTATCTATATGTGTGTTTGCTCCATATATGTGTCATTTATCCACTATATTGTTTATTGTTTCTCTTCTTTCCACTTTCGGTTTTTTGTGTCCACTCATTTCGTTGTTCGTTTTTATTCCCAGATTTTCATTAGATAGGTTTATGTTTCCACATGTAATCGTCCATTTGTAGTTTTCCCTCGAAATTCGTCATTCTTGTTGTATTGTTTGCTTGATAAAGGCCTTTGGTCGAAACGTTGCTGTTTATCGTCACTGTTTATGTATTTTGTAAAACTGTAATACTTTGTGTTAACGTGTTTAGCTATTTTCCAAGTTTTACTGCAGTCTCCACCCTTTTTCGATAATCGTCGCCATATTGCTGCAACTATTCGTCGTCACTCAGTAGGTAAGGTTTATGTTATTTTTGTTGTGTAGGTGCATTTCCCGTTCCTACACCCCAACCTTGTTTAGCATATTATATCGGTTCTTTTGTTTGTATTTCATTACTATGCCTTCCCTTCAATACTTGTTGAATTTTTCTTCGATCTTATATCTCGGTTTCCTTCAGCCTCCTACCGACTGATGTGCGTCTTACTGCCATCAGTTATGCTATGGTTACTTTCAAAACTCGTTTCTGCTCTCATCGTAATTTTTTCTTCACATGTCAGCGTCTTAAGGTTATTCCCAAAGGCTTTGCTTCCAACTTCCACCCTCTGCAGGCTCATTATACCCCAGGGAGCAGCGTAGGTTACTTAAGTTAGAAACCAAATGTACACTACAACGCATGCGTTGTATCGCGGACAACCACTCACACCTTCTATCTGACTTGGATTCCTCCCAGTCCCTACTTCTACAACGTCTACGTAGTCTCACTTCTACTAATATGCCTTTACTCCCTCTTATTCGTTTCACCATCCACGTTCTTAACAGACAACTGCTGAATTATTTGCAGGCATCATCAACAAAAACTTGACCTTCTTCGCCCTGTACCTTCTACCACTCCTCTCAATTGTCCAACACTATCTTCTCCTCCTACCCAGGTTGTCTGCATCCCTCCAGCCCTTCTCTATCTGACAGCGAGAGATGTGTTTTAAGTAAGGGTCTCCAGTTTGTTCCTCTCCGCCCCTCCATTGACCACTACTCTACTCTTCAGGATGTCAACCGCTTCCACCGTGGCCTGCGACTCAAATTCCATTTCCATCACCAGGAGGACCCTCTAGAACATCACGACTCGAGTATGTTCTCCAAGTATTCCACTGCAAGCATGATTGACTCCTAAACCTGGTGCCTCTAACGCTCTTGATCTCTACATCAAGAATACTACATACGACATTGGACTTCTCCACCTAAACGCCTAGGGCGTTCTAACATGTCACCGTCCGAGTTTCGTGCTCTATCACACCTCCGTCGACGTGATGACATTGTTATCAAACCTGCTGACAAAGGTGGTGCCATAGTCGTATGGAGTAAAGAACTATACCTACAGGAAGGCCACAACCAACTCCGTAACACCCTATTCTACAATAATATTCCTTCTGATGCCACACTATCCAACAATAGTAAGGTCCGTACAGTCATCAAGAACCTCATTGCCTCAAAAGACCTTCCTACCGGCGCATCATCACTATGTATCATCGACAGTTGTTTGGGCAAACTGCATTCTATATGCTCCCAAAAATTCATAAACTTCACAATCCTGGTAGGCCTATTGTTTCTGCTTGCTCTTGTCCCACGGAACACATCTCCGAATTCCTTGATAGTATCTTCAATCCTATAGTCACCACACTACCTTCATTCTTGAAAGATACTAACCACACTTTGTCTGTTTTTTCTTCTATTGTTGTTGCCTGGCAGGACTTATCGTCTCTTCCTCCTTGATGTCTGTTCACTGTATACCTCTATACCTCATTCTGACGGACTCCAAGCTCTCCAGTTTTTTCTCGACAGGAGAACTAACCCTCTTGTCTCCACCTCGACTCTCCTTCGTCTTGCAGAACTAGTTCTCACTCTCAACTCCTTTCAGTTCAATGACCAGTTCTTCGAACAGATTAGTGGGGTCGCCATGGGTACTAAAATGGGACCCAGCTATGCTTGTCTATTCATGGGTCATCTCGAACACTTAGTATGGAACACCTATGATGGTCCTCTTCCGTCCGTGTATCATAGATACATCGATGATTGTATTGGAGTTACTGATATGTCTGAAGCCGATTTGTCACGCTTCATCACCTTCATCAATGCCTTCAATCCTGCTATTCGGTTCACCTCTCACATCTCTACCTCCTGTGTCAATTTTCTTGACATCACTATCACCATCAGCCTATCCACTATCACTACATCAGTATACTACAAGCCTACTGATACACATAGCTTTATTCTGTATACCTCTTCCCATCCCCAGGCCTGTCGTGACTCTTACCTTCTCCCAACTTACGCCTTCGTCGCCTCTGTAGTGAGGACGACGATTTTCTTGATAAAGCTCACGAGATGCTGGGTTTCTTCCGCCAGCTTATACCCGGAGAATGTGCTTACATCTGCCATGCATCGGGTACAGCTAATTGCTCTGCCAGAGGCCCTCTCTCACATGCATAGAACCCCAATTCTGACAGGGTTAAACTTATCTTAACTTTCCACCCTCATAGTTCCTGGTGAAAAAGGTCTTATTCCATCATCTACCTATTCTTCAGTCTGATCCTGAGACACGTCCAGTCTTCCAACACTATCCTTTGGTGGCGTACAGACGGGACAGAAGTCTCAAGGATTTGTTGGTACACAGTCGCCTCAAGCCTAATATCCAGAGTCACTTTGGCACCATCCAGTGCGGACGTCGACGATGTTGACATGTGCATATGTAATACAGACCCGCACTGTCTCTTTTCCAAAAGCTACGTATGCCATTCAAGACAGTTTCACTGTGAGTCCTGTAATATCATCTATGCCATCACCTGCAAACGATGCAACAAGTCCTATATTGGCGAAACCGGTAAGAGACTCAGTGACCGATTCGCCCAACACTTACGCGATATTCGCCAATGCTCTGCGACTCCTGTGGCTACCCATTTCAACGATACTGGCCATTCAGGAGTTGACGATGTCCAGGTCACAGCCATCCGATCATGTTCCTCCGATGATCGCAGTCGATTCGCCCTGGAGAACCGTTTTATTTCATTCTATGGCACTTTGCGACCTCTGACTCAAAGCATTACATTCCTATGCTTCTTAGTACTATCTTATCTCGTGCCTTGTTATCTATATGTGTTTGCTCCATATATGTGTCATTTATCCACTATATTGTTTATTGTTTCTCTTCTTTCCACTTTCGGTTTTTTGTGTCCACTCATTTCGTTGTTCGTTTTATTCCCAGATTTTCATTAGATAGGTTTATGTTTCCACATGTAATCGTCCATTTGTAGTGTTCCTCGAAATTCGTCATTCTTGTTGTATTATTTGCTTGATAAAGGCCTTTTTGGTCGAAACGTTGCTGTTTATCGTCACTGTTTATGTATTTTGTAAAACTGTAATACTTTGTGTTAACGTGTTTAGCTATTTTCCAAGTTTTACTGCAGTCTCCACCTTTTCTAGTAAAACTATGTAAACAAGCAAAACACGTCATAACAAAGTACTATAGTTTTACCAAAAAAAAACATCGAAAAGAACGGTGGAAGAGAGATGACAGATTGTGACCTGATGTGGGAAACAATTAATTAAAAGGTGGCAGAACGGCAGCAATAACAATCTTTTGTCGAAGCCTTAACCTTTACAACATGAATCCGGTCGATTGTCGGCCATTTATTGTATAGCCAAAAACACTGGACGGACGATCATCGACTCCATCTTATTTCACCCTAACACCGTAAGAGCTCTCCCGCTTTGAAACACTGCCCCTTTTTTCACTGCTGTATTACGTTTCCACAACGACGGGAATGCTATCAAAGAAATGAAAAGAAGGTTGAACTTGCTAAGATAGATATCTATCTTAGAATCCAATCTTGGATTCTCCGAAAGGAGTTCATTCTATTTTTCATGTTTGTTAGCCTACACGCTCTGATATAACCAATAAAATGTTCGCCTTAGGTTGAAAGGTCCGTGCCTCGGCGTAAAGAGGCTTTTTCAAACAAACTGATCTTACTTTGCAAAAACTAAAAGAACTAACTAACCTATGGAAGGGAACTGATATAAGAACAAAAATCACGTGTTTAAGAACCTGCGTTTTTCCCTTGGCAACATATTGTTGTGAGACATGGACCATTGACTAAGCGGCAGAGAAGATTATTAATACCTTTGAATGCAAATGCTACAGAAGAGTACTTAGAATATCATGGACAGAGAAAAGAACAAACGCTTCTGTTCTGCAACAGCTTGATATTAAAGAGAGTAGGCTATTACAAAGCATAAAAACAAGGAAAATTAAATAATTCTGGTACATTAAACGACATGAATGCCTGGAGAAATTAATTTTGGAAGGAATGGTGCCTGGAAGAAGAACGAGAGGAAGTTTGGAAGGAATAGTGCCTGGAAGAAGAACGAGAGGAAGTTTGGAAGGAATAGTGCCTGGAAGAAGAACGAGAGGAAGTTTGGAAGGAATAGTGCCTGGAAGAAGAACGAGAGGAAGTTTGGAAGGAATGGTGCCTGGAAGAAGAACGAGAGGAAGTTTGGAAGGAATAGTGCCTGGAAGAAGAATGAGAGGAAGATCTAGAAGACGATGGGTGCAGGATGTCATTGACGATCTGAGATGACTGCTGCTGACGCCGGCCAACTTGCACAGAACAGAGAGTTTTTCAGGAATGCTGTCTTGGGAGCCAAGTTCTGGAAGAGACAAGCTACTTGATGATGATGCTGATTACATTTACAAATGACCGACTTCTTGTAAAATGTGAGTATCGTGCGATTTGATGTTAATTTTGTTTGACAATGTCCCAAACTGTCTAAAAAATATCTGATTTTGATGATTCCACCTGTGATTTGGATGTTCAATAAACATTTGAATTAAGTGATTCTAGCTGTGATATGGATGTTCAGGAAACATTTGAATTAAGTCATTCTAGCAGGAGGCATATAATAACCTTAGTAATGTGACAGAACAGATAGAAACAATGAACCAACAACATCTCAAACGTGGTTCAGAGCAGGGTATACCCTCCTGAAAATGATTGGAGTGTGTTACATCAATTCTGTGAACTGACTGGCCCAAAACACATGAAGAGACTCTATACCTGCCTGTTATTTGTACCTGTTTTTAACTCTTTTATTGACATCAAAAATCATCCTGTGCTAATCTCAAATCGCCTGTGTGTTGTCAGCGCCTCAGGGAGCAAAGTAAAGTAATACTTTGACTACAAGGCATGTCGTAAGGGCGACTGAGTAGGGGACTATGGAAGCTATCCTAGTAAATAAAATGTATCACAGAATGTAGCTGAACCATCATACACCCAGAGCGACTTAGGCCTCTGCAGCAAATATGTGCACCCTTAGTGTCCCAGGCTAATATGTGAACACTATGTGTCCCAGGCTAATATGTGCACCCTGTTGTTCCCAGGCTACTATGTGCACCTGTAGCAGTGGCTTAATGATGAATACTCTATATTTGTTCTATTCTATTTAATTCTACTTGTTTTACCCCAAAACCAGTAATTACACCGGACTAAAGATGATTGCAGTTTTCTTGAAAAGTTATTTTTCTGCTGCTGTAAGATCTAGAAAATCACCACCATAAATCAATTCACATATTCATCTCAGGATGAAAGTTAATCAAATTTTAATTACTCTCTGCAAACCTTGCTAGAACTTCCTCATTCTATTGTTACATGAAATTAAACAACAATTCCACCAAATGAACATATCTCTGGAATCCATGGCTCAACCAGAAAATTTACACTGTCTTAACTATCTACGTAGGCCTACCAGAATTAAAACCCCTACTGGTCCTTTGGGAGTCTTCCATGACCACTGGATCTCTATAAATTCTCTATAAATCACAGGGTCCGCTCTGCGGCCCCTGCAACGACACCTGTCGTTTCATCCATCTCTATCTCTCTCCCTCTGTCCGAATCCCATCCCCAGTATTATACCAGGCTGGTATTGCGCAATCTATCCCGAAGATCTATTAGGAATTGTTTATTTCAAATACTACGCACATTAAAACTTAACTATTTCATTGGTCTGTTTATTTCAACCTACCAATAATTTGCTTCCCTTGTTTACCAGGCTGCTCAGTACAATCGTGTCATTCTTCTCAACATGGTTCTATAAAATAGTAAACATAGTTTTTCCCTATCTGTCTTAAATTCATGTCATTATCAAAATGCGTTGATACCAACCCTTCAAGCAGTATATCTTTTGAATAATACCCACAGCTAAATGTAAGAACCAGGAATTAGATGTAGATGATTTGGTGACGGTGGAAATCAAGGATGCTGTACGAGCAAAACAGTGCACCTGGTCCAGATGGCATACGATATGGTGACATTGACGGGTTGTCTGATGGGAGTGGGAAGAACTGGCTGCATCTACAACAAAAGCATTACGACTGCAATAATCAACGAAGAATGGTTGCACAGCTACCTGGTACCTCTGCCGAAGCCTGGCAAAGACCACACAAAATTCAGGGCTATCGGGTAATCACCATGCAGAATACAATAGGCAAGTTGCTGGAGAAAATAATTGCCAGAAAAATATCCTGCCAACTAGAGAGGTTACGTCTCCTTCCCCCCACCCTTGGAGGGTACCGTCCATATAGAGAGACATGGCGTAATGCAGCGGTGTTCGCCTACGATGTCTATGGGGGTTTTCACTCAGGCATTGGAGACATTGCTGCTGCAATTGACCTTGAAGATGCCTATAATAGAGCCGTTGCATTTTTTAATGGTGCAGCAGACTGAACTCAATATCAGCCCATTCCTCCTCAATTGGATCTTTGCGGCCTCTTCCAGCGAAAGATAGTGTTTAAATGTGGCAGTTGGGCGTCATCAGCAACAACAATCCACCTGGCTTACCACAGGGTACCATTATCTCCGGTGTTGTTCAATGCCTATACTGTGAGCATCACAAAGAGCAGATCACGGGTAGAGGAAGGACAATGTCATATGCAGATGATGTGTTGGTGTATCGTCAGGGCAAAGGGTAGAGAACAGCGTGGAGAACTCAGTCAGAACTCGACCGCATAGGTAGATGGTGCGTTGAAGCAGGAGCATTGGTCAACCCCCCAAAAGCAGCGGTGACATGGTTCTCTTTAAACAACCACATCGTCAACACTCCTCACCATCTGTGGTTTTGTGTTCAGAGGTAGTGGAGCGATCTCAGTCTATGAAATACCTGGGGTTGCGTTTTGATCGTAGTCTAGCTTTTACGGAACACATAGCTCATGTGATAATGAAGGCGAGGAAAGGTTTTCTGGCGATGAGGGTAATGGCTGCGGCGGATTGTGACAGCGCCCTCTTTGTATTTATACCAGGGTCTGGTCCTTTCTGTGCTTGAGTATGCGCTGACGATCCTGACTCTCAGTCATAGTCAGATAGAACGACTGGAAAGAATACAGAACGAGGCGATGCCATTATACTTGGTTGCACTAAAGACACGTCGTGCGGGGCGATGCGCTATCTCCTTGACTATCCTACTATGGAGTATAGAATACTGATGAGCCGTGCACGAGCATACCTTCGAGTCAATGCTGACACACAACATCCTCTGCACTGGAAATAAGAGACAAAAAATAGGGTTAAAAGGAAAATCTTGGATGGGTCGGCGAGGACTATATTGAACAGGTGTGTACACTTGAAGACATTGATCCCGGTGAAGAATGGATACAGTGCCAAGAGCAATCGCACATCCTTTCTGTATGCATCCAGACTTGATAAAGAATGCAGGCAACACAACCCACTTGTTGTGGAGGCAGAGGTTCAGGCATTAATTTCTGAGGACGCATCTGAGCATGATGTAATCATTTATACGGATGGTTCGGTGATTCGACATGTGCGGAGCTCGTGGGCTTTCACTGCTCAGGTCAGAGGTGATGTTGTGAAGGAAGACAGTGGTGGTTTTTCCGTGACTACAAGCAGTCTCACTGAAATCATGGCGGTTACCAAAGCGTGATTTGGCTAAGATCCTGACTTTTATCCATGCATTTTCTCAGTGACTCAATGGTATGCTCAGGAAGATTGAAACAGGATGGGCTGGGACATTGGATAGAATCGCTAGGAGTCTAAGCGACAAAGATCAGTTTTATTTTTGTGCCAGGGCATGCAGGTGTAAGGAAGAATGAACGTGCGGATAGGCTTGCAGGTATGGCTGCTGTCCAAAGCGGACGAGCAATGGACCAGGCTGATATTATAAATTCCTTAAGGGAGAGGGCGTGTACATGTTCACGTAATAGCGGTGCATCCCCAGCACTAACCCGACTGCAAGAACTCAAAGTTAAGTGTGGTGTAGCTCGACAAGAACGCTATGCTGAGCAAGAAAATTGTAAACCAACAGAACCGGTGTCGTTAGTCGCCACACGTGTGACATACTGAGGGAGATCGGAGCACTTATGGACTAATTTGTTCGACGTGCAGTGATGGTGATCCGACGACTAAACTAAACTAATAATACCCCGGATATCACGTGATGTTTACTACACAATACATTTCCAAATTGCGTCCAATTTTCTTAGGTACACTTTTTTCTTTCTCCTAGACTTGCTAAGATTTTATTATATAGCCTGGTCATTCCTTCCTTGCTTGCATTTGACTAGAAATATATCTTCACTTATCATTATCTCCTGGTATAAATAACCTCACTACTACACACCCTGTGTGTCCCAGAGTAATATGTACACCCTGTGTGTCCCAGGCTAATATGTGCACCCTGTGTGTCCCAGGCTAATATGTGTACCCTGTGTGTCCCGGGCTAATTTGTGCACCATGTGTGTCCCAGGCTAATATGTGTACCCTGTGTGTCCCAGGCTAATATGTGCACCCTGTGTGTCCCAGGCTAATATGTGCACCCTGTGTGTCCCAGGCTAATATGTGTACCCTGTGTGTCCCGGGCTAATTTGTGCACCCTGTGTGTCCCGGGCTAATATGTGCACCCTGTGTGTCCCAGGCTAATATGTGTACCCCGTGTGTCCCGGCTAATTTGTGCACCCTGTGTGTCCCAGGCTAATATGTGCACCCTGTGTGTCCCAGGCTAATATGTGCACCCTGTGTGTCCAGGCTATATGTGCATCCTGTGTGTCCCGAGTTAATATATGCACCTGTGTATTGGCTAATATGCACCCTGTGTGTTGGCTAATATGTGCACCCTGTGTGTTCAGGCTAATATATGCACCCTGTGTGTTGGCTAATATGTACCCTGTGTGTTGGCTAATATGTGCACCTGCGTGTCCCGGCTAATATGCACCCTGTGTGTTGGCTAATATGTACCCTGTGTTTGGCTAATATGCATCCTGTGTGTCCGGCTCATATGTGCACCCTGTGTGGCCGGCTAATATGCATCCTGTGTGTCCGGGGAAAGGACACATACAGAATCCAATGTCGTAGGGCTGGAACAGAGGGGACAGTAGTGTCGAGAGTGATATCCTAGAGTATGAGCCGTATTCTGACGGTGAATAGGGATGATAGAACAAAACATGGACATTGAGCAAAGCGCAGTCACAAAAAATAACTACATGTGAAATGCGTTGCCTGCGAAAAGTTACCAACAACACAAGAAAAGACAGAATCACTAACATCAGCATAAGAAAGAAAGTTGGCACAAAACCGTGCTTGAATTACATAGAGAAACAAAGAATGAAGTGGTTTGGCCACTTAATAAAAATGCATCCAAACTCCACAGTATACAGAGTCTTCTACAACAGAACATCGGGAAAGAAGGCAAGAGGAAGACCACGGAAAAGATGGTTAGATGGCGTAGCAGAATCCTGTGAAGAGCAAAAATAACAATCACACAAGCAACCAGAACAGCGCCAGACAAAAACAGAAAACCACGACACTGGGCAACAACCAGGTAGCAGTGTGACGACACTGGGCAACAACCAGGTAGCAGTGTGACGACAAAAGAAGAAGAAGTGTCATGTGAGGGGATAGTAGTGTCAAGAGTGACATCCTAGTAGAGTATGAGATTTATTCTGACGGTGAATAGGGATGATAGTGTCATATGAAGCTGTGTAGATATAAATAAGAACAGAAGAGGTAGGCGAGAGAGGCATGTATACCAACAGGTGTATAAGGGCCAGGAGGGAGGAAGTAGAGCAGACTGAGTGAATAGATAGATATAAATGTTCTAGGCGTTCTGAACTCGTCCTCTAGGTCGCCTGGCGCTTGGAATTTAGTTCTTGTCGAAGGGTCCCTTGTTGGAGTCGTTCCTGGTGGCTCTCCTTCTTGTAAAAGCGTCGATTATCTTCCTGTGGCTGATGTCGTCTAGAGTGCAGTATTAACGTAACAGTTTAATGCACACGTTCAAATATTGATGAAAATGTTAGTCAGTTATAATAAATGAACACAAGGTTCTGAAATGACAAAGTGCAATCAAGAATTTGATCAAGACACTGGTGAATATATCAATGAGAAAACCTGAAGCGGTCATTTCTTCTGACAAACATAATCAATGTAGATATTATTGTAAATCAAAGTTATTCCTTGCCTGTTCTTGTTGACTTTTCCTCTGCATTCTCTACTATACTGATTTCCCATTAGTTAAAAATGTTTGGACACTGGTCATCTCAAAGTGGCAGACACGACCCTACTAACTATGCTGAAGAGTGTCCAAGTGGCCAGACACGACCCTACTAACTTGCTGAAGGTGTCACAAAGTGGCAAGACAAGACTCTACTAACTATACTGAAGGTGTCACAAGTGACAGACACGACCCTATAACTATACTGAAGAGTGTCCAAAGTGGCAAGACAGAGACTCTACTAACTATACTGAAGAGTGTCACAAGTGACAAGACACGACCCTACTAACTATGCTGAAGAGTGTCTCAGTGGCAAGACACGACTCTACTAACTATACTGAAGAGTGTCACAAAGTGGCAAGACACGACTCTACTAACTATACTGAAGAGTGTCACAAAGTGGCAGACACGACCTACTAACTATACTGAAGAGTGTCACAAAGTGGCAAGACACGACTCTACTAACTATACTGAAGAGTGTCACAAAGTGACAAGACACGACCCTACTAACTATACTGAAGAGTGTCACAAAGTGGCAAGACAAGACTCTACTAACTATACTGAAGAGGTGTCACAAAGTGACAAGACACGACCCTACTAACTATGCTGAAGGTGTCACAAGTGGCAAGACACGACCCTACTAACTATACTGAAGAGTGTCACAAAGTGGCAAGACACGACTCTACTAACTATACTGAAGAGTGTCACAAGTGGCAGACAAGACCCTACTAACTATACTGAAGAGTGTCACAAAGTGACAAGACACGACCCTACTAACTATACTGAAGAGTGTCACAAAGTGACAAGACACGACCCTACTAACTATGCTGAAGAGTGTCAAAAAGTGGCAGACACGACCCTACTAACTATACTGAAGAGTGTCACAAAGTGGCAAGACAAGACTCTACTAACTATGCTGAAGGTGTCACAAAGTGAAAAGACACGACTCTACTAACTATACTGAAGAGTGTCACAAAGTGGCAAGACACGACCCTACTAACTATACTGAAGAGTGTCACAAAGTGGCAAGACACGACTCTACTAACTACTAAAGAGTGTCAAGTGGCAGACGACCCTACTACTATACTGAAGAGTGTCACAAAGTGACAAGACACGACCCTACTAACTATACTGAAGAGTGTCACAAAGTGGCAAGACACGACCCTACTAACTATACTGAAGAGTGTCACAAAGTGACAAGACACGACCCTACTAACTATACTGAAGGTGTCACAAGGTGGCAAGCCCGACCCTACTAACTATACTGAAGGGGTGTCACAAGTGACAGACACGACCCTATAACTATCTGAAGGTGTCACAAAGTGGCAAGACACGACCCTACTAACTATACTGAAGAGTGTCACAAAGTGGCAAGACAAGACTCTACTAACTATACTGAAGAGTGTCACAAAGTGACAAGACACGACTCTACTAACTATACTGAAGAGTGTCACAAAGTGGCAAGACACGACTCTACTAACTATACTGAAGAGTGTCACAAAGTGACAAGACACGACTCTACTAACTATACTGAAGAGTGTCACAAATGTGGCAGACACGACCCTACTAACTATACTGAAGAGTGTCACAAAGTGACAAGACACGACCCTACTAACTATACTGAAGAGTGTCACAAAGTGGCAAGACACGACTCTACTAACTATACTGAAGAGTGTCACAAAGTGGCAAGACAAGACCCTACTAACTATACTGAAGAGTGTCACAAAGTGACAAGACACGACCCTACTAACTATACTGAAGAGTGTCACAAGTGAAAAGACACGCCCTACTAACTATACTGAAGAGTGTCACAAGTGGCAAGACAAGACTCTACTAACTATGCTGAAGAGTGTCACAAAGTGACAAGACACGACCTACTAACTATACTGAAGAGTGTCAGAAGTGACAAGACACGACCCTACTAACTATACTGAAGAGTGTCACAAAGTGACAAGACACGACCCTACTAACTATACTGAAGAGTGTCACAAAGTGGCAAGACACGCTCTACTAACTATACTGAAGAGTGTCACAAGTGGCAGACACGACTCTACTAACAAAGACTGAAGGTGTCACAAAGTGGCAAGACAAGACTCTACTAACTATACTGAAGAGTGTCACAAAGTGACAAGACACGACCCTACTAACTATGCTGAAGAGTGTCACAAAGTGGCAGCACGCCCCTATAACTATATTGAAGAGTGTCACAAAGACACTAACGCATCATCTCTCTATAAACTCAGTTTCTCATCTCTTTACCTACGTAAGTTCTTACTGTTAGCTACTCAAACTAACAAACTCGAAAATCACATTATCTTAAATTCTTTCTCTCTCTTTTAACTATACAACGTTCTCTTGCTTCGACTTCTCAAGCGTAACTCCTATAAAACTCCTTCTCAGTACTAATATCGTTGAAAATGTTCCTGTGTAGTTGTTACAAACATAAAATTTCAATCACATCTTTGAAATTGTTCTCTTAATTGTACTATCCTCTCGCTTCCAACTTTATAATGTAACTCCTTTTTTTTTTTTTTTCAGATCCAGAAGCCCATGAGCTTGTGGCCTCTTCGGCTCGGTGCCATGGACATCGTAACCTTCGGTTCGGTGCCACGAACACCGTAAATCTGGGAATCAGGGCTTTTCTGCCATCCTGCGGAATTGAACCTGCACACAAGAGGGATAGTCACCGTAGTCCAACACGCGCTACGAACACGCTGGCAGACGGGCATGTGTAACTCATAACTGTCTATATTCTTCAGTCACCTGTCGTCGGTGTGTTGCACCATGTCGCTCACGGGATATGACTTGCTCGATCTGGACAGTGAACTATCTGTCTGGTAAACAACTAATTGATTTTTATTAAAATATTCTATATTAGCCAGACATTTTGGCCCAAAACAGAGGGCTGACCCCAGTCCTCTTTTTTCTTTTTCCTTTCCTAGAGTGCAGCGACACTCTTTACATTTTGCACATAATATATACACACTTACAAGACACATTATGCAGCAGGCTCTATTACAGACACCTCTAGTTTGGAGATCTCTTGTTTGTCTTTCATACATGATGTGTCATGTGACCATTTAGTCTCACATATGCTAGTCATGTGACTATTTAGTCTCACATACACATTCATTGTGCACTTTTCACACAAACACATACACAAACATAACCATACACATTTCCTTGTATGACGTTTTTAATGCAATTACCAATGCGTGGCATATAGCTGGACTCCAAATACCGCCATCACAACACTGTCACCAACATTTGATAAATTAATGTTTGTCTCGTATATCTGTTACCTGGTATTACCTGGCATTACCTGGTATTACCTGTTACTACCTGTATTTTCTCTATGTAACACTGTAACTTTATTTATTACCAATCTGAACATGAAACATTAGCTGAGGCTACGTCATAGATCTATGTAGTTACATAGATCTGACTTGTTTAATCTGACTGTCACTTAGCGGAAGAACAACGTTGCATTATGTATCTACTTAACTGTTTTGTATATCGGGATTAGAAACATCACGTGATGTATCACGTGACTAATTAGATAGTACACGTTTCAGACAGACATCCATAGATTTGTATTATGTCTGTCTAAATGCTGGTATTGATAGACGAATCTCAGAGTAATTTGTGGACATATTTTTTCTGACATTCCTCTCATTATGAATCAATCAAGTGCCATGTCTGCCGGTGTAGGCGATTATGTCTCTCCACAACTCTTTATCTCTCTCTCTCTCTCTCTTTCTCTCCTTGGTGAAGTTAAACAATTTTTTGGTCGATCTTGTGTCAAACCACAATGTCAGACCATCCAACATCTTCTCCCTCTGTCTTCCACGATCTCGCCTGCCCTACATTTTACCTGTTGTTCCAAAATGTTTCAAACCTCCTATTGGCATTATATGCCTGAAGAATCTTGGTTGTCTGATTCTTATTAGTTTGATAAGGTTTCTTTGTGTGCAGGCCTGATTTAAAGTTTGATAAGATTTCTTTGTGTGCAGGCCTGATTTAAAGTTTGATAAGATTTCTTTGTGTGCAGGCCTGATTTAAAGTTTGATAAGATTTCTTTGTGTGCAGGCCTGATTTAAAGTTTGATAAGATTTCTTTGTGTGCAGGCCTGATTTAAAGTTTGATAAGATTTCTTTGTGTGCAGGCCTGATTTAAAGTTTGATAAGATTTCTTAGTTTGATAAGATTTCTTTGTGTGCAGGCCTGATTTAAAGTTTGATAAGATTTCTTTGTGTGCAGGCAGATTTCTTTGTGTGCAGGCAGATTTCTTTGTGTGCAGGCAGATTTCTTTGTGTGCAGGCAGATTTCTTTGTGTGCAGGCAGATTTCTTTGTGTGCAGGCAGATTTCTTTGTGTGCAGGCAGGTTTCTTTGTGTGCAGGCAGGTTTCTTTGTGTGCAGGCAGGTTTCTTTGTGTGCAGGCAGATTTCTTTGTGTGCAGGCAGGTTTCTTTGTGTGCAGGCAGGTTTCTTTGTGTGCAGGCATATTTCTTTGTGTGCAGGCAGATTTCTTTGTGTGCAGGCAGATTTCTTTGTGTGCAGGCAGATTTCTTTGTGTGCAGGCAGATTTCTTTGTGTGCAGGCAGATTTCTTTGTGTGCAGGCAGATTTCTTTGTGTGCAGGCCTGATTTAAAGTTTGATAAGATTTCTTTGTGTGCAGGCCTGATTTAAAGTTTGATAAGATTTCTTTGTGTGCAGGCAGATTTCTTTGTGTGCAGGCAGATTTCTTTGTGTGCAGGCAGATTTCTTTGTGTGCAGGCAGATTTCTTTGTGTGCAGGCAGATTTCTTTGTGTGCAGGCAGGTTTCTTTGTGTGCAGGCAGGTTTCTTTGTGTGCAGGCAGGTTTCTTTGTGTGCAGGCAGGTTTCTTTGTGTGCAGGCAGATTTCTTTGTGTGCAGGCAGGTTTCTTTGTGTGCAGGCAGGTTTCTTTGTGTGCAGGCATATTTCTTTGTGTGCAGGCAGATTTCTTTGTGTGCAGGCAGATTTCTTTGTGTGCAGGCAGATTTCTTTGTGTGCAGGCAGATTTCTTTGTGTGCAGGCAGATTTCTTTGTGTGCAGGCAGATTTCTTTGTGTGCAGGCAGATTTCTTTGTGTGCAGGCAGATTTCTTTGTGTGCAGGCAGGTTTCTTTGTGTGCAGGCAGGTTTCTTTGTGTGCAGGCAGGTTTCTTTGTGTGCAGGCAGGTTTCTTTGTGTGCAGGCAGATTTCTTTGTGTGCAGGCAGATTTCTTTGTGTGCAGGCAGGTTTCTTTGTGTGCAGGCAGGTTTCTTTGTGTGCAGGCAGGTTTCTTTGTGTGCAGGCAGGTTTCTTTGTGTGCAGGCAGATTTCTTTGTGTGCAGGCAGGTTTCTTTGTGTGCAGGCAGATTTCTTTGTGTGCAGGCAGATTTCTTTGTGTGCAGGCAGGTTTCTTTGTGTGCAGGCAGGTTTCTTTGTGTGCAGGCAGATTTATTTGTGTGCAGGCAGATTTCTTTGTGTGCAGGCAGATTTCTTTGTGTGCAGGCAGGTTTCTTTGTGTGCAGGCAGGTTTCTTTGTGTGCAGGCAGATTTCTTTGTGTGCAGGCAGATTTCTTTGTGTGCAGGCCTGATTTAAAACCTTATTTGTTTTCTTCGCTCTCCATGGAATTTTCATCATTCTTCTGTAAAACCACATCTCTCTCTCTCTCTCTCTCTCTGTCTCTCTTTCTCTCTCGATCCCCGCCTAAACCATATCTCTGTTGCTTCCAATGATCTGTTTGATTGCCTGTTCATTGTCCATGATTGGCTACCATATAGAAGTATCTCCTCCAATTTTACAGAATAAAAAAGAATAAAGAAATAGGAACTATATAGGAAGTTAGTATCACGTGATTCAGATCAATATATGTTATCGGACGTGTGTTGCCTAGGATCGCAAGGGGAGCAAAGAATAGTACTACTGCAACCTACAGGCATGTCGTAAGAGACGACTGGGGTAGGGGCCTAGGGAAGCTACCCTAGGAAATAAAAAGCGTCGTAGAAGTCGGATGTGCTGGCCTACTTGTAGGCGCATAACTGGTACAACGTGTACATAACTGATATAACGTACACATAACTGGTATAACGTACACATAACTGGTATAACGTACACATAACTGATATAACGTACACATAACTGATATAACGTACACATAACTGGTATAACGTGTACATAACTGGTATAATGTAGACATAACTGATATAACGTATACATAACTGATATAACGTATACATAACTGGTATAACGTATACATAACTGGTATAACGTACACATAACTGGTATAACGTGTACATAACTGATATAACGTATACATAACTGGTATAACGTATACATAACTGATATAACGTGTACATAACTGATATAACGTACACATAACTGGTATAACGTATACTTGCTCAGATCAGATAGAGATGACAAAGAGTGGTTGTACAATTGGTCGATATGGAGCGTTGACAGAAGAAAAAGAAAAAGAGACAAGTTATCAATAAGTCTGTTAGACGTCAACTGTAAGTAACAACCAAGTTAGGTTATTGGCAACAAACATATTTAGTCGATGTTTGCATTAAATGTCCATTCTGCTGTTATATCTACGTATATATATCTATATCTCTTAGACAGAGAAGAGAACAAATAGATTTATCCAGAAAGAACTCAAAATCAAAGAAAGCTAGCTGATGCTACAAATAAGACAGAGAAAATTCAGATATTTTGGACATGTAAAAGACATGAAGGACTGGAGAAGACCATCATGAAAGGAGGCATACCGACAAAGAGAAGACGAGGAAGACCACGGAGAAGATGGATTCAGGATGTAACTGATGGTTTGAACATGACAGCTGCAGAGGCAGGACATCTGGCCTATGACAGAGAGAAATTCCGGAGGACTGTTGTGGTAGCAAAGTTCTGATCAGGACCGTCTTCAGCACACAAAATCAGTATTGCAACCAGTCAAGGAGGTGTGCAAATAAATACTGGTCAAATCTATGTTCTGCGATACAAAATGCTGCAGATATGGGCAACACCAAGACTATGTACGAAAATATCAGAGTGACTCTAGGACCAAACTCAATATGTGTCCAACATATCTCCATCCTCTCTTTCTTATAACAGTTGTTACTAGTGGTTGACCAGATATTTCTTCTCATAGTATGCCCAACATATCTCCATCCTCTCTTTCTTATAACAGTTGTTACTAGTGGTTGACCAGATATTTCTTCTCAAGGTATACCAACATATCTCCATCTTCTCTTTCTTATAACAGTTGTCACTAGTGGTTGACCAGATATTTCTCTGATTTCATAATTTCTCCTGAATTCGTTCCATTTTATGTTCATTATTTTTCGCAGACATCTATTTTCAAATGCATTCAACTTGCTTTCTATATCTTTAGTCATTTTCCATCTCTCGCTAGCATATGTTAGGATTGATTATCATCATCACGTGCCGTGCCGGCTGGCTTAGGCGATGATCTCCACAAATCTCTGTCTTTGGTGTTTGCTATCAACTCAGGTGTTGACGCTCTACCGTTTCATGAGGTCAGGCTATACAAAATGTACTCTCTCTGTCTTCCTCTGTCTCGTCCACCCTTGATTTTGACGGTTGTCACGATGTGTTCTTCTTCTTCTTCTTTGCGTTCGTTCTTTACGACCAATTTTAATCACTCTTTGTGATATGTCTGTTCTGTGGCCGAATGCATGAGATGCTCTGCTGCTATCCTGAAGACAACATGTTCAATTCACGGGAAGGTCAACAATTGTTGAGAGCCGCAGTAGCGTAGTTGTTAGTGAACTCGCTTCGCAAGGCTGGTGGTCTGGGTACAACTCCCGCAGTGCACGTGGAATTTTTCCCGACCGCGACGGCTCTCAGGTCGACCCAGCCTCAACTGGGTACTAGACATGCTCTGGGAAAGTAAAGGCGGCCGTCGTGATGCTGACCACATCACCCATCGTGTGCCGACGGTCAATGAAAAATACAGGCCTAACACTGTATTGACCTATATACCACAAGGTATGAAAAGGTTCCTTTACTTTTTACTTTGTGATATGTTTGATCTTTGCCAAGAACGTGTCCTACACGCTGCACATTGGTTTGGTAGGCCCCTAAACGCATAGACTTCTACACGCTTAGGACACATGCATCCGATTTCAGGTAAACCTCCTTTTGCCTCTTACAACATGCGTGGCAGGTAACAGTAGTTCTATTCTTTATAGCCCAAACTTGGGCCCCGGTAACCACTCGGGCGACAATGTGTTCTAAACCTCCCCACCTCATCACATGCCCGAAAAATAATGACTGCCTCTTTCTTATATTGACGATAAGCTTTCTCTGTGTTATAATTGATACCACATTTGAATTGAAATTTTGTAATTTTGTTTTCAAACTATACAACTATATATATATATATATATATATATATGCAACTTATATATATATATACGATCTTGGGGAGGGTTTAATTATCTTTAAACAATACGACAGCCTTGAACATCTGTAGATAGAATTGGTTATTGGTTATTGGTTACTAAACTGACGTCATTGCACTCCGGGCAGACCCATAGGTGCTCAGTCTCTCCCAACATATATTGAAGAGTATGCATACTGATGGTTCCTGTGGTTCGCTGAATAAACACACTTCTCACTCTGCCTCTCATTCATCCAGTTTGACTTGAACAACGGGTAACTCCAAACTGCCTAAATCGCTTGATCGATTCAACATCGATTTTAGTGTCCTCATCCAACAGACAGTCGCGAAGAGACTGAAGAATATCCCTTATCCATCTTCAACTCCCCAACAATCGATGCTGTTGATGCAAGCCTGTCAGCTCTCTCATTACCGTAAACACCCGCATGCACATGACAGTATATCCACGTAAGCCGCTGGAGGTTAGAAACTTCTACAGACGACATCCACTCATACCGAAACCTGCCCTTCTGGATCTTGTTAAGCACCGACTGAGAGTCAGATACAACAACTGCCCCAGTAAATGAAGTCCCAGAAATCCAATGGAGGGCAGCAGTAACGGCCTCAACCTCCATCCTCATACTATAAGTAGTTGTCCTGTATGTCCCACTTCGCTCTGCAACAACCCTACCATGCGCATTAGCCAAGAAACCCCGGACTTCTCACCACGTTGAACCGACCCATCATATACAACAACATCATCATCCCTTGCATTATCTTCTATCAGCTGCTTAACTGTGAGATCAGCCTTCTGTAGATAGAAAGAAATAGTAAAGAAGAGAGCAATGTTTGCACAGCTTGGTGTGCATGGTATAGAAACATCACAAAGTTGAACACATTTAGTGCGCACGAATAACGTTTCTTGTTATTCTCTGCAACATTCAGATCTTTACCTTCTGTGTGTGAGACTGCTGAACTTGGTGTTAGTTCTACACAGAACGTAAGTTCTTCATACAGAACAGCTTCGGTATTCTTCTCCAAGTTCTGTGTGTAAGACTGCTGAACTTGGTGTTAGTTCTACACATAACGTAAGTTCTTCATACAGAACAGCTTCGGTATTCTTCTCCAAGTTCTGTGTGTGAGACTGCTGAACTTGGTGTTAGTTCTACACAGAACGTAAGTTCTTCATACAGAACAGCTTCGGTATTCTTCTCCAAGTTCTGTACATGTGTGACATTATTACAGTCTACCGACACGCGAGTATTCTGCACCCAATATTAGACCATTCTTGGCATTGTCAAGTCCTGAAGATATATATTGTACTTGCTATTCTTCAAGTGAGGTATGTTATGTGAGGTATGTTATGTGAAGTATGTTATGTTAAATATGTTATGTTAAATATGTTATGTTAAATAGTTCATAGTTCATAAGTACGGTTTCAACTTCACTGCAACGGGTCACCCCATAATTGCTCCGTTCCTGTGCCAATGAATATCACACGAAATGCTAACACCTGTGAAAAGTTTCCTATGTGAACTAATTCCAGAATGAAACAGCCGCGTACCGCCACAAAAAGCAACCTGCACCGCATAAAATGCATATGGCCATCGCGAATGTAGCAACACAAAACTGTTCATCACTTGAATTGCAATTCTTGTCGAAGGGGACATCAATCACGGCAAAATCCAGCTTTCTGCACTCGCAATATAACTGCATACGGCAGATTGAGCTTGTTCGTCATAACCGCTGTCCGCCATTTTCTGTTATGTTAAATATGCTATGTGAAGTATGTTATGTGAGGTATGTTGTATGAAGTATGTTATGTGAAGTATGATATGTGCGGACCGCGCCATTCTGTTCACGAGTGCAGTTCTCTTCAGAGACCCCTAGTATTGTTGCTGGAGCTACTGAGTTCGTGCTTTGTGCAATTCTCATGGCAGGTGGCGTGCCATTTCTGCGAGAGGGCCGAGCCGTATGGGGTAAAACCCGGTGCAATGAAGTCAATCCGTCGGCTTTAAACATATAATTTAACCTTTTCACTGCTTGTTCTCGTTTCTCACAAATCTTGCTATTCAAACATTTACTGCAGGGAGAGGATCGATATCCTAAGTGAGATGACAGGGCAGATTACGCAGACTGTCTTGAAGACATAAGACTACAGGGAGTCTAGTGGCAGACAGACAATTTGTTATGTCATGTGATGAAATGAGTTGCTAGCAACAGAGGTCGGGGATACTGGAAAACAATATCTCAGGTACATAGGAACATTCTGATAACATAAAATGTAATTATCATATCATATCTAGCAGTCAGTGTGTAGCCTACTCATGATGTTCGTTTCAGTTACTTTCAAGTATTTGTAACTGTTCGTTACTTTTGTATAATAAACTGTATCGCTGTAAGTTACAGAGGGTTTTCAAGCAACTTCTCCATACCGCTCTATCCTGGACAACTCGATCAATCTCTTCGATAGACTTGTGTTCGATATTACTCGCCTCTCCCGGAAAAAAAGTGTATTTCAGTGTCCTTTCTTAGAGCGTTCTTTCTTTGTTTGAATCCTTTTATTTCATTTAATGGCTGCTTTTATATTCTTTGACAATTTCTTTTTATAACATGTCCAACATATATTTTCTTTCTTATAACATTTTGTAACGAGTGATTGAACATTTCTATAATTTCATTTCAGTTTCAGTTTGGAATATCTTCATTACACTCCAGACATGTCCATAGGTGCTCCGATCTCCTTCGCAATATCTCCAACAGCGTCCAGCGACTGATCGTACCAGTTCGATTTTGATTGATGAGCCTACTCATGTACCTGTTATGCTATTCTTTTCTTGCTACTCCAATCTTCAAACCCAGCTCCTGCAATCTAGTAGTTGACGTGGATTGGTTTAAATGAAAATCTTTGCGGCCACACTATGAGGGCGTTCAAAATTTCAGCTCTATCCATTGGCTGACCCTCTGATATGATGGCAGAGCCAGCCAGCCTGTCTGCTCTCATTGCCAACGACACCCATGTGCCCTGGAACGAAGATAAGTGTGATTCTGCAAATTGTTGTCGCTTGTAGTGATTCAGTCCATTATCTGCACACCGAACCAGCCTCTACCTTGCGGATCATGCTCAATGAATCACTCAGAATGCATGCATGAGTGTAGTTTTGTGACACCAGCCAACGTAAAGCATTAGTCACCGCCAGTACCTCCATTGTCATGCTCCTTGTTGCCATACGAAATGCACCACTGGCTTCCTTGACCATTCTGCCACATGAGCTTGCAGAGAAGGCTCATGCGGACTTTTCGTGACGAACTACCGATCCATCCGTGTAAATCACAACGGCACCTTTATTACAGTTTTCATCAGTGATAGCTTTAACGTTTGCATCCACCGCCACCGGATTCTCTCTTTGCAACATTTGTCAAATTTAATGATGGTGGGAAAAGTGTTCCCGTATATTGAAGGCATCGATATCCATTCTTCCCCATAATCGATATTTGTGAACCCACATACCAGCTGAACAGTGTCTGCAGCACGGCCACCCCACGACTTGCCCCGCTTTAATCGATTTCCTCCACTGGTGCTGAGCAGCTCATGCAATGGGTGATCCTTTTTAGTACTTATTTTGAGGTACGCACGTGCTCTAACTACCTGAGTCTATACTCCATGGTCGAGAAATCAAGGAGAAACCTCATAATCACGCAGGGTGTATCCCGTGTGCAGACGAGAATGATACGCATAGCCTCATTCTGTATTCTTTCCAGTCTTTCAATTTGCGTTTTACTTACAGTGAGGATGGCCATTGCATATTCAATGGTGGAGAGAACCAGCGTCTGATACAGGATGACAAGCAGCCGTTGTGTGAAATTAGCAGCCGCCACAACTCTCATTACCACTAAACCTTTACTTGCTTTGACAATGACATACTCAACATGTTCCCTGAAACACAAGCTGCGGTCAAATTGCACACCTAAACATTTCATCGATTTAACTCCGGACAAACCAACACCGCAAAGTTCTACAATAGGCGTACATGCGTTAACAGTGTGATTATTGAGTGAGAACCATGTTACTGTCGCTTTTGTAGGGTTAACTAGTGCACCAGAGACATCACACCAGTTTGTGATGTGGTCAAGCTCCTTCTGTATCTCACTGGCAATCGCATCCCTGTCTTTACCCTCTCTATACACTAGAATGTCATCAGCAAATGACAAAGTTCTACCTCTGCCATCGAGTTGTTGTTCTGTGATTGACACCGTTTATATATTGAATAAGACAGGGGAAAGAGGAAAGCCCTGTGGTAATCCGGAATGTACAGTCACCAGTTCCGAAAACCAACCACCACATCGCAGTACAACCTTCCTTTTGAATAGCGCAGCAGCTATCCATCGGATGTATAGAGGGTGCACCTGGAGTTTGATAAGCTGGTGCATAAGATAATCATATGGCACTCTGTTGTATGCGTCTTCCAAGTCCACCATCGCTACACATGTTTCAATACCTGTATGGAAACCCTCGAAGACATCATAGGTGAAGACCGCAGCGTTGCGCCATGTTTCTTTCCCAGAACTGTAACCTCCGAGAGTGTGTGGAAAGATATGACGACTTTCGAGGTCCCATGCCAGTCGACGTGATATGATTTTCTCAAGAAGTTTAACTGTCGTATTTTGCAATGCAATGATTCTGTAGTCGGCTATCTTCTTCTTCGTGTTTGTTCTTTACGACCAATTTTAATCACTCTTTGTGATATGTTTGATCTTTGCCAAGAACGTGTACACGTTGCACATTGGTTTGGTAGGTCCCTAAACGTATAGACTTCTACACGTTTAGGACACGTGCATCCGATTTCAGTCAAACCTCCTTAGTCGCCTCTTACGACATGCGTGGCAGGTAACAGTGGTTCTATTCTTTACACCCCAAATTTGGGCCCCGGTAACCACTCGGGCGGCCTGCTATCTGATAGTGATCATTGTTAGGCTTAGACAATGGTAATAGGTAGCTATGAAGCCACTGTTCCCTGATCGCACCGTCCTTGATACTGACATTCTTTTACCAGGTCTTTCATGTCGTCATTCGATAAATCGGCAATATCTTTATAGCGAATGCCATTAAGACCTGGCGCAGTGCTTCCAGAGGTTTTCAGTGTAGTCCTTATAATCTCAGCAGTGACACATAGTTCTTCATCTAACACCACATCGCTGCACAACTCTGCTATGGCCCCCTGTGTCATGAGTCTTTCTGCCTCGTCATTGTGGTCTGTCTGCTGTAAATAGCGCTTCAGGAGAGATGTACCCTTATTTTCGTCTGACTTCTGCCAGGCCAAGTCAGTGCTTTGGAAATCCTGGATGCATTTACGTCTGGCAGTACCATTCATGCGCTGGTGAAACCTCCAGAACGACGACAGGGATTTTTCAGCGCACAGCCTACTGCAGAATTCGTCCCATGTGACACTCTTAGCCAGATTTGCACATGCTTTAAAGAACACAGTTTTGTCTTCCATGTCCTTTTTCAGTTCCTTGGTATATGCAGGTGGTGTGTTAGTGGCCCTTCTGCCACAATTTGATAGCTCGTCTCTTAATCAGCCAGGCTTCAACGACCATTTCATTCCACCATGGAGGTTGAGTCAGATTACTAGGTATATTGCGAGGTCTAATTTTACTGCGTCTGATCTTGCTGATAGTGTCACACCCTGCTGTGTCATAATGAAAGCTGTGCGCACGCTCTCTGTGCCCTCATGTTCTGCGTTTCTCGACCAGGATCATAGGATCATGCACGGACAGTGATCGCATGTCGTGATATCCCAGGATCATAGGATCATGCACGGACAGTGATCACCCTCGTAAATATCATAGGATCATGCATGGACAGTGATCACTGTCGTGATATCATAGGATCATGCATGGACAGTGATCACCCTCGTGATATCATAGGATCATGCAGGACAGTGATCACCTCGTGATATCATAGGATCATGCAGGACAGTGATCACCTCGTGATATCATAGGATCATGCAGGACAGTGATCAGCTTGTGTTTCGTGATCATCATACAGTAACACCTTATTCTGGATCTGCACGGACGTGATCCCTGTGATATCCATAGGCTATGCATGTCATGAAAACGCATGGTTGATGCATTTCTGCATAAATGTTGGGTCATTTCTCGTTGTTCCATGTCTTGCGTTTATTCCACTCAATCAGTTGCCATCTTTATGTTGTGTTGTCCATACTAATGTTGGTGTCCATGTTTGTTATGTCTCATTCTCTCGTAATGGATGATCCAACGTTAGAGTGTGCATTCTACTTGTGACATCTCTCGTTGGTGTCCATCTTCTCTCGTTGGTGTCCATCTTCTCTCGTTGGTGTCCATCTGGCATCTCTCGTTGAGATCGGGTATTTGTCCATCTCTTTCTCGTTGGTGTCCATCTCTCGTTGGTGTCCATCTCTCTCTCGTTGGTGTCCATCTCTCTCTGTTGGTGTCCATCTCTCGTTGGTGTCCATCTTCTCGTTGGTGTCCATCTCCGTTGGTGTCCATTTTCGTTGGTGTCCATCTCTCGTTGGTGTCCATCTCTCGTTGGTGTCCATCTCTCTCTCGTTGGTGTCCATCTCTCGTTGGTGTCCATCTCTCGTTGGTGTCCATCTCTCGTTGGTGTCCATCTCTCGTTGGTGTCCATCTCTCGTTGGTGTCCATCTCTCTCTCTCGTTGGTGTCCATCTCGCGTTGGTGTCCATCTCTCGTTGGTGTCCATCTCTCGTTGGTGTCCATCTCTCGTTGGTGTCCATCTCTCGTTGGTGTCCATCTCTCGTTGGTGTCCATCTCTCGTTGGTGTCCATCTCTCGTTGGTGTCCATCTCTCGTTGGTTCCATCTCTCTCGTTGGTGTCCATCTCTCGTTGGTGTCCATCTCTCTCTCGTTGGTGTCCATTTTCCGTTGGTGTCCATCTCTCGTTGGTGTCCATGTCTCGTTGGTGTCCATCTCTCGTTGGTGTCCATCTCTCTCTCTCGTTGGTGTCCATCTCTCGTTGGTGTCCATCTCTCGTTGGTGTCCATCTCTCTCGTTGGTGTCCATCTCTCTCGTTGGTGTCCATCTCTGCGTTGGTGTCCATCTCTCTCTCGTTGGTGTCCATCTCCGTTGGTGTCCATCTCGTTGGTTCATCTCTGTTGGTGTCCATCTCTCTCGTTGGTGTCCATTCTCTTTTCCTCCGTTGGTGTCCATCTCTCGTTGGTGTCCATCTCTCGTTGGTGTCCATCTCTCTCTCGTTGGTGTCCATCTTGCGTTGGTGTCCATGTCTCGTTGGTGTCCATCTCTCGTTGGTGTCCATCTCTCTCTCGTTGGTGTCCATCTCTCGTTGGTGTCCATCTCTCGTTGGTGTCCATCTCTCGTTGGTGTCCATCTCTCGTTGGTGTCCATCTCTCTCGCGTTGGTGTCCATCTCTCTCTCGTTGGTGTCCATCTCGCGTTGGTGTCCATCTCTCTCTCGTTGGTGTCCATCTCTCTCTCGTTGGTGTCCATCTCTCTCGCGTTGGTGTCCATCTCCTCGCGTTGGTGTCCTTTCTCTCGCGTTGGTGTCCATCTCTCTCTCGTTGGTGTCAATCTCTCTCTCGTTGGTGTCCATCTCTCTCTCGTTGGTGTCCATCTCGCGTTGGTGTCCATCTCGTGTCCATCTCGTGTCCATCTGGCGTTGGTGTCCATCTCATGTCCATCTGGCGTTGGTGTCCATCTCGTGTCCATCTGGCGTTGGTGTAGAGAGACTCGCTCTCAGGTCCTACTCGCAGTCACCTTTGATGGATATGCCATTGAGCGCCGTGACAGGTAGCGCTACCTTGAAATATTCTTAGATCGTAGTCTATATTTCAAACATCGTGTTGAACGAACCATACGTCGCAAGCGTACTCTTCAAACTCTCAAAGTTATGGTAGACGCACACGTTGAGCAGAAACTACTTGTCTTTCTGTTCCATCAACTGGTTAATTCCGTGGTAGATTGCGGACTCTGCATTCCCACAATATCAAGATCACAATGTGAACGACTCGAACGTATTCGAAATGAAGGTATTCGAAATAGTCCTTGACTGCACTAGAGATGGGACGATGAGATATGTTTTTTCCTTCTGTCACTCCCTTCCCGACATGCTATCGCAAAAAGCCCAATTATATATGCGGGTTACTGGGTATAAGAGATATTCAGTGGACAAGAATATTAATGACGTTAAGGGTACGAGAATCAAGTGTGACATGTAGCGGATGGCTGGCTCAGGTTGAGAGAACAATTAGCCAGGTGACCGCAGTTGCAACCCTATCAAAAGAGAAAATGCATCCTAATAGATGCTAGCATGGCCAACTATCGCAACGTTATCATTACTCTTGGAAGAGAATGTAGAGATTGGGGCAATATAAAGACTGAACTCGCAGTTAAGCAGCTGATAGAAGATAATGCAAGGGATGATGATGTTGTTGTATATACCGAATGATCTGGACATCGTGGGGAGAAGTCAAGCTGGGGGTTCTTGCCTAGCGCGCATGGTAGGGTTGCTACAGGGCGACATGGAGCAAATAGGACAACTACTTCCAGTATGAGGATGGAGGTTGAAACCATTACTGCTACCCTCCATTAACACTCTGTAACTCCGGTTACTGGAGCCGTTGTATATCTATCGTGTTATATCTATACAGTTGCGTGTAACACTAGTTATATATCTAATACGTTAGCTGTACACGGATGCATGTACACAGTTATATGTACACAGTTGTGTACCAGTAAAAACGTTACGCGATACAGTATACCAGTCCACTGAACCTTATACAACTGTACAAAGAACACTCCTAATACCTGATTCAACAAACGAACACTCCTAATGGCAACTCCACTCACATACAACAATACACACTCACAATTAACAACAAATTTCAGTCTTGCAGAACTTTAGGATCACACAGTGGCCTAAACAGTAACAAAATCACGCTGTCGACAAAAGACAGTGACTCACCACATTTTCAGTCTCGTAGAATATAATACATCACACAGATGCCGAAAACAGTAGAAACGACGTTGCCTAGCCAAAAGACAGTGACTCACTACATTTTCAGTCTTGTAAAATATATAACATCACACAGATGCCAAAACAGTAGAAAACTAACATCATACAGATGCCTATACAGTAGATAACGACGTTGTCTAATCAAAGAAAACCATCACGACCGTCTTGTCCCTTATCCATTTTCTATGCCCGTCCTACTGTCCAGTCCCAGCCTCAATCATAAATCGACTACCTCAACAGTACTGCTCGCCGTACCGTCCCAGACTCAATGTACAATCCGACTGACCACTCAAAATATCAAAAACCCCTAGTTCGTTCACAACTCAGGTAACCTTCATGACAACTGATGAGCTGTCATTAACTATCATCACAACAAAATAAACAAAAGGAATAAATCAAAAGGGGAATAAACAACTAAAATATATTCAGGAATTTATCCCCCAGGAACAGTAATAATGTTACAGTTGCATGTACACATTAGTTGTACATCTAATACGTTAGCTGCACACAGTTGCAAGTACACAGTTGCATGTACACATTAGTTGTATATCTAATACGTTGGATGTACACAGTTGAATGTACAGATTAGTTGTATATCTAATACGATAGCTGTGCACAGTTGCATGTACACAGTTGCATGTACTAAATCTGAATATCACTTATTGCTGCTGATGTAGGTCAATGAATTGTCTTCTACAGGTTCATTATGAGGTCAAGGTTACTAGTTGTAGTATCCTTCACCTTCATACCCGAACTTCTCCAGTCTAAAGTACCACCATCTTGTAGCCGTGATACTAACGTGTTGACATGTACAAATATGGACTTCTTTTCGGAAGATGTTATTACAGCTGTCATGTACGAAATCGTTATCGATTTCATGTGAGTACTTTCATTAAACGTAGTCATTGACATCACGCATGTGTGGGTACTTTCATTAAACGTAGTCATTGACAATCACGTCTGTATGAGTACTTTCATAAAACGTAGTCATTTACCATCACATATGTGTGTGTACTTTCATTAAACGTAGTCATTGACATCACGCATGTGTATGTACTTTCATTAAACGTAGTCATTGACCATCACGTCTGTATGAGTACTTTCATAAAACGTAGTCATTTACCATCACATCTGTGTGAGTACTTTCATTAAACGTAGTCATTGACATCACGCATGTGTATGTACTTTCATTAAACGTAGTCATTGACCATCACGTCTGCGTGAGTACTTTTATTAAACGTAGTCATTGGCCATCACGTCTGTATGAGTACTTTCATAAAACGTAGTCGTTTACCATCACATCTGTGTGTGTACTTTCATTAAACGTAGTCATTGACATCTCGTCTGTTTGGGTACTTTCATTAAACGTAGTCATTGACATCACGTCTGTCTGTGTGAGTACTTTATTAAACGTAATCATTGACCATCACATCTGTGTGGGTACTTTCATTAAACGTAGTCATTGACCATCACATCTGTGTGGGTACTTTCATTAAACGTAGTCACCCACCCATCATGTCTGTGTGAGTACTTTCATTAAACGTAGTCATTGACCATCACGTCTGTGTGAGTACTTTCATTAAACGTAGCCATTGACATCACGTATGTGTGTGTACTTTCATTAAACGTAGTCATTGACCATCACATCTGTGTGGGTACTTTCATTAAACGTAGTCACCCACTCATCATGTCTGTGTGAGTACTTTCATTAAACGTAGTCACCCACCCATCACGTTTGTGTGGGTACTTTCATTAAACGTAGTCATTGCCCATCACGTATGTGTGAGTACTTTCATTAAACGTAGTCATTGCCCATCACGTATGTGTGAGTACTTTCATTAAACGTAGTCATTGCCCATCACGTATGTGTGAGTACTTTCATTAAACGTAGTCATTGACATCACGTATGTGTGTGTACTTTCATTAAACGTAGTCATTGGCCGTCACGTCTGTGTGAGTACTTTCATTAAAATATATTCATGAAGACATGTTCTAAAAATCTGCTCTGATGACTGGTTGAAAACAGACTAAGACAATTTGCTGACATAAATAATATCAATTCAGTTAGAGAGCAAATATTGCACATAAATGAAAATCGTAGAAACACATATCGCATAAATCAATACAGTGTAGTGAGAGGTCAGGCTGGTGTTTCTTGGCTAATGCGCAAGGTAGGGTTGTTGCAGAGCGAAGTGTGGCGTACAGGACAACTACTTCTAGTATGAGGATGGAGGTTGAGGCCGTTACTGCTGCCCTCCATTGGATTTCTGGGACTTTATTTACTGGGGTAGTTGTTGTATCTGACTCTCAGTCGATGCTTCACAAGATCCAGAAGGGCAGGTTTCAGTATGAGTGGATGTCGTCTATAGAAGTTTCTAACCTCCAGATGCTTACGTGGATATACTGTCCTGGGCATGCGGGTGTTTACGGTAACGATGGAGCGGACAAGCTTGCATCAACAGCATCGATTGTTGGGGAGTGGAAGATGGATAAGGGGGATATTCTTCGGTCTCTTCTCTGTTGGATGGGGACACTAAAATAGATGTTGAATCGATTCAGCGATTGATTTAAGCAGTTTGGAGTTACCCGTTGTACAAGTTGAATTGGATGCCTGAGGGGCAGAGTGAGAGGTGTGTTTGATCAGTGAGCCACGGGAACCATCAGTATGCATACCCTTCGATATCTGTTGGGTGAGACTGAGCACCTATGGGTCTGCCCAGAGTGCAATGACGTCAGTTTAATAACCAATAACCAGTACATTGTAGTGTCCCTAAAGAGAAAGAAAACAATAGATGCAGTTATTGAAGAAGAAGTAGAAGAAGAAGAAGAAGAAATAAAAATATATAAAACGAAGAGAGACAGTCACAGAGAGATACATCGACCACCATGTCTTCGTTTCAGCAGCTTATAAAGACTGAGGGATCTAGACGAGAAGACGCTTCAACATTTGTCTATTGTCATATCTGATTTTCTCAATTTATTTCTTATTGATGTCGAAACAAATAAAGTCAGAAACACATATTGACAATCTGTGCGACACATAAGAAACATGCATTGTCTACATGTGTATAGCATATAGCAATCATTGATTGTATACCTGTACAGTATAAAGTAAATGTATGATTTTTCACCTGAACATAACTTCTACCTGCAGATTCCTAGACATACCTGGTATGAAGTGTAACTGTAAGGTTATTCATGTTACTAAGTTACTACGAGCTACTGACGTCATTGTTGTCACGCTTCATCCTTGTGGCCTTGAACTATACAAATCATGTGGTAGGTGACCTTGAACTATTGAGATCATGCTGTAGGTATAGGTCATTTACTAAACTACAAATATTCATCAAGTGGTGTCAGAGCGGAATAGAAGGAATGAGATGGTACGAGCAGCTTATGGAGATAACGAGACAGAAACCAGGTGAAGGAAATATACTGGTGCTGGACAGAAGACACCTTGAGACAACCAGAGAGAGACATAAGAAGAAAAGTCCTTTCTTAGAACCCGCAGGGAAAGCGAAATAGAGGGAAGTCTAGAAATACACGGTGAAGAGATTTGGAGGTTAACGATATACGGAAGTGACGGAAGCAACTGCAAGAGATAGCCAAAGATAGGCTAGAGTACACAGGACACGGTGAAGATATTTGGAGGTTAACGATATACGGAAGTGACGGAAGCAACTGCAAGAGATAGCCAAAGATAGGCTGGAGTACACAGGACACGGTGAAGAGATTTGGAGGTTAACGATATACGGAAGTGACGGAAGCAACTGCAAGAGATAGCCAAAGATAGGCTGGAGTACACAGGACACGGTGAAGAGATTTAGAGGTTAACGATATACGGAAGTGACGGAAGCAACTGCAAGAGATAGCCAAAGATAGGCTGGAGTACACAGGACACGGTGAAGAGATTTGGAGGTTAACGATATACGGAAGTGACGGAAGCAACTGCAAGAGATAGCCAAAGATAGGCTGGAGTACACAGGACACGGTGAAGAGATTTAGAGGTTAACGATATACGGAAGTGACGGAAGCAACTACAAGAGATAGCCAAAGATAGGCTGGAGTACACAGGACACGGTGAAGAGATTTGGAGGTTAACGATATACGGAAGTGACGGAAGCAACTACAAGAGATAGCCAAAGATAGGCTGGAGTACACAGGACACGGTGAAGAGATTTGGAGGTTAACGATATACGGAAGTGACGGAAGCAACTGCAAGAGATAGCCAAAGATAGGCTGGAGTACACAGGACACGGTGAAGAGATTTAGAGGTTAACGATATACGGAAGTGACGGAAGCAACTGCAAGAGATAGCCAAAGATAGGCTGGAGTACACAGGACACGGTGAAGAGATTTAGAGGTTAACGATATACGGAAGTGACGGAAGCAACTGCAAGAGATAGCCAAAGATAGGCTGGAGTACACAGGACACGGTGAAGAGATTTAGAGGTTAACGATATACGGAAGTGACGGAAGCAACTGCAAGAGATAGCCAAAGATAGGCTGGAGTACACAGGACACGGTGAAGAGATTTGGAGGTTAACGATATACGGAAGTGACGGAAGCAACTGCAAGAGATAGCCAAAGATAGGCTGGAGTACACAGGACACGGTGAAGAGATTTGGAGGTTAACGATATACGGAAGTGACGGAAGCAACTGCAAGAGATAGCCAAAGATAGGCTGGAGTACACAGGACACGGTGAAGAGATTTAGAGGTTAACGATATACGGAAGTGACGGAAGCAACTGCAAGAGATAGCCAAAGATAGGCTGGAGTACACAGGACACGGTGAAGAGATTTAGAGGTTAACGATATACGGAAGTGACGGAAGCAACTGCAAGAGATAGCCAAAGATAGGCTGGAGTACACAGGACACGGTGAAGAGATTTGGAGGTTAACGATATACGGAAGTGACGGAAGCAACTGCAAGAGATAGCCAAAGATAGGCTGGAGTACACAGGACTTGGTTAAGAGATTTGGAGGTTAACGATATACGGAAGTGACGGAAGCAACTGCAAGAGATAGCCAAAGATAGGCTGGAGTACACAGGACTTGGTTAAGGCACTGTGCCCCAATCACGGTTTTAAAAGTACAAGAGAGAGAGAAAGAGAAAGAGAGAGAGACTCATTAACCGTTAATGTAGTACTATGTTCTGTCACATATTATATGTCCCATACTGGCAGATACTGCTAGTGTACGACCACAGGTCGAATATCCTAACTATGTACGGATTAGCTGTTGTCTGGATCAACCGTGGCTATAATTTTCTCTATGCTACATTATTTATCCATGAGCAATTTTAATCCCGAGAGAAGAATTAGTTTTCCCCTCTGTTCTTTTCTCTCTTTCTGGATAGTGTTCCTCGGGGTTTACTTTCCTTAACAGAAGAACGTATCTCTCGGTAATGTGTGTGATACAGACCGTTGTAGCTTCCCTCTCTGAGATGTCTGGATACAGACAGTTGTATACAGAGTCTTCTACAACAGAACGTCAGAAAAAAAGGCAAGAGGGAGACCATGAAAAAGATGGTTAGATGGCATAGCAGAATCATGTCAAAGAGCAAAAATAACTGTCACCCAATCCACCAGAACAGTGCAAGACAAAAACAGAAAACCACGACACTGGGCAACAACCAGGTAACAGTGTGGCAACAACCAGGTAACAGTGTGGCAACAACCAGGTAACAGTGTGGCGACAACCAGGTAACAGTGTGGCGACAACCAGGTAACAGTGTGGCGACAACCAGGTAACAGTGTGGCGACAACCAGGTAACTGTGTGGCGACAACCAGGTAACAGTGTGGCGACAAAAGAAGAAGAAGAGAGTTGTTGCTTCCTTCTCGGAGAGGGTCACTTTCTGCTAGACGTAGATATTTAGTAGGCTCCGACGGGGCACAACCACCAAGTGACGGCCTATTTTAGTGGAAGAGTGTTTCTGCTATTTCTCATCCGTCGTCGGTTTGCAGATAGCGTTTGGAACTATCTTTCAATCACATGGGTCTTTAACCTACCATAAGGGAGGTACCTATTCTTGAAGGGATCACGACAGTAAACATATCCCAGGATAATATAATTTTCTTCTTCTTCTGCGTTCTCACTAGATTGGGATTTCGGTTTCTCTAATAAAGGCAGCCGTCTGCCTCAGATTATCAGCCACGCCATACAGTTTGTCTTCGACGCTGGTGTAAGTGGGCCACCTCTTTCTTCTCAAGTTTGCATACTGGGTGCAGTTCTGTAGGATGTAATTCCTATGATTTCTGCTTCCCGTTTGTGCCGACCTCTTCCCGTAGTAAGTTTTGACCACCATCGTGATGGTAGGTCTGACATTCTTACTGCGTGGCTAAATCTCCGAGGCAGATTGGCGACCGTAGAATCTGTTATCTCATTCCTCATTGTCAGGGTCGTTGCACCATGTTATGCGCCTTACGGTCTGGTGCATCCGCTTTCTGCAATCATTTCTTTTGGGTTAGCAGTCCCTATGATCATATAATCTGTCAACAGAATTACTTTTATTGATGAAGTTATTTAGTAAACGAATCTTCCAATCGCCAAAGACGGGGAAGTAAATAAAAACAATGAAACAATACAGTGTCAAGAAACATATAGTTTAGGGGACTGTGGTGTAGAGGTAAGGTGCGTGTCTCTCGCTCTAAATGTACTCAGTTCGCTTCCTCGTGGAGCCATTGGGATATTTTCCATTAAGAGATCCCTGATCTCAGTGTAGGTAAGATCGAGTTCCTAGTCCTATCGGAGACGGACGATAAAACGTAGATCCGTGTTCATGTTGAATGAGCACGTAAAAGAACCCTTGGCAGTTCAAAATCGATAAGAGCAAGCCATATAATCGTTGCCCAGACTGTGGTACGAATTCAGGTTTTGGTAACTGTGTTGTTTGTTTCTTCCGGGTGCCCTAATATCGGTTTAATTTATATTTATTTATCATATAGAATCTAGTCAAGTCTAACAACTTATTGAACAATCTCTTGAGAGAATGTTTTGTTGCTAGTTTTATCATCTGAATAAATGTTCTGTTGCTAGTTTTATCATCTGAATAAATGTTCTGTTGCTAGTTTTATCATCTGAATAAATGTTCTGTTGCTAGTTTTATCATCTGAATAAATGTTCTGTTGCTAGTTTTATCATCTGAATAAATGTTCTGTTGCTAGTTTTATCATCTGAATAAATGTTCTGTTGCTAGTTTTATCATCTGAATAAATGTTCTGTTGCTAGTTTTATCATCTGAATAAATGTTCTGTTGCTAGTTTTATTCTCTGAATAAATGTTCTGTTGCTAGTTTTATCATCTGAATAAATGTTCTGTTGCTAGTTTTATCATCTGAATAAATGTTCTGTTGCTAGTTTTATCATCTGAATAAATGTTCTGTTGCTAGTTTTATCATCTGAATAAATGTTCTGTTGCTAGTTTTATCATCTGAATAAATGTTCTGTTGCTAGTTTTATCATCTGAATAAATGTTCTGTTGCTAGTTTTATCATCTGAATAAATGTTCTGTTGCTAGTTTTATCATCTGAATAAATGTTCTGTTGCTAGTTTTATCATCTGAATAAATGTTCTGTTGCTAGTTTTATCATCTGAATAAATGTTATGTTGCTAGTTTTATCATCTGAATAAATGTTCTGTTGCTAGTTTTATCATCTGAATAAATGTTCTGTTGCTAGTTTTATCATCTGAATAAATGTTCTGTTGCTAGTTTTATCATCTGAATAAATGTTCTGTTGCTAGTTTTATCATCTGAATAAATGTTCTGTTGCTAGTTTTATCATCTGAATAAATGTTCTGTTGCTAGTTTTATCATCTGAATAAATGTTCTGTTGCTAGTTTTATCATCTGAATAAATGTTCTGTTGCTAGTTTTATCATCTGAATAAATGTTATGTTGCTAGTTTTATCATCTGAATAAATGTTCTGTTGCTAGTTTTATCATCTGAATAAATGTTCTGTTGCTAGTTTTATCATCTGAATAAATGTTCTGTTGCTAGTTTTATCATCTGAATAAATGTTCTGTTGCTAGTTTTATCATCTGAATAAATGTTCTGTTGCTAGTTTTATCATCTGAATAAATATTCTGTTGCTAGTTTTATCATCTGAATAAATGTTCTGTTGCTAGTTTTATCATCTGAATAAATGTTCTGTTGCTAGTTTTATCATCTGAATAAATGTTATGTTGCTAGTTTTATCATCTGAATAAATGTTCTGTTGCTAGTTTTATCATCTGAATAAATGTTCTGTTGCTAGTTTTATCATCTGAATAAATGTTCTGTTGCTAGTTTTATCATCTGAATAAATGTTCTGTTGCTAGTTTTATCATCTGAATAAATGTTCTGTTGCTAGTTTTATCATCTGAATAAATGCTCTGTTGCTAGTTTTATCATCTGAATAAATGTTCTGTTGCTAGTTTTATCATCTGAATAAATGTTCTGTTGCTAGTTTTATCATCTGAATAAATGTTCTGTTGCTAGTTTTATCATCTGAATAAATGTTCTGTTGCTAGTTTTATCATCTGAATAAATGTTCTGTTGCTAGTTTTATCATCTGAATAAATGTTCTGTTGCTAGTTTTATCATCTGAATAAATGTTCTGTTGCTAGTTTTATCATCTGAATAAATGTTCTGTTGCTAGTTTTATTATCTGAATAAATGTTCTGTTGCTAGTTTTATCATCTGAATAAATGTTCTGTTGCTAGTTTTATCATCTGAATAAATGTTCTGTTGCTAGTTTTATCATCTGAATAAATGTTCTGTTGCTAGTTTTATCATCTGAATAAATGTTCTGTTGCTAGTTTTATCATCTGAATAAATGTTCTGTTGCTAGTTTTATCATCTGAATAAATGTTATGTTGCTAGTTTTATCATCTGAATAAATGTTCTGTTGCTAGTTTTATCATCTGAATAAATGTTCTGTTGCTAGTTTTATCATCTGAATAAATGTTCTGTTGCTAGTTTTATCATCTGAATAAATGTTCTGTTGCTAGTTTTATCATCTGAATAAATGTTCTGTTGCTAGTTTTATCATCTGAATAAATGTTCTGTTGCTAGTTTTATCATCTGAATAAATGTTCTGTTGCTAGTTTTATCATCTGAATAAATGTTCTGTTGCTAGTTTTATCATCTGAATAAATGTTCTGTTGCTAGTTTTATTATCTGAATAAATGTTCTGTTGCTAGTTTTATCATCTGAATAAATGTTCTGTTGCTAGTTTTATCATCTGAATAAATGTTCTGTTGCTAGTTTTATCATCTGAATAAATGTTCTGTTGCTAGTTTTATCATCTGAATAAATGTTCTGTTGCTAGTTTTATCATCTGAATAAATGTTCTGTTGCTAGTTTTATCATCTGAATAAATGTTATGTTGCTAGTTTTATCATCTGAATAAATGTTCTGTTGCTAGTTTTATCATCTGAATAAATGTTCTGTTGCTAGTTTTATCATCTGAATAAATGTTCTGTTGCTAGTTTTATCATCTGAATAAATGTTCTGTTGCTAGTTTTATCATCTGAATAAATGTTCTGTTGCTAGTTTTATCATCTGAATAAATGTTCTGTTGCTAGTTTTATCATCTGAATAAATGTTCTGTTGCTAGTTTTATCATCTGTATAAATGTTCTGTTGCTAGTTTTATCATCTGAATAAATGTTCTGTTGCTAGTTTTATCATCTGAATAAATGTTCTGTTGCTAGTTTTATCATCTGAATAAATGTTCTGTTGCTAGTTTTATCATCTGAATAAATGTTCTGTTGCTAGTTTTATCATCTGAATAAATGTTTTGTTGCTAGTTTTATCATCTGAATAAATGTTCTGTTGCTAGTTTTATCATCTGAATAAATGTTCTGTTGCTAGTTTTATCATCTGAATAAATGTTCTGTTGCTAGTTTTATCATCTGAATAAATGTTCTGTTGCTAGTTTTATCATCTGAATAAATGTTCTGTTGCTAGTTTTATCATCTGAATAAATGTTCTGTTGCTAGTTTTATCATCTGAATAAATGTTCTGTTGCTAGTTTTATCATCTGAATAAATGTTCTGTTGCTAGTTTTATCATCTGAATAAATGTTCTGTTGCTAGTTTTATCATCTGAATAAATGTTCTGTTGCTAGTTTTATCATCTGAATAAATGTTCTGTTGCTAGTTTTATCATCTGAATAAATGTTCTGTTGCTAGTTTTATCATCTGAATAAATGTTTTGTTGCTAGTTTTATCATCTGAATAAATGTTCTGTTGCTAGTTTTATCATCTGAATAAATGTTCTGTTGCTAGTTTTATCATCTGAATAAATATTCTGTTGCTAGTTTTATCATCTGAATAAATGTTCTGTTCCAGGTGTGAAGATCCTTATAACTGATCCACAAGTCATAGCTGGTGTAGTGGTATCTGCAGAAGATTCCAGGAGAAATTGGGCGTTTAAACATCACGCAGTTCATTTGTGGTACAAAATACAAGGAGTAGGAGACTCTGGAACCAGAACTCGCCTCTACTCTGGCATTCTCAGTGTAAGGATTCACTTGTGATAACATGTTTGAACTTCTACATGACTGAACTGTCAGTCATATGACATTAGACATGACTGTTGGATACATGACATTAGATATGTGACTTGAATGTTGGATATATGACATTAGATATGTGACTTGACTGTTGGATATATGACATTAGAGCTGTGACTTGACTGTCAGACATATGATATGGATGATGATGACGGTGATATCGTTGTAATCCTGTATTCGCTACGTAGTAAAGTATCAAGCATCTCCACGGAAGAGAGAGAGAGAGAGAGCACATCGATACGCACATCGCTACCAAGACAATTGTGCTTTCAGAATATCTTACAATATAATGAAGAGAGTTACCGTCCCAGTATTTTGTCTATATTTTATGCAAACATTATAATCTGTGTGGAGGCGTATTCTATTGTAGTTTCCAAGTATGTGCACCAAGAAATGTATATAGTTTCCAAGTACGTACACCAAGGAATGTGCATATTTTCCCAAGTATGTTTACCAATAAATGTACATAACTCATTCATTTTCTTTTCTACAGGACATTAGAACCGAGATGCAGTATTTAAGAGATCATGATGCGTTTGTATCCATCCCATCCACTGAACGTTAGTATTTGTCTCCTTGTTTTCAACACCTTAACGCACTCATTCCGTCATTTGTACTTACCCCTAGACGTATTTATATTAATAATACATACTAACTTGGACAGTATACTGACTTTGTGTTATCTTATAACATAGACTGGGAGCCAGTATAAAGGTTAAGCAGGGACGAATGGGTTAAAAGATTTTAAATATACTATCTGATTCCCTACAATGTAGACAAATAGAAGTGGGGGAGGGAGAGAGCGGATAGAGAAGTCAGAATAAGAATCATCATCAAGTAGCTTGCCCCTTCTGGAAATTGACTCACATGACAGCACTGAACACACTATAACAGCACTGAACACACTATAACAGCACTGAACACACTATAACAGCTCTGAACACACTATAACAGCACTGAACACACTATAACAGCACTGAACACACTATAACAGCACTGAACACACTATAACAGCACTGAACACACTATAACAGCTCTGAAAAACACTATATTTTATGCAAGTTGACCGGCGTCAGTATCAATCATTCTCAGATCGTCAATGACATCTTGCATCCATTGTTTTCTAGATCTTCCTCTCATTCTTCTTCCAGGCATCATTCCCTCCAAAATTATCATCTCTAGGCACTCATGTCGTTTGATGTGTCCGAAATATTTAATTTTCCTTGATTTTATGCTCTCTCTCTAATATCAAACTGTTGCAGAACAGAAGCATTTGTTCTTTTCTCTGTCCATGATATTCTAAGTTCTCTTCTGCCGTATTTTCATTCAAAGGCATTAATGATCTTCTACGTCGCTTTGTCAATGTTCCATATCTCACAACTAGATTAAGAATACTGAGGGGAAAAGAAACTTTCTTGCACTGATAAAACTAGATTAAGAATACTGAGGGGAAAAGAAACTTTCCTGTACTGATAAATGTGTAGAAATCTAAAGAAACTTTCCTGTACTGATAAATGTGTAGAAATCTAAAGAAACTTTCTTGTACTAATAAATGTGTAGAAATCTAAAGAAACTTTCCTGTACTGATAAATGTGTAGAAATCTAAAGAAACTTTCCTGTACTGATAAATGTGTAGAAATCTAAAGAAACTTTCCTGTACTAATAAATGTGTAGAAATCTAAAGAAACTTTCTTGTACTAATAAATGTGTAGAAATCTAAAGAAACTTTCCTGTACTGATAAATGTGTAGAAATCTAAAGAAACTTTCTTGTAGTGATAAATTTGTAGAAATCTAAAGAAACTTTCTTATACTGATAAATGTGTAGACATCTAAAGAAACTTTCTTGTAGTGATAAATTTGTAGAAATCTAAAGAAACTTTCTTGTACTAATAAATGTGTAGTAATCTAAAGAAACTTTCTTGTACTAATAAATGTGTAGAAATCTAAAGAAACTTTCCTGTACTGATAAATGTGTAGAAATCTAAAGAAACTTTCCTGTACTGATAAATGTGTAGAAATCTAAAGAAACTTTCCTGTACTAATAAATGTGTAGAAATCTAAAGAAACTTTCTTGTACTAATAAATGTGTAGAAATCTAAAGAAACTTTCCTGTACTGATAAATGTGTCGAAATCTAAAGAAACTTTCTTGTAGTGATAAATTTGTAGAAATCTAAAGAAACTTTCTTATACTGATAAATGTGTAGACATCTAAAGAAACTTTCTTGTAGTGATAAATTTGTAGAAATCTAAAGAAACTTTCTTGTACTAATAAATGTGTAGTAATCTAAAGAAACTTTCTTGTACTAATAAATGTGTAGAAATCTAAAGAAACTTTCTTATACTGATAAATGTGTAGAAATCTAAAGAAACTTTCTTGTAGTGATAAATTTGTAGAAATCTAAAGAAACTTTCTTGTACTAATAAATGTGTAGAAATCTAAAGAAACTTTCTTATACTGATAAATGTGTAGAAATCTAAAGAAACTTTCCTGTACTGATAAATGTGTAGAAATCTAAAGAAACTTTCTTATACTGATAAATGTGTAGAAATCTAAGAAACTTTCTTATATGATAAATGTAGAAATCTAAAGAAACTTTCTGTATACTAATAAAATGTAGTAATCTAAAGAACTTTCTTGACTATAAATGTGAGAAATAAAGAACTTTCTTATACTGATAAATGAGAAATTAAAGAACTTTCTGTACTAGATAAATTGTAGAAATCAAAGATTTCTGTACAATAATGAGAAACTAAAGAAACTTTCTACTGATAAAGATGAACAAGAAACTAGTTCATAAAGAGAAATCTAAAAACTTTCTTATACTGAGTAAATGGAGAAATCTAAGAAACTTCTTACTAATAAATGTAGATCTAAGAAACTTTCTGTAAATAAATGTGTAGAAACTAAAGAAACTTTCTATCTATAAATGTGTAGAATCAAGAAACTTTCTGTTGATAAATGTAGAAACTAAAGAAACTTTCTGTATAATAAATGTGAAATCTAAAGAAACTTTCTATACTATAAATGTAAGTAGAAATAACGAAAGAAACTAAGATCATTATTAAATGGAGTAAACATAGAGATGATAAATAGTAACAATGTATAATGAGTAACAAGAAACAGATGTAATAGTCAAAAGAGAAACAAACTGAAAAAAGACAGATTAGAAACTAAGATGAAGACAGGAGAGAACAAGACAGATTCAAACGAGATAAACTAAGAAAGAAAGAAGATCGAAATAGAGAGAAACAAAGAACAATTTCATAAACAAAGAATGAAGACAGAGAGAAAAAGAAAATGAAAACAACATTATCAAATGGACAATAAAGATAGAACAAATGAGCAAAAACAGATTTCTAGTAACAGCAGAGATAGAACAGAGAGACGAAGACAATTTCAGTAACTAAGAGATGAAGAGAAAACAGACAATAAACTTCAGACAAGATCATAAGAGATGAAGACAAAGAACAAGACAGATTTAGTAAACTAAGAGATGAAGACAGGAGAGAACAAGACAATTGTAAGTAAACAAGAGAGATTCAGAAACTAGAGACAGGAAAAGAGAAACTAAGAGAGACTTCGTAAACTAAAGATGAAGACAGGAGAACAAGCAGATCATAAACTAGAGAGATAAGACAAAGATAGAAGAACAAGACATTCCAGTAAACTAATGAGATGGAAGACAGGTAACAGAGAACAGGAGACAGACTTTCAGTAAACTAAGAGATGAAAAAAGAACAAGACAATTTCAGTAACTAAGAGATGAAGAGAGAGAACAAGACAGATTCAGTAAATAAAGATGAAGACAGGAGAACAGAGATTCAGTAAACTAGAGACAGACGATAAAAAGGGAAGACAGAGAACAGATTTCAGGATAAACAAGAGATAGAAGACAGGAGAGAACAAGACAGATTTCAGTAAATAGGACAGAGAAAGTTTCAACTGAAGACAGAGAGAACAAGACAGATTCAGAACAAGAGATGAAGACAGGAAAGACACATACTAGAGAAGAAAAGAACAGAATTCAGTAAACAGAGATGAAGACAAGGAACAAGACAGATTCCAGTAAACTAAGAATGAAGACAGGAAGAACAAGACGATTAGTAAACAAGGATAGACAGGAGAACAGACATTTCAGTAAACTAAGAGATAGAAGACATGAGAAGAACAAGACAGAATTCTAAACTAAGAGATGAAACAGGAAAACAAGACAGATTCAAAACAAGAACAGAGAGACAAGGAAGAGAGAACAAGACAGATTGTAAACAGAATAGACAGGAACAAAAATTAAAACAGAATGAAGACGAGAGAACAGACAGATTTCGAAACTAAGGAGAGACAGAGAGAACAAGACAGATTTCAGTAAACAAGAGATGAGACAGAGAGAACAAGACAGATTTATAACTAGAGATGAAGACAAAGAACAAGACAGATTCCAGTAAACCAAGAGATAGAGACAGGAGAGAACAAGACAGATTCAGTAACAAGAATGAAGACAGGAGAGAACAAGACAGATTTCAGACTAAATAAGGAAGAATAGAAGTTGTAAACTGAATAAAGAAGGAGAGACAGACAGATTTCAGTAAACTAAGAGATGAAGACAGGAGAGAACAAGACAGATTTAAGTAAACTAAGAGATGAAGACAGGAGAGAACAAGACAGATTCCAGTAAACTAAGAGATGAAGACAGGAGAGAACAGACATTCAGTAAACTAATGAAGACAGAAGAACAAGACAGATTTCAGTAAACTAAGAGATGAAGACAGGAGAGAACAAGACAGATTCAGTAAACTAGAGATAAGACAGGAGACAAACAGATTCATAACTAAAGATGAAAGGAAGACAAGACAGTTTCAGTAAACTAAGAGATGAAGAAGAAGAGAACAAGACAGATTCGTACTAGAGATAAGACAGGAAACAGACAGATTGATAAACTGAAGAAACAGGAGAGAACAAGACAGATTTCAGTAAACTAAGAGATGAAGACAGGAGAGAACAAGACAGATTTCAGTAAACTAAGAGATGAAGACAGAAGAGAACAAGACAGATTTCAGTAAACTAAGAGATGAAGACAGGAGAGAACAGACAGATTCCAGTAAACTAAGAGATGAAGACAGGAGAGAACAAGACAGATTTCAGTAAACTAAGAGATGAAGACAGAGAACAAGACAGATTTCAGAAACTAAGAGATGAAGACAGGAGAGAACAGACAGATTCCAGTAAACTAAGAGATGAAGACAGGAGAGAACAAGACAGATTTCAGTAAACTAAGAGATGAAGACAGGAGAGAACAAGACAGATTTCAGTAAACTAAGAGATGAAGACAGAGAGAACAAGACAGATTTCAGTAAACTAAGAGATGAAGACAGGAGAGAACAAGACAGATTCAGTAAACTAAGAGATGAAGACAGGAGAAACAAGACAGATTTCAGTAAACTAGAGATGAAGACAGAGAGAACAAGACAGATTCAGTAAACAAGAGATGAGACAGGAAGACAGACAGATTTCAGTAAACTAAGAGATGAAGACAGAGAACAGAAGATTCAGAAACTAAGAGATGAAGACAGGAGAGAACAAGACAGATTCAGTAAACTAAGAGATGAAGACAGGAGAACAGACAGATTCATGAACTAAGAGATGAAGACGAGGAAAAGAGTCAGAACTAAAGATAACAGAAGACAACAATTTCAGTAAACTAAGAGAAGACAGGAGAACAGCAGATTCAGTAAACTAAGAGATGAAGACAGAAGAGAACAAGACAGATTTCAGTAAACTAAGAGATGAAGACAGGAGAGAACAAGACAGATTCAGTAAACTAAGAGATGAAGACAGGAGAGAACAAGACAGATTCAGTAAACTAAGAGATGAAGACAGGAGAGAACAAGACAGATTCATAAACAGAGATGAAACAGGAAGACAGACAGATTCAGTAAACTAAGAGATGAAGACAGAGAGAACAAGACAGATTTCAGTAAACTAAGAGATGGAAGACAGGAGAGAACAAGACAGATTTCTCAAGTAGCGAAAAGCATTCAAAACTAGAGATGAAGACAGGAGAGAACAAGACAGATTTCAGTAAACTAAGAGATGAAGACAGGAGAGAACAAGACAGATTCAGTAAACTAAGAGATGAAGACAGGAGAGAACAAGACAGATTTCAGTAAACTAAGAGATGAAGACAGGAGAGAACAAGACAGATTTCAGTAAACTAAGAGATGAAGACAGGAGAGAACAAGACAGATTTCAGTAAACTAAGAGATGAAGACAGGAGAGAACAAGACAGATTTCAGTAAACTAAGAGATGAAGACAGGAGAGAACAAGACAGATTTCAGTAAACTAAGAGATGAAGACAGGAGAGAACAAGACAGATTTCATAAACTAAGAGATGAAGACAGAAAACAAACAGATTCAGTAAACTAAGAATGAAGACAGGAAGAGAACAAGACAGATTCCAGTAAACTAAGAGATGAAGACAGGAGAGAACAAGACAGATTTCAGTAAACTAAGAGATGAAGACAGGAGAAAACAAGACAGATTTCAGTAAACTAAGACATGAAGACAGGAGAGAACAAGACAGATTTCAGTAAACTAAGAGATAAGACAGGAGAGAACAAGACAGATTTCAGTAACTAAGAGATGAAGACAGGAGAGAACAAGACAGATTAAAGTAAACTAAGAGATGAAGACATAGAGAACAGACAGATTCCAGTAAACTAAGAGATGAAGACAGGAGAGAACAAGACAGATTCCAGTAAACTAAGAGATGAAGACAGGAGAGAACAAGACAGATTTCAGTAAACTAAGAGATGAAGACAGGAGAGAACAAGACAGATTCCAGTAAACTAAGAGATGAAGACAGGAGAGAACAAGACAGATTCCAGTAAACTAAGAGATGAAGACAGGAGAGAACAAGACAGATTTCAGTAAACTAAGAGATGAAGACAGAAGAGAACAAGACAGATTTCAGTAAACTAAGAGATGAAGACAGGAGAGAACAAGACAGATTCCAGTAAACTAAGAGATGAAGACAGGAGAGAACAAGACAGATTTCAGTAAACTAAGAGATGAAGACAGGAGAGAACAAGACAGATTTCAGTAAACTAAGAGATGAAGACAGAAGAGAACAAGACAGATTTCAGTAAACTAAGAGATGAAGACAGAGAGAGAACAAGACAGATTTCAGTAAACTAAGAGATGAAGACATGAGAGAACAAGACAGATTTCAGTAAACTAAGAGATGAAGACATGAGAGAACAAGACAGATTTCAGTAAACTAAGAGATGAAGACAGGAGAGAACAAGACAGATTTCAGTAAACTAAGAGATGAAGACAGGAGAGAACAAGACATTTCAGTAAACTAAGAGATGAAGACAGGAGAGAACAAGACAGATTTCAGTAAACTAAGAGATGAAGACAGAGAGAACAAGACAGATTTCAGTAAACTAAGAGATGAAGACAGAGAGAACAAGACAGATTCCAGTAAACTAAGAGATGAAGACAGGAGAGAACAAGACAGATTCAGTAAACTAAGAGAGGAAGACATAAGAGAACAAGACAGATTTCAGTAAACTAAGAGATGAAGACAGGAGAGAACAAGACAGATTCAGTAAACTAAGAGATGAAGACAGGAGAGAACAAGACAGATTTCAGTAAACTAAGAGATGAAGACAGGAGAGAACAAGACAGATTTCAGTAAACTAAGAGATGAAGACAGAAGAGAACAAGACAGATTTCAGTAAACTAAGAGATGAAGACAGGAGAGAACAAGACAGATTTCAGTAAACTAAGAGATGAAGACAGGAGAGAACAAGACAGATTCCAGTAAACTAAGAGATGAAGACAGGAGAGAACAAGACAGATTTCAGTAAACTAAGAGATGAAGACAGGAGAGAACAAGACAGATTTCAGTAAACTAAGAGATGAAGACAGAAGAGAACAAGACAGATTTCAGTAAACTAAGAGATGAAGACAGGAGAGAACAAGACAGATTTCAGTAAACTAAGAGATGAAGACAGAAGAGAACAAGACAGATTTCAGTAAACTAAGAGATGAAGACAGGAGAGAACAAGACAGATTTCAGTAAACTAATAGATGAAGACAGAAGAGAACAAGACAGATTTCAGTAAACTAAGAGATGAAGACAGGAGAGAACAAGACAGATTTCAGTAAACTAAGAGATGAAGACAGGAGAGAACAAGACAGATTCCAGTAAACTAAGAGATGAAGACAGGAGAGAACAAGACAGATTTCAGTAAACTAAGAGATGAAGACAGGAGAGAACAAGACAGATTTCAGTAAACTAAGAGATGAAGACAGGAGAAACAAGACAGATTTCATAAACTAAGAGATGAAGACAGGAGAGAACAAGACAGATTTCAGTAAACTAAGAGATGAAGACAGGAGAGAACAAGACAGATTTCAGTAAACTAAGAGATGAAGACAGGAGAGAACAAGACAGATTTCAGTAAACTAAGAGATGAAGACAGGAGAGAACAAGACAGATTCAGTAAACTAAGAGATGAAGACAGGAGAGAACAAGACAGATTTCAGTAAACTAAGACATGAAGACAGGAGAGAACAAGACAGATTTCAGTAAACTAAGACATAAAGACAGGAGAGAACAAGACAGATTTCAGTAAACTAAGAGATAAAGACAGGAGAGAACAAGACAGATTTCAGTAAACTAAGAGATGAAGACAGGAGAGAACAAGACAGATTAAAGTAAACTAAGAGATGAAGACATGAGAGAACAAGACAGATTCCAGTAAACTAAGAGATGAAGACAGGAGAGAACAAGACAGATTCCAGTAAACTAAGAGATGAAGACAGGAGAGAACAAGACAGATTTCAGTAAACTAAGAGATGAAGACAGGAGAGAACAAGACAGATTCCAGTAAACTAAGAGATGAAGACAGGAGAGAACAAGACAGATTCCAGTAAACTAAGAGATGAAGACAGAGAGAACAAGACAGATTTCAGTAAACTAAGAGATGAAGACAGAAGAGAACAAGACAGATTTCAGTAAACTAAGAGATGAAGACAGGAGAGAACAAGACAGATTCCAGTAAACTAAGAGATGAAGACAGGAGAGAACAAGACAGATTTCAGTAAACTAAGAGATGAAGACAGGAGAGAACAAGACAGATTTCAGTAAACTAAGAGATGAAGACAGAAGAGAACAAGACAGATTTCAGTAAACTAAGAGATGAAGACAGGAGAGAACAGACAGATTCCAGTAAACTAAGAGATGAAGACAGGAGAGAACAAGACAGATTTCAGTAAACTAAGAGATGAAGACAGAAGAGAACAAGACAGATTTCAGTAAACTAAGAGATGAAGACAGGAGAGAACAAGACAGATTCCAGTAAACTAAGAGATGAAGACAGAGAGAACAAGACAGATTTCAGTAAACTAAGAGATGAAGACAGGAGAGAACAAGACAGATTTCAGTAAACTAAGAGATGAAGACAGAAGAGAACAAGACAGATTTCAGTAAACTAAGAGATGAAGACAGGAGAGAACAAGACAGATTCCAGTAAACTAAGAGATGAAGACAGGAGAGAACAAGACAGATTTCAGTAAACTAAGAGATGAAGACAGGAGAGAACAAGACAGATTCCAGTAAACTAAGAGATGAAGACAGGAGAGAACAAGACAGATTTCAGTAAACTAAGAGATGAAGACAGGAGAGAACAAGACAGATTCCAGTAAACTAAGAGATGAAGACAGGAGAGAAAAAGACAGATTCCAGTAAACTAAGAGATGAAGACAGGAGAGAACAAGACAGATTCCAGTAGACTAAGAGATGAAGACAGGAGAGAACAAGACAGATTCCAGTAAACTAAGAGATGAAGACAGGAGAGAACAAGACAGATTTCAGTAAACTAAGAGATGAAGACAGGAGAGAACAAGACAGATTTCAGTAAACTAAGAGATGAAGACAGAAGAGAACAAGACAGATTTCAGTAAACTAAGAGATGAAGACAGGAGAGAACAAGACAGATTCCAGTAAACTAAGAGATGAAGACAGGAGAGAACAAGACAGATTCCAGTAAACTAAGAGAGGAAGACATTAGAGAACAAGACAGATTTCAGTAAACTAAGAGATGAAGACAGAGAGAACAAGACAGATTCAGTAAACTAAGAGATGAAGACAGGAGAGAACAAGACAGATTTCAGTAAACTTAGAGATGAAGACAGGAGAGAACAAGACAGATTTCAGTAAACTAAGAGATGAAGACAGAAGAGAACAAGACAGATTTCAGTAAACTAAGAGATGAAGACAGGAGAACAAAGACAGATTTCAGTAAACTAAGAGATGAAGACAGGAGAGAACAAGACAGATTCCAGTAAACTAAGAGATGAAGACAGGAGAGAACAAGACAGATTTCAGTAAACAAGAGATGAAGACAGGAGAGAACAAGACAGATTTCAGTAAACTAAGAGATGAAGACAGGAGAGAACAAGACAGATTTCAGTAAACTAAGAGATGAAGACAGGAGAGAACAAGACAGATTTCAGTAAACTAAGAGATGAAGACAGGAGAGAACAAGACAGATTTCAGTAAACTAAGAGATGAAGACAGGAGAGAACAAGACAGATTTCAGTAAACTAAGAGATGAAGACAGGAGAGAACAAGACAGATTTCAGTAAACTAAGAGATGAAGACAGGAGAGAACAAGACAGATTCAGTAAACTAAGAGATGAAGACAGGAGAGAACAAGACAGATTTCAGTAAACTAAGACATGAAGACAGGAGAGAACAAGACAGATTTCAGTAAACTAAGACATGAAGACAGGAGAGAACAAGACAGATTTCAGTAAACTAAGAGATTAAGACAGGAGAGAACAAGACAGATTTCAGTAAACTAAGAGATGAAGACAGGAGAGAACAAGACAGATTAAAGTAAACTAAGAGATGAAGACATGAGAGAACAAGACAGATTCCAGTAAACTAAGAGATGAAGACAGAGAGAACAAGACAGATTCAGTAAACTAAGAGATGAAGACAGGAGAGAACAAGACAGATTTCAGTAAACTAAGAGATGAAGACAGGAGAGAACAAGACAGATTCCAGTAAACTAAGAGATGAAGACAGGAGAGAACAAGACAGATTCCAGTAAACTAAGAGATGAAGACAGGAGAGAACAAGACAGATTTCAGTAAACTAAGAGATGAAGACAGAAGAAACAAGACAGATTTCAGTAAACTAAGAGATGAAGACAGGAGAGAACAAGACAGATTCCAGTAAACTAAGAGATGAAGACAGGAGAGAACAAGACAGATTTCAGTAAACTAAGAGATGAAGACAGGAGAGAACAAGACAGATTTCAGTAAACTAAGAGATGAAGACAGAAGAGAACAAGACAGATTTCAGTAAACTAAGAGATGAAGACAGGAGAGAACAAGACAGATTTCAGTAAACTAAGAGATGAAGACATGAGAGAACAAGACAGATTTCAGTAAACTAAGAGATGAAGACATGAGAGAACAAGACAGATTTCAGTAAACTAAGAGATGAAGACAGGAGAGAACAAGACAGATTTCAGTAAACTAAGAGATGAAGACAGGAGAGAACAAGACATTTCAGTAAACTAAGAGATGAAGACAGGAGAGAACAAGACAGATTTCAGTAAACTAAGAGATGAAGACAGAAGAGAACAAGACAGATTTCAGTAAACTAAGAGATGAAGACAGGAGAGAACAAGACAGATTCCAGTAAACTAAGAGATGAAGACAGGAGAGAACAAGACAGATTCCAGTAAACTAAGAGATGAAGACATAAGAGAACAAGACAGATTTCAGTAAACTAAGAGATGAAGACAGGAGAGAACAAGACAGATTCCAGTAAACTAAGAGATGAAGACAGGAGAGAACAAGACAGATTTCAGTAAACTAAGAGATGAAGACAGGAGAGAACAAGACAGATTTCCAGTAAACTAAGACATAAGCAGGAGAGAACAAGACAGATTTCAGTAAACTAAGAGATAAAGACAGGAGAGAACAAGACAGATTTCAGTAAACTAAGAGATGAAGACAGGAGAGAACAAGACAGATTAAAGTAAACTAAGAGATGAAGACATGAGAGAACAAGACAGATTCCAGTAAACTAAGAGATGAAGACAGGAGAGAACAAGACAGATTCCAGTAAACTAAGAGATGAAGACAGGAGAGAACAAGACAGATTTCAGTAAACTAAGAGATGAAGACAGGAGAGAACAAGACAGATTCCAGTAAACTAAGAGATGAAGACAGGAGAGAACAAGACAGATTCCAGTAAACTAAGAGATGAAGACAGGAGAGAACAAGACAGATTTCAGTAAACTAAGAGATGAAGACAGAAGAGAACAAGACAGATTTCAGTAAACTAAGAGATGAAGACAGGAGAGAACAAGACAGATTCCAGTAAACTAAGAGATGAAGACAGGAGAGAACAAGACAGATTTCAGTAAACTAAGAGATGAAGACAGGAGAGAACAAGACAGATTTCAGTAAACTAAGAGATGAAGACAGAAGAGAACAAGACAGATTTCAGTAAACTAAGAGATGAAGACAGGAGAGAACAGACAGATTCCAGTAAACTAAGAGATGAAGACAGAGAGAACAAGACAGATTTCAGTAAACTAAGAGATGAAGACAGAGAGAACAAGACAGATTTCAGTAAACTAAGAGATGAAGACAGGAGAGAACAAGACAGATTCCAGTAAACTAAGAGATGAAGACAGGAGAGAACAAGACAGATTTCAGTAAACTAAGAGATGAAGACAGGAGAGAACAAGACAGATTTCAGTAAACTAAGAGATGAAGACAGAAGAGAACAAGACAGATTTCAGTAAACTAAGAGATGAAGACAGGAGAGAACAAGACAGATTCCAGTAAACTAAGAGATGAAGACAGGAGAGAACAAGACAGATTTCAGTAAACAAGAGATGAAGACAGGAGAGAACAAGACAGATTCCAGTAAACTAAGAGATGAAGACAGAGAGAACAAGACAGATTTCAGTAAACTAAGAGATGAAGACAGGAGAGAACAAGACAGATTCCAGTAAACTAAGAGATGAAGACAGGAGAGAACAAGACAGATTCCAGTAAACTAAGAGATGAAGACAGGAGAGAACAAGACAGATTCCAGTAGACTAAGAGATGAAGACAGGAGAGAACAAGACAGATTCCAGTAAACTAAGAGATGAAGACAGGAGAGAACAAGACAGATTTCAGTAAACTAAGAGATGAAGACAGGAGAGAACAAGACAGATTTCAGTAAACTAAGAGATGAAGACAGAAGAGAACAAGACAGATTTCAGTAAACTAAGAGATGAAGACAGGAGAACAAGACAGATTCCAGTAAACTAAGAGATAGAAGACAGAGAGAACAAGACAGATTCCAGTAAACTAAGAGAGGAAGACATAAGAGAACAAGACAGATTTCAGTAAACTAAGAGATGAAGACAGAGAGAACAAGACAGATTCCAGTAAACTAAGAGATGAAGACAGGAGAGAACAAGACAGATTTCAGTAAACTAAGAGATGAAGACAGGAGAGAACAAGACAGATTTCAGTAAACTAAGAGATGAAGACAGAAGAGAACAAGACAGATTTCAGTAAACTAAGAGATGAAGACAGGAGAGAACAAGACAGATTTCAGTAAACTAAGAGATGAAGACAGGAGAGAACAAGACAGATTCCAGTAAACTAAGAGATGAAGACAGGAGAGAACAAGACAGATTTCAGTAAACTAAGAGATGAAGACAGAGAGAACAAGACAGATTTCAGTAAACTAAGAGATGAAGACAGGAGAGAACAAGACAGTTTTCCATAAACTAAGAGATGAAGACAGGAGAGAGAACAAGACAGATTTCAGTAAACTAAGAGATGAAGACAGGAGAGAACAAGACAGATTTCAGTAAACTAAGAGATGAAGACAGGAGAGAACAAGACAGATTTCAGTAAACTAAGAGATGAAGACAGGAGAGAACAAGACAGATTTCAGTAAACTAAGAGATGAAGACAGGAGAGAACAAGACAGATTCCAGTAAACTAAGAGATGAAGACAGGAGAGAACAAGACAGATTTCAGTAAACTAAGACATGAAGACAGGAGAGAACAAGACAGATTTCAGTAAACTAAGACATGAAGACAGGAGAGAACAAGACAGATTTCAGTAAACTAAGAGATAAAGACAGGAGAGAACAAGACAGATTTCAGTAAACTAAGAGATGAAGACAGGAGAGAACAAGACAGATTAAAGTAAACTAAGAGATGAAGACATGAGAGAACAAGACAGATTCAGTAAACTAAGAGATGAAGACAGGAGAGAACAAGACAGATTCCAGTAAACTAAGAGATGAAGACAGGAGAGAACAAGACAGATTTCAGTAAACTAAGAGATGAAGACAGGAGAGAACAAGACAGATTCCAGTAAACTAAGAGATGAAGACAGGAGAGAACAAGACAGATTCCAGTAAACTAAGAGATGAAGACAGGAGAGAACAAGACAGATTTCAGTAAACTAAGAGATGAAGACAGAAGAGAACAAGACAGATTTCAGTAAACTAAGAGATGAAGACAGGAGAGAACAAGACAGATTCCAGTAAACTAAGAGATGAAGACAGGAGAGAACAAGACAGATTTCAGTAAACTAAGAGATGAAGACAGGAGAGAACAAGACAGATTTCAGTAAACTAAGAGATGAAGACAGAAGAGAACAAGACAGATTTCAGTAAACTAAGAGATGAAGAGGAGAGAACAAGACAGATTTCAGTAAACTAAGAGATGAAGACATGAGAGAACAAGACAGATTTCAGTAAACTAAGAGATGAAGACATGAGAAGAACAAGACAGATTTCAGTAAACTAAGAGATGAAGACAGGAGAGAACAAGACAGATTTCAGTAAACTAAGAGATGAAGACAGGAGAGAACAAGACATTTCAGTAAACTAAGAGATGAAGACAGGAGAGAACAAGACAGATTTCAGTAAACTAAGAGATGAAGACAGAAGAGAACAAGACAGATTTCAGTAAACTAAGAGATGAAGACAGGAGAGAACAAGACAGATTCCAGTAAACTAAGAGATGAAGACAGGAGAGAACAAGACAGATTCCAGTAAACTAAGAGAGGAAGACATAAGAGAACAAGACAGATTTCAGTAAACTAAGAGATGAAGACAGGAGAGAACAAGACAGATTCCAGTAAACTAAGAGATGAAGACAGAGAAGAACAAGACAGATTTCAGTAAACTAAGAGATGAAGACAGGAGAGAACAAGACAGATTTCAGTAAACTAAGAGATGAAGACAGAAGAGAACAAGACAGATTTCAGTAAACTAAGAGATGAAGACAGGAGAGAACAAGACAGATTTCAGTAAACTAAGAGATGAAGACAGGAGAGAACAAGACAGATTCCAGTAAACTAAGAGATGAAGACAGGAGAGAACAAGACAGATTTCAGTAAACTAAGAGATGAAGACAGGAGAGAACAAGACAGATTTCAGTAAACTAAGAGATGAAGACAGGAGAGAACAAGACAGATTTCAGTAAACTAAGAGATGAAGACAGGAGAGAACAAGACAGATTTCAGTAAACTAAGAGATGAAGACAGGAGAGAACAAGACAGATTTCAGTAAACTAAGAGATGAAGACAGGAGAGAACAAGACAGATTTCAGTAAACTAAGAGATGAAGACAGGAGAGAACAAGACAGATTCCAGTAAACTAAGAGATGAAGACAGGAGAGAACAAGACAGATTTCAGTAAACTAAGACATGAAGACAGGAGAGAACAAGACAGATTTCAGTAAACTAAGACATGAAGACAGGAGAGAACAAGACAGATTTCAGTAAACTAAGGGATAAAGACAGGAGAGAACAAGACAGATTTCAGTAAACTAAGAGATGAAGACAGGAGAGAACAAGACAGATTAAAGTAAACTAAGAGATGAAGACATGAGAGAACAAGACAGATTCAGTAAACTAAGAGATGAAGACAGGAGAGAACAAGACAGATTCCAGTAAACTAAGAGATGAAGACAGGAGAGAACAAGACAGATTTCAGTAAACTAAGAGATGAAGACAGGAGAGAACAAGACAGATTCAGTAAACTAAGAGATGAAGACAGGAGAGAACAAGACAGATTCCAGTAAACTAAGAGATGAAGACAGGAGAGAACAAGACAGATTTCAGTAAACTAAGAGATGAAGACAGAAGAGAACAAGACAGATTTCAGTAAACTAAGAGATGAAGACAGGAGAGAACAAGACAGATTCAGTAAACTAAGAGATGAAGACAGGAGAGAACAAGACAGATTTCAGTAAACTAAGAGATGAAGACAGGAGAGAACAAGACAGATTTCAGTAAACTAAGAGATGAAGACAGAAGAGAACAAGACAGATTTCAGTAAACTAAGAGATGAAGACAGGAGAGAACTGACAGATTCCAGTAAACTAAGAGATGAAGACAGGAGAGAACAAGACAGATTTCAGTAAACTAAGAGATGAAGACATAAGAGAACAAGACAGATTTCAGTAAACTAAGAGATGAAGACAGGAGAGAACAAGACAGATTCCAGTAAACTAAGAGATGAAGACAGGAGAGAACAAGACAGATTTCAGTAAACTAAGAGATGAAGACAGGAGAGAACAAGACAGATTTCAGTAAACTAAGAGATGAAGACAGAAGAGAACAAGACAGATTTCAGTAAACTAAGAGATGAAGACAGGAGAGAACAAGACAGATTCCAGTAAACTAAGAGATGAAGACAGGAGAGAACAAGACAGATTTCAGTAAACTAAGAGATGAAGACAGGAGAGAACAAGACAGATTCCAGTAAACTAAGAGATGAAGACAGGAGAGAACAAGACAGATTTCAGTAAACTAAGAGATGAAGACAGGAGAGAACAAGACAGATTCCAGTAAACTAAGAGATGAAGACAGGAGAGAACAAGACAGATTCCAGTAAACTAAGAGATGAAGACAGGAGAGAACAAGACAGATTCCAGTAGACTAAGAGATGAAGACAGGAGAGAACAAGACAGATTCCAGTAAACTAAGAGATGAAGACAGGAGAGAACAAGACAGATTTCAGTAAACTAAGAGATGAAGACAGGAGAGAACAAGACAGATTTCAGTAAACTAAGAGATGAAGACAGAAGAGAACAAGACAGATTTCAGTAAACTAAGAGATGAAGACAGGAGAGAACAAGACAGATTCCAGTAAACTAAGAGATGAAGACAGGAGAGAACAAGACAGATTCCAGTAAACTAAGAGAGGAAGACATAAGAGAACAAGACAGATTTCAGTAAACTAAGAGATGAAGACAGGAGAGAACAAGACAGATTCCAGTAAACTAAGAGATGAAGACAGGAGAGAACAAGACAGATTTCAGTAAACTAAGAGATGAAGACAGGAGAGAACAAGACAGATTTCAGTAAACTAAGAGATGAAGACAGAAGAGAACAAGACAGATTTCAGTAAACTAAGAGATGAAGACAGAGAGAACAAGACAGATTTCAGTAAACTAAGAGATGAAGACAGGAGAGAACAAGACAGATTCCAGTAAACTAAGAGATGAAGACAGGAGAGAACAAGACAGATTTCAGTAAACTAAGAGATGAAGACAGGAGAGAACAAGACAGATTTCAGTAAACTAAGAGATGAAGACAGGAGAGAACAAGACAGATTTCAGTAAACTAAGAGATGAAGACAGAGAGAACAAGACAGATTTCAGTAAACTAAGAGATGAAGACAGGAGAGAACAAGACAGATTTCAGTAAACTAAGAGATGAAGACAGGAGAGAACAAGACAGATTTCAGTAAACTAAGAGATGAAGACAGGAGAGAACAAGACAGATTTCAGTAAACTAAGAGATGAAGACAGGAGAGAACAAGACAGATTCCAGTAAACTAAGAGATGAAGACAGGAGAGAACAAGACAGATTTCAGTAAACTAAGACATGAAGACAGGAGAGAACAAGACAGATTTCAGTAAACTAAGACATGAAGACAGGAGAGAACAAGACAGATTTCAGTAAACTAAGAGATAAAGACAGGAGAGAACAAGACAGATTTCAGTAAACTAAGAGATGAAGACAGGAGAGAACAAGACAGATTAAAGTAAACTAAGAGATGAAGACATGAGAGAACAAGACAGATTCCAGTAAACTAAGAGATGAAGACAGGAGAGAACAAGACAGATTCCAGTAAACTAAGAGATGAAGACAGGAGAGAACAAGACAGATTTCAGTAAACTAAGAGATGAAGACAGGAGAGAACAAGACAGATTCCAGTAAACTAAGAGATGAAGACAGGAGAGAACAAGACAGATTCCAGTAAACTAAGAGATGAAGACAGGAGAGAACAAGACAGATTTCAGTAAACTAAGAGATGAAGACAGAAGAGAACAAGACAGATTTCAGTAAACTAAGAGATGAAGACAGGAGAGAACAAGACAGATTCCAGTAAACTAAGAGATGAAGACAGGAGAGAACAAGACAGATTTCAGTAAACTAAGAGATGAAGACAGAGAGAACAAGACAGATTTCAGTAAACTAAGAGATGAAGACAGAAGAGAACAAGACAGATTTCAGTAAACTAAGAGATGAAGACAGGAGAGAACACGACAGATTCCAGTAAACTAAGAGATGAAGACAGGAGAGAACAAGACAGATTTCAGTAAACTAAGAGATGAAGACAGAAGAGAACAAGACAGATTTCAGTAAACTAAGAGATGAAGACAGAGAGAGAACAAGACAGATTCAGTAAACTAAGAGATGAAGACAGGAGAGAACAAGACAGATTTCAGTAAACTAAGAGATGAAGACAGGAGAGAACAAGACAGATTTCAGTAAACTAAGAGATGAAGACAGAAGAGAACAAGACAGATTTCAGTAAACTAAGAGATGAAGACAGGAGAGAACAAGACAGATTTCAGTAAACTAAGAGATGAAGACAGGAGAGAACAAGACAGATTTCAGTAAACTAAGAGATGAAGACAGGAGAGAACAAGACAGATTTCAGTAAACTAAGAGATGAAGACAGGAGAGAACAAGACAGATTTCAGTAAACTAAGAGATGAAGCAGGAGAGAACAAGACAGATTCCAGTAAACTAAGAGATGAAGACAGGAGAGAACAAGACAGATTTCAGTAAACTAAGAGATGAAGACAGGAGAGAACAAGACAGATTTCAGTAAACTAAGAGATGAAGACAGGAGAGAACAAGACAGATTTCAGTAAACTAAGAGATGAAGACAGGAGAAAACAAGACAGATTTCAGTAAACTAAGAGATGAAGACAGAAGAGAACAAGACAGATTCCAGTAAACTAAGAGATGAAGACAGGAGAGAACAAGACAGATTTCAGTAAACTAAGAGATGAAGACATGAGAGAACAAGACAGATTTCATTAAACTAAGAGATGAAGACATGAGAGAACAAGACAGATTTCAGTAAACTAAGAGATGAAGACAGGAGAGAACAAGACAGATTTCAGTAAACTAAGAGATGAAGACAGGAGAGAACAAGACAGATTCCAGTAAACTAAGAGATGAAGACAGGAGAGAACAAGACAGATTCCAGTAGACTAAGAGATGAAGACAGGAGAGAACAAGACAGATTCCAGTAAACTAAGAGATGAAGACAGGAGAGAACAAGACAGATTTCAGTAAACTAAGAGATGAAGACAGGAGAGAACAAGACAGATTTCAGTAAACTAAGAGATGAAGACAGAAGAGAACAAGACAGATTTCAGTAAACTAAGAGATGAAGACAGGAGAGAACAAGACAGATTCCAGTAAACTAAGAGATGAAGACAGGAGAGAACAAGACAGATTTCAGTAAACTAAGAGATGAAGACAGGAGAGAACAAGACAGATTTCAGTAAACTAAGAGATGAAGACAGGAGAGAACAAGACAGATTTCAGTAAACTAAGAGATGAAGACAGGAGAGAACAAGACAGATTCCAGTAAACTAAGAGATGAAGACAGGAGAGAGCAAGACAGATTTCAGTAAACTAAGAGATGAAGACAGGAGAGAACAAGACAGATTTCAGTAAACTAAGAGATGAAGACAGGAGAGAACAAGACAGATTTCAGTAAACTAAGAGATGAAGACAGGAGAGAACAAGACAGATTTCAGTAAACTAAGAGATGAAGACAGAAGAGAACAAGACAGATTCCAGTAAACTAAGAGATGAAGACAGGAGAGAACAAGACAGATTCCAGTAAACTAAGAGATGAAGACAGGAGAGAACAAGACAGATTTCAGTAAACTAAGAGATGAAGACAGGAGAGAACAAGACAGATTTCAGTAAACTAAGAGATGAAGACAGGAGAGAACAAGACAGATTTCAGTAAACTAAGAGATGAAGACAGGAGAGAACAAGACAGATTTAGTAAACTAAGAGATGAAGACAGAAGAGAACAAGACAGATTCCAGTAAACTAAGAGATGAAGACAGGAGAGAACAAGACAGATTCCAGTAAACTAAGAGATGAAGACAGGAGAGAACAAGACAGATTTCAGTAAACTAAGAGATGAAGACAGGAGAGAACAAGACAGATTTCAGTAAACTAAGAGATGAAGACAGGAGAGAACAAGACAGATTTCAGTAAACTAAGAGATGAAGACATGAGAGAACAAGACAGATTTCATTAAACTAAGAGATGAAGACATGAGAGAACAAGACAGATTTCAGTAAACTAAGAGATGAAGACAGGAGAGAACAAGACAGATTTCAGTAAACTAAGAGATGAAGACAGGAGAGAACAAGACAGATTCCAGTAAACTAAGAGATGAAGACAGGAGAGAACAAGACAGATTCCAGTAGACTAAGAGATGAAGACAGGAGAGAACAAGACAGATTCCAGTAAACTAAGAGATGAAGACAGGAGAGAACAAGACAGATTTCAGTAAACTAAGAGATGAAGACAGGAGAGACAAGACAGATTTCAGTAAACTAAGAGAGGAAGACAGAGAGAACAAGACAGATTTCAGTAAACTAAGAGATGAAGACAGGAGAGAACAAGACAGATTCCAGTAAACTAAGAGATGAAGACAGGAGAGAACAAGACAGATTCCAGTAAATTAAGAGAGGAAGACATAAGAGAACAAGACAGATTTCAGTAAACTAAGAGATGAAGACAGGAGAGAACAAGACAGATTCCAGTAAACTAAGAGATGAAGACAGGAGAGAACAAGACAGATTCCAGTAAACTAAGAGATGAAGACAGGAGAGAACAAGACAGATTCCAGTAAACTAAGAGATGAAGACAGGAAGAACAAGACAGATTTCAGTAAACTAAGAGATGAAGACAGGAGAGAACAAGACAGATTTCAGTAAACTAAGAGATGAAGACAGAAGAGAACAAGACAGATTTCAGTAAACTAAGAGATGAAGACAGGAGAGAACAAGACAGATTTCAGTAAACTAAGAGATGAAGACAGGAGAGAACAAGACAGATTTCAGTAAACTAAGAGATGGAGACAGGAGAGAACAAGACAGATTTCAGTAAACTAAGAGATGAAGACAGGAGAGAACAAGACAGATTCCAGTAGACTAAGAGATGAAGACAGGAGAGAACAAGACAGATTCAGTAAACTAAGAGATGAAGACAGGAGAGAAAAAGACAGATTTCAGTAAACTAAGAGATGAAGACAGGAGAGAACAAGACAGATTTCAGTAAACTAAGAGATGAAGACAGAAGAGAACAAGACAGATTTCAGTAAACTAAGAGATGAAGACAGGAGAGAACAAGACAGATTCCAGTAAACTAAGAGATGAAGACAGGAGAGAACAAGACAGATTCCAGTAAACTAAGAGAGGAAGACATAAGAGAACAAGACAGATTTCAGTAAACTAAGAGATGAAGACAGGAGAGAACAAGACAGATTCCAGTAAACTAAGAGATGAAGACAGGAGAGAACAAGACAGATTCCAGTAAACTAAGAGATGAAGACAGGAGAGAACAAGACAGATTCCAGTAAACTAAGACATGAAGACAGGAGAACAAGACAGATTTCAGTAAACTAAGAGATGAAGACAGGAGAGAACAAGACAGATTTCAGTAAACTAAGAGATGAAGACAGAAGAGAACAAGACAGATTTCAGTAAACTAAGAGATGAAGACAGGAGAGAACAAGACAGATTTCAGTAAACTAAGAGATGAAGACAGGAGAGAACAAGACAGATTTCAGTAAACTAAGAGATGGAGACAGGAGAGAACAAGACAGATTTCAGTAAACTAAGAGATGAAGACAGGAGAGAACAAGACAGATTCCAGTAAACTAAGAGATGAAGACAGAAGAGAACAAGACAGATTTCAGTAAACTAAGAGATGAAGACAGGAGAAAACAAGACAGATTTCAGTAAACTAAGAGATGAAGACAGGAGAGAACAAGACAGATTTCAGTAAACTAAGAGATGAAGACAGGAGAGAACAAGACAGATTTCAGTAAACTAAGAGATGAAGACAGGAGAGAACAAGACAGATTTCAGTAAACTAAGAGATGAAGACAGGAGAGAACAAGACAGATTCCAGTAAACTAAGAGATGAAGACAGGAGAGAACAAGACAGATTTCAGTAAACTAAGACATGAAGACAGGAGAGAACAAGACAGATTCCAGTAAACTAAGAGATGAAGACAGGAGAGAACAAGACAGATTTCAGTAAACTAAGAGATGAAGACAGGAGAGAACAAGACAGATTCCAGTAAACTAGAGATGAAGACAGGAGAGAACAAGACAGATTTCAGTAAACTAAGAGATGAAGACAGGAGAGAACAAGACAGATTTCAGTAAACTAAGAGATGAAGACAGAAGAGAACAAGACAGATTTCAGTAAACTAAGAGATGAAGACAGGAGAGAACAAGACAGATTCCAGTAAACTAAGAGATGAAGACAGGAGAGAACAAGACAGATTTCAGTAAACTAAGAGATGAAGACAGGAGAGAACAAGACAGATTTCAGTAAACTAAGAGATGAAGACAGGAGAGAACAAGACAGATTTCAGTAAACTAAGAGATGAAGACAGAAGAGAACAAGACAGATTTCAGTAAACTAAGAGATGAAGACAGGAGAGAACAAGACAGATTCAGTAAACTAAGAGATGAAGACAGGAGAGAACAAGACAGATTTCAGTAAACTAAGAGATGAAGACAGAAGAGAACAAGACAGATTTCAGTAAACTAAGAGATGAAGACAGGAGAGAACAAGACAGATTTCAGTAAACTAAGAGATGAATAAATGGCGATGGTGCTGGATAAAACACACCTTGATAAAATTCGAGAGGAATATAACAAGAAGTGTCTTTTATTGGAACACACAGGGAAAGTGAAAGAGAGGAAGGGGTAAGAATACATGAAGAAGATATTTGGGGGCAGAGATTAGCAGTATACAGAAGAGCTGGTGGGAGCAGCAGGAGATAGCTAAATATAGAACAACTTAGCTGGAGTTGGTTGAGGGCCTATGGGGTTTAACCGGGGCTTAAAAGTCATGAGAGAGGAAGAAACAACATATATATAAACAACATATATAAACAACATATATATAAACAATATATATAAACAATATATATAAACAGCATATATAAACAATATATATAAATAGCATATATATAAACAATATATATAACAATAATATAAACAATATATATAAACAGCATATATATAAACAATATATATAAACAGCATATATATAAACAATATATATAAACAATATATATAAACAATATATATAAACAATATATATAAACAATATATATAAACAATATATATAAACAATATATATAAACAGCATATATATAAACAATATATATAAACAGCATATATATAAACAATATATATAAACAATATATATAAACAATATATATAAACAATATATATAAACAATATATATAAACAATATATATAAACAATATATATAAACAACATATATAAACAATATATATACACAACATATATACACAACATATAAACACAACATATATAAACAACATATATAAACAACATATATAAACAACATATATATACACAGATAGCAAATATTAAATGCATTAAATCTTGCTTCTTAACGTTTGTATTTTGGTATACCCAGCCTGACATACCCGAATCTGGACGGAAACATTCTGCACTACATAATTATCAAGCCAGACTATTTAATTTTGGACGTAACAGTCGCTAAATTTGTAAGATAAATTCTAAAATTAGTCCGTGATCCTTCTGGAAAGTCATATCATCATTTCCTGCACTAAGCCAGTACAAACTATTTCATTTATTATATCTTTAATTACTCATCAAAGATAACAACAAATATTGAATTATTCCAGCCTGTGTGGTGCCAGGGGCTAGCAAGGGAAGCAAGGAATAGTACCACTGCTACCTACAAGGCATGTCGTAAGAGACGATTAATGTAGGACCTAGGGAAGTTACCTTAATAAATAAAAAGCATCGCAGAAATCGGATTTGCTAGCCTACTTGTAGGCGCATAACTGCCACAACGTACAATAGCTCTTAAGTTCAGATCACATACAAATCACATACAAATCACATACAAATCACATACAAATCACATACAGATCACATACAAATCACATACAAATCACATACAAATCACATACAAATCACATACAAATCACATACAAATCACATACAAATCACATACAAATCACATACAAATCACATACAAATCACATACAAATCACATACAAATCACATACAAATCACATACAAATCACATACAAATCACATACAAATCACATACAAATCGCATACAAATCACATACAAATCACATACAAATCACATACAAATCACATACAAATCACATACAAATCACATACAAATCACATACAAATCACATACAAATCATATACAAATCACATACAAATCACAGACAGAGTGGTTAACAAGTGGTCGATATGGGGCGCTCAAAGAATACGAATTCCAATTTTTTTAAATGGTAAATATGTAAATGTCATTACTGATAATGGTGTAAGCCTTAGGGCATAATAAATATCATTATTATATTCACTTAAATTATCTTTGCAGATGAAATTGAAAAAATTGAACGACAAACAACACCTAGTGCTGTAGATACCATTGTCAGAGGATTATATAATTTAAATTTAGAATCTCCTACTCTTGTATCAAGCAGTACCAGCCCGCCTATGGTCTTCACTGAGATAGTAAAAAAAGCACCTGAATCACGCCGAAAAACTCGAAAATATTCATCAAATCGAAGAGGAAGTCACAAGCAGAGTGGACGAGAAGAACGAAAACAAGGTGGTCGACAGGGAGGTCGTAGAGGAAAAAGGGATGCAGATGTCCATGATAGTGCACTATTAGATGACATGGTAGTAAGTCGTCTATATGGACTAAGAAACATGACTAGAAATACAACAGACATAGTACCTGGGCATATAGCTACATTGTTAAGAGAACAAGTATGGAATCTAGTGAAATTATCAACATCACGCAGAAAACGATATGTGGTTCCAGTTGTCCCAAGAATAGTACCATATCTAGCGTTTGCAGGCGGAGAGTTCTACAGTCTCTTTGACTTTGAGGGCATCGATATGGCACTGCGTCGGGACTTCAATCCACATAGTGATGTCAGCATGTCGAACAAACCTAAGAGAAATTATCCACATATTCCTCGTGTGACGCAAGCACCTGAGACCTTCGTTCCAATGAAGAAGAATGCTCGCAAGATTAAGAAAGTCAAGAGACAGTATATATCACTGCTAGATCCACCAGGTAAGATTCTTCATACCTTTTTTATCTATGTAAATATTATATATTCAATGTTGTCACTATTATACCTGTCAATGTCTGTTGTAGCTCACACACAGCGGTTCATGCAAGTTGTATTTCTTGTGTTGTTTCTCTCATCATCATCAAATAGCTTGTTCTGAGCAGAGCTTTGCCACCCCAACAGTCCTCCGGAATTTCTCTCTCTCATAGGCCAGATGTCCTGCCTCTGCAGCCGTCATGTTCAAACCATCAGTTACATCCTGAATCCATCTTCTCTATGGTCTTCCTCGTCTTCTCTTTGTCGGTATGCCTCGTTCCATGGTGGTCTTCTCCAGCTCTTCTCACTAGGCTAGCTAATTTCTTTGAAGTATGCCGGTATGCTTAGAGGGATTTGTATTTTTGAGTAATTGATTGATTGATAGGACCATCATTATTGCACTTTGGTGAGTAACCATGTGTGCTCCGATCTCTTTCTTACACTTCGGTGAGTAACCACGTGTGCTCCGATCTCTATCTTACACTTGAAAATATCAGCTGCAATGCACGAACTCCGTAGCACCGGTGAGGCTCTCCTCTGTAATTTTGAAGATGGTGACGATATTTTTGGAGGAATTTTATTTTTAATCTTTTCTAACGAATTTTGACTGGGCAGCGGCTTTCCAGCCTTTTCTCGATTTTGAACTGCCAAGGGTTCGTTTCATGCTCAAATGTAAGGGACCTACGTTTTTTCGTCCGTCTTCTATAAAACTAGGAGCTCGATCTGACCTACACTGAGAGCAGAGATCTCTAAAAAAAATATCTAGATGGCTCCACGAGGGAGCTAACATGGTACCTTTGGCACAAGAGACGAGCACCAAACTTCTACGCCACAGAGAGCCATTTTTTTTTTATCTTTCTTGTCAACAACAATTTTACAAACAAAATAAATATAATTGACTGTACGCTTGTGTTGTATATTCTATATATTAGAGTTGCTGTTGGTTTACAAATATAACTGACTGTACGCTTGTTTTGTATATTCTAGATATTAGAGTTGCTGTTGGTTTACAAATATAACTGACTGTACGCTTGTTTTGTATATTCTAGATATTAGAGTTGCTGTTGGTTTACAAATATAACTGACTGTGCGCTTGTTTTGTATATTCTAGATATTAGAGTTGCTGTTGGTTTACAAATATAACTGACTGTACGCTTGTTTTGTATATTCTAGATTCTAGATTTTAGAGTTGCTGTTGGTTTACAAATATAACTGACTGTACGCTTGTGTTCTAGATTCTAGATATTAGAGTTGCTGTTAGTTTACAAGTATAACAAGACTGTACGCTTGTTTTGTATATTCTAGATATTAGAGTTGCTGTTGGTTTACAAGTATAACAAGACTGTACGCTTGTTTTGTATATTCTAGATATTAGAGTTGCTGTTGGTTTACAAAAGGATAAATATCAAACAAGAAGAGAAATCAACCTTATGAACATGGCTGCTGATATTGTGTTGCCTTGCTCTCAAGGGGAGCAAAGAATAGTAACTCTGCCACCTACAAGGTATATCGTAAGAGGCGACAGAGGGAACCTTCCCTTGTAAACAACGCGTTGTAGAAATCGGACGAGTTGGCCTACTTGTAGGCACATAACTGGCACAACATACACTAGCTCTTAGGCTCATATCACATACAAGTCACACAGATTGGTTAAACAAGTGATCGATAGTGAACGTTCGAAGAAGAAACAGATATTGTATTTCTCACAAGAAGAACATTCGTTGAATTTTCTTTTTACAGCCATGTTTCTTCTTTTAATTTCATTTTCATCTCATGTTAGCAGTGAACCAAGATAGTGATAACTGGTTCACATTTTCTACTTTCTCGGCTGACACAAATTTTTCTTTTTTTTAGTGTTTTGTTAGTGTATTGTCCATATCAAGTTAGTCTGCTTTTCTATGTTTGTCTTATCTCTTTGCTTCTCTGTCTATGTCTTGTCTGTCTGTCTCTCTATGTTTGTCTTATCTCTTTGCTGCTCTGTCTATGTCTTGTCTGTCTGTCCGTTTCTCTAATATTGTATTTGTTTTTACTGAGCACAAAACAGGTTTTCTAATTTACACTCGTCTGCTCAAAATATCCACATGAATAATAGTCTGACCACACATATACACATATATATATACACATTTAGCATATATATTTCAACATACAGTTACCAACTGACAAAATCGACATCATTGTAACCATATATATATATATATATATATAGAGAGAAGAGAGAGAGAGAGAGAGAGAAGAGAGGGAGGAGAAAAGAGAGGAGAGAGAGAAAGGTAATGGATATCATGTATTGATTCTGCGTCAGTCAGTGGTGTCGCAGTTTCTCAAATCCTAGTTCACGTAACACTGCTAGCAATAAAAAAAACAGGTTTCAACGCTGTACTACTGTAAAGTGAGTAGGTATCGGAAAGGAAAGCTATCCATGAGAAGAGATAGTACTTTATGTGTAACTGTACGCAGTATAATATGTTTTCGCACGCACAACAAACACTGTGCACCTATAGATTAACACTGTGTGCTAACGACTAGATGTCGAGTTTCAGTACAGATTTTATACAGGGTGTTCAGAAAAAGCAGCCCATTGAGAAAATCAAAAGTTGTCAGGTACGCATTCCGTTTTGTCTATTTACTATTTAAACCGGTTCTGACTAGCTCGTCATTTCACCGTCACATTTGTTTATCGCCACTTCGTGCCACATAACTACACACCGTCATTTGTTTATCGCCTTCGTGCACATAACTACACACCGTCACTTTGTTTATCGCCACTTCGTGCCACATAACTACACACCGTCACATTTGTTTATCACCACTTGTGCCACATAACTACACACCGTCACATTTGTTTATCGCCACTTCGTGCCACATAACTACACACCGTCACATTTGTTTATCGCCACTTCGTGCCACATAACTACACACCGTCACATTTGTTTATCGCCACTTCGTGCCACATAACTACACACCGTCACATTTGTTTATCGCCACTTCGTGCCTCACCTCATTTTATCACCTGCACAAACACACGTCACATTTGTTTATCACCACTTCGTGCCACATAACTACACACCGTCACATTTGTTTATCGCCACTTCGTGCCACATAACTACACACCGTCACATTTGTTTATCGCCACTTCGTGCCACATAACTACACACCGTCACATTTGTTTATCACCACTTCGTGCCACATAACTACACACCGTCACATTTGTTTATCGCCACTTCGTGCCACATAACTACACACCGTCACATTTGTTTATCGCCACTTCGTGCCACATAACTACACACCGTCACATTTGTTTATCACCACTTCGTGCCACATAACTACACACCGTCACATTTGTTTATCACCACTTCGTGCCACATAACTACACACCGTCACATTTGTTTATCACCACTTCGTGCCACATAACTACACACCGTCACATTTGTTTATCACCACTTCGTGCCACTAACTACACACCGTACATTTGTTTATCACCACTTCGTGCCACATAACTACACACCGTCACATTTGTTTATCACCACTTCGTGCCACATAACTACACACCGTCACATTTGTTTATCACCACTTCGTGCCACATAACTACACCGTCACATTTGTTTATCGCCACTTCGTGCCACATAACTACACACCGTCACATTTGTTTATCACCACTTCGTGCCACATAACTACACACCGTCACATTTGTTTATCCCCACTTCGTGCCACATAACTACACACCGTCACATTTGTTTATCGCCACTTCGTGCCACATAACTACACACCGTCACATTTGTTTATCGCCACTTCGTGCCACATAACTACACACCGTCACATTTGTTTATCGCCACTTCGTGCCACATAACTACACACCGTCACATTTGTTTATCGCCACTTCGTGCCACATAACTACCCACCGTCACATTTGTTTATCGCCACTTCGTGCCACATAACTACACACCGTCACATTTGTTTATCGCCACTTCGTGCCACATAACTACACACCGTCACATTTGTTTATCGCCACTTCGTGCCACATAACTACACACCGTCACATTTGTTTATCGCCACTTCGTGCCACATAACTACACACCGTCACATTTGTTTATCGCCACTTCGTGCCACATAACTACACACCGTCACATTTGTTTATCCCCACTTCGTGCCACATAACTACACACCGTCACATTTGTTTATCACCACTTCGTGCCACATAACTACACACCGTCACATTTGTTTATCACCACTTCGTGCCACATAACTACACACCGTCACATTTGTTTATCGCCACTTCGTGCCACATAACTACACACCGTCACATTTGTTTATCGCCACTTCGTGCCACATAACTACACACCGTCACATTTGTTTATCGCCACTTCGTGCCACATAACTACACACCGTCACATTTGGTTATCGCCACTTCGTGCCACATAACTACACACCGTCACATTTGTTTATCGCCACTTCGTGCCACATAACTACACACCGTCACATTTGTTTATCGCCACTTCGTGCCACATAACTACACACCGTCACATTTGTTTATCGCCACTTCGTGCCACATAACTACACACCGTCACATTTGTTTATCGCCACTTCGTGCCACATAACTACACACCGTCACATTTGTTTATCGCCACTTCGTGCCACATAACTACACACCGTCACATTTGTTTATCGCCACTTCGTGCCACATAACTACACACCGTCACATTTGTTTATCGCCACTTCGTGCCACATAACTACACACCGTCACATTTGTTTATCACCACTTCGTGCCACATAACTACCACCGTCACATTTGTTTATCACCACTTCGTGCCACATAACTACACACCGTCACATTTGTTTATCCCCACTTCGTGCCACATAACTACACACCGTCACATTTGTTTATCACCACTTCGTGCCACATAACTACACACCGTCACATTTGTTTATCACCACTTCGTGCCACATAACTACACACCGTCACATTTGTTTATCACCACTTCGTGCCACATAACTACACACCGTCACATTTGTTTATCGCCACTTCGTGCCACATAACTACACACCGTCACATTTGTTTATCACCACTTCGTTCCACATAACTACACACCGTCACATTTGTTTATCACCACTTCGTGCCACATAACTACACACCGTCACATTTGTTTATCGCCACTTCGTGCCACATAACTACACACCGTCACATTTGTTTATCGCCACTTCGTGCCACATAACTACACACCGTCACATTTGTTTATCACCACTTCGTGCCACATAACTAAACACCGTCACATTTGTTTATCGCCACTTCGTGCCACATAACTACACACCGTCACATTTGTTTATCACCACTTCGTGCCAATAACTAACACCGTCACATTTGTTTATCACCACTTCGTGCCACATAACTACACACCGTCACATTTGTTTATCGCCACTTCGTGCCACATAACTAAACACCGTCACATTTGTTTATCACCACTTCGTGCCACATAACTACACACCGTCACATTTGTTTATCACCACTTCGTGCCACATAACTACACACCGTCACATTTGTTTATCACCACTTCGTGCCACATAACTACACACCGTCACATTTGTTTATCGCCACTTCGTGCCACATAACTACACACCGTCACATTTGTTTATCACCACTTCGTGCCACATAACTACACACCGTCACATTTGTTTATCACCACTTCGTGCCACATAACTACACACCGTCACATTTGTTTATCGCCACTTCGTGCCACATAACTACACACCGTCACATTTGTTTATCGCCACTTCGTGCCACATAACTACACACCGTCACATTTGTTTATCCCCACTTCGTGCCACATAACTACACACCGTCACATTTGTTTATCGCCACTTCGTGCCACATAACTACACACCGTCACATTTGTTTATCGCCACTTCGTGCCACATAACTACACACCGTCACATTTGTTTATCGCCACTTCGTGCCACATAACTACACACCGTCACATTTGTTTATCGCCACTTCGTGACCACATAACTACCACCGTTCACATTTGTTTATCGCCACTTCGTGCCACATAACTACACACCGTCACATTTGTTTATCGCCACTTCGTGCCACATAACTACACAACGTCACATTTGTTTATCGCCACTTCGTGCCACATAACTACACACCGTCACATTTGTTTATCACCACTTCGTGCCACATAACTACACACCGTCACATTTGTTTATCACCACTTCGTGCCCATAACTACACACCTCACATTTGTTTATCACCACTTCGTGCCACATAACTACACACCGTCACATTTGTTTATCACCACTTCGTGCCACATAACTACACACCGTCACATTTGTTTATCACCACTTCGTGCCACATAACTACACACCGTCACATTTGTTTATCCCCACTTCGTGCCACATAACTACACACCGTCACATTTGTTTATCCCCACTTCGTGCCACATAACTACACACCGTCACATTTGTTTATCGCCACTTCGTGCCACATAACTACACACCGTCACATTTGTTTATCGCCACTTCGTGCCACATAACTACACACCGTCACATTTGTTTATCGCCACTTCGTGCCACATAACTACACACCGTCACATTTGTTTATCGCCACTTCGTGCCACATAACTACACACCGTCACATTTGTTTATCGCCACTTCGTGCCACATAACTACACACCGTCACATTTGTTTATCGCCACTTCGTGCCACATAACTACACACCGTCACATTTGTTTATCGCCACTTCGTGCCACATAACTACACACCGTCACATTTGTTTATCGCCACTTCGTGCCACATAACTACACACCGTCACATTTGTTTATCGCCACTTCGTGCCACATAACTACACACCGTCACATTTGTTTATCGCCACTTCGTGCCACATAACTACACACCGTCACATTTGTTTATCACCACTTCGTGCCACATAACTACACACCGTCACATTTGTTTATCACCACTTCGTGCCACATAACTACACACCGTCACATTTGTTTATCACCACTTCGTGCCACATAACTACACACCGTCACATTTGTTTATCGCCACTTCGTGCCACATAACTACACACCGTCACATTTGTTTATCGCCACTTCGTGCCACATAACTACACACCGTCACATTTGTTTATCGCCACTTCGTGCCACATAACTACACACCGTCACATTTGATTATCGCCACTTCGTGCCCCATAACTACACACCGTCACATTTGTTTATCGCCACTTCGTGCCACATAACTACACACCGTCACATTTGTTTATCGCCACTTCGTGCCACATAACTACACACCGTCACATTTGTTTATCGCCACTTCGTGCCACATAACTACACACCGTCACATTTGTTTATCGCCACTTCGTGCCACATAACTACACACCGTCACATTTGTTTATCGCCACTTCGTCCACATAACTCACACCGTCATTTGTTTATCCACTTCGTGCCATAACTACACACCGTCACATTTGTTTATCACCACTTCGTGCCACATAACTACACACCGTCACATTTGTTTATCGCCACTTCGTGCCACATAACTACACACCGTCACATTTGTTTATCGCCACTTCGTGCACATAACTACACACCGTCACATTTGTTTATCACCACTTCGTGCCACATAACTACACACCGTCACATTTGTTTATCGCCACTTCGTGCCACATAACTACACACCGTCACATTTGTTTATCGCCACTCGTGCCACATAACTACACACCGTCACATTTGTTTATCACCACTTCGTGCCACATAACTACACACCGTCACATTTGTTTATCGCCACTTCGTGCCACATAACTACACACCGTCACATTTGTTTATCACCACTTCGTGCCACATAACTACACACCGTCACATTTGTTTATCACCACTTCGTGCCACATAACTACACACCGTCACATTTGTTTATCACCACTTCGTGCCACATAACTACACACCGTCACATTTGTTTATCGCCACTTCGTGCCACATAACTACACACCGTCACATTTGTTTATCACCACTTCGTGCCACATAACTACACACCGTCACATTTGTTTATCACCACTTCGTGCCACATAACTACACACCGTCACATTTGTTTATCGCCACTTCGTGCCACATAACTACACACCGTCACATTTGTTTATCGCCACTTCGTGCCACATAACTACACACCGTCACATTTGTTTATCACCACTTCGTGCCACATAACTACACACCGTCACATTTGTTTATCGCCACTTCGTGCCACATAACTACACACCGTCACATTTGTTTATCGCCACTTCGTGCCACATAACTACACACCGTCACATTTGTTTATCACCACTTCGTGCCACATAACTACACACCGTCACATTTGTTTATCGCCACTTCGTGCCACATAACTACACACCGTCACATTTGTTTATCGCCACTTCGTGCCACATAACTACACACCGTCACATTTGTTTATCGCCACTTCGTGCCACATAACTACACACCGTCACATTTGTTTATCGCCACTTCGTGCCACATAACTACACACCGTCACATTTGTTTATCGCCACTTCGTGCCACATAACTACACACCATTACATTTGTTTATCGCCACTTCGTGCCACATAACTACACACCGTCACATTTGTTTATCGCCACTTCGTGCCACATAACTACACACCGTCACATTTGTTTATCACCACTTCGTGCCACATAACTACACACCGTCACATTTGTTTATCACCACTTCGTGCCACATAACTACACACCATCACATTTGTTTATCACCACTTCGTGCCACATAACTACACACCGTCACATTTGTTTATCACCACTTCGTGCCACATAACTACACACCGTCACATTTGTTTATCACCACTTCGTGCCACATAACTACACACCATTACATTTGTTTATCGCCACTTCGTGCCACATAACTACACACCGTCACATTTGTTTATCACCACTTCGTGCCACATAACTACACACCATTACAAAAAGACTTGCATACTTGACCTATACTATGTCATAATTGAACCTTCTCATTTGCATAAACATATGCTAGATTGACTTCCTTGACGGGGCTGCTTTTATCTTGAACAATCAGACATGTAACGTGTGTCCCTGACATTCAGGAGAAGTGATGACATCAGAGAAATACCTGGTCAACCACTAGTAACAACGTTTATAAGAAGGAGAAGATGGAGATATGTTGGACACACATTGAGAAGAAATGATCAAAGAATATCAAAGCAGGAGTTCAAGTGGGATGCAGAGGGTTCAAGAAAGAGAGGTCGACCTAATGAGACCCTGGAACGAACTTTACTGAGAGAGGCAAGAAATATCGGTCTCAGTTCCATGGAGGAGATTGAAATATTCACAAAATAGATGAGACTGCAGTAAAACTATTTTGTTGGCAAAACACGTAATCACAAAGTACTGTAGTTTTACAAATTACAAAAACAATGACAAAATACAGCAACGTTTTACCAACAAGGCCTTTATCAAGCAAACGAACAACAGGAGTGACAAATTTTAAAAAACAAATGAACGACCAAATACAAACGTTTATAATGAAAATCTACATACACCACACATATAACTACTAAAACTTACCTAATACGTCACAACGAAGAGTTGCAGAGAAATGTCGAAATATTCACAAAATAGATGAGACTACAGTAAAACTATTTGATTGGCAAAACACGTAATCCCAAAGTACTGTAGTTTTACAAATTACAAAAACAATGACAAAATACAGCAACGTTTCGACCAACAAGGCCTTTATCAAGCAAACGAACAACAGGAGTGACAAATAATGGTGTGGGTGGAAGAGACTGAGCGATTTGCCAAGGATAGAGAAATTGCTCGCAGGCACTATGTAACGTATAACGGGACGAAAGGAATTATTTGTATTATTATGTCCGTGACATTGCACTCGGTCAGTGTGGCAATGTCGTATTACACACACACATTAAAATCTACACACACGCGCATGTATACATACCCCCATTAACATCTACACACGCGCGCATGTATACATACCCCCATTAACATCTACACACACGCGCATGTATACATACCCCCATTAACATCTACACACACGCGCATACGCACACACACACACACACACAAGTGGACAGACACACGTTTACTGCACATCCAATAATGTCTGTACTAATTGAAGATGTAATAATGTCTGCTTGTTTATCAGACGAACCTGACAGCAAGAACAAAGTGCTATCAGCATCAGAGCTACGGGCCATGTCTAGGGAATCTGATCATAGGATGAAGTCATTTATTATCTTCTTTGTGGCGATCACTGGTATCATCACAGTCATCGCTGTTCTCTTGATTATGGTACGATATATTGTGTGGTACATCTACGCTTTGTGTGGGTGAGGTTAATGTTGTGTGGATGACGTTAATGTTGTGTGGATGACATTAATGTTGTGTGGATGACATTAATGTTGTGTGGATGACATTAATGTTGTGTGGGTGAGGTTAATGTTGTGTGCGTGATGTTAATGTGTGTGGGTGAGGTTAATGTTGTGTGGGTGAGGTTAATGTTGTGTGGGTGATGTTAATGTTGTGTGGGTGAGGTTAATGTTGTGTGGATGGGGTTAATGTTGTGTGCGTACGGTTAATGTTGTGTGGATGGGGTTAATGTTGTGTGGGTGAGGTTAATGTTGTGTGGATGACATTAATGTTGTGTGGGTGAGGTTAATGTTGTGTGGGTGAGGTTAATGTTGTGTGGATGGGATTAATGTGTGCGTACGGTTAATGTTGTGTGGATGGGGTTAATGGTGTGTGGGTGAGATTAATGTGTGTAGGTGGGGTTAATGTTTTGTGGGTGCTGTTAATGTTATGTGGGTGAGGTTAATGTGTGTGGGTGCGTTTAATGTTGTGTGGGTTAGGTCAATATTGTGTGGGTGAAGTGAATGGTGTGTGGGTGAGGTTAATGGTATGTGGGTGAGGTTAATGGTATGGGGGTGAGGTTAATATTGTGTTGATTAGGTTAATTGTGTGTGGGTGAGGTTAATGTTGTGTGGGTGAGATTAATGGTATGTGGGTGAGGTTAACGTTGTGTGAGTGAGGTCAACGTTGTGCGGGCTAGTACATATCTTCAAGTTGCTGTTCTTTGAGATGTAAATGTATTGAGTCACCACACCTGCAACTAACTGAACTTTTACCACAACTGCACTAACTGCATGTTATTACAACTGCAACTAACTGCTTGTTATTACAACTGCAACTAACTGCATGTTATTACAACTGCAACTAACTGCTTGTTATTACAACTGCAACTAACTGCTTGTTATTACAACTGCAACTAATTAAGTTGTACTTTCACTTTTGATAGGCTATGAAGAGCAGAGGATATGCAAGAACAGCACATGGTAATAACAAATCAAAGTAAGTAGTTGGGAACTTATCAACTCATGAGATATTCTTCTTCTTCTTCTTCTGTTTTACGATCATCTATTGTGAGATTTCTTTATCTTTCCTATCATCTTCCGAGATAATTCCTAGTCATTGTTCAGACAACTTATATTATCAACTATCACCATTACTTATATGAGGGGAGGGGAACAGGTGACAGAATGGTTGAAACGTTCCGTGTTCGACCCTTCAGTAAGCTTATCTGTTGAGGATACAATAAAACCGATTACCTTGCACAAGCGTGGCGACAGCTTTGAGCAAGCAGTATTAATTCCTATGTCCTTATATAATTTCCCAGGATACTCACAATTGAAAAAATAGTTTTATGCTAGGTTTTTTTTTCACCTCTCTGTTGACAGCAACGCCTGGGTCTAGGTGTGACCTCTCTGTTGACAGTAACACCTGGGTCTAGGTGTGACCTCTCTGTTGACAGTAACACCTGCGTCTAGGTTTGAAATTTGGAAAATCAGTTTCCATCACCAATAATCAAATGAGAAACTCGGTTGTATTATACAACATTGTAGACATATGATACACTATTATAGACATATGATACAACACTGTAGACGTATGATACAACATTGTAGACATATGATACACTATTATAGACATATGATACAACATTGTAGACATATGATACAACATTGTAGACATATGATACACTATTATAGACATATGATACAACATTGTAGACATATGATACAACATTGTAGACATATGATACAACATTGTAGACATATGATACAACACTGTAGACATATGATACAACACTGTAGACATATGATACAACATTGTAGACATATGATACAACATTGTAGACATATGATACAACACTGTAGACATATGATACACCATTGTAGACATATGATACAACATTGTAGACATATGATACAACATTGTAGACATATGATACACCATTGTAGACATATGATACAACATTGTAGACATATGATACACTATTGTATGCAGACAGAACGCATGTCCCATTCTGTCTCCTCCCGTAGCAGGACATTTGTAGAACATCGCTCTAATTACAGCTCTCGTGATGGAGCCATATCTCTAGTTACTTGTCACATCTTCCCCATTTCGTGTTCAGTGTTTCTTGAATATAATGTTGCTTCCGTTGTTACTTGCTTATTCTTCCAATAATTATGCTCTCCCTTAGTGTTCTCTTTGCTTCGTCTACCAATCTAACTTTTATTTTACAACAAATCAAACGTTGTTTTTTTTTAAATTAAAAATGAATTACTCAAATATGGCTGTCTTTTCTAAGCTGAGTCTGTTTTGTGGGACAAGCTATCCACTAACAACTCTTTCTCTCTCTCTCTCTCTCTCTCTCTCGCTCTCTCTCTCTCTCTCCTGCATATATATATATATATATATATATATATAATTGATATCTTATCTCTGTTCTATGTACAGATGTCGCAACTGCAAAGGACAGAGACGAGACAGAGAACATCTGATGTCTCAACATGAAGAGGAAATGTCCAGAAGACGTCCCGTGTATCCATTTTACAAAGATGCTGACGATTCCGATGTGCCTTGTGTGAGTTTGTTTTAATCGTCATTTATCTCAGCTATGTCTGATAATTTCACGTAGGGTCAGGAGTAAGACAAGGTTGCGTACTATCCCCGCTGCTATTCATCACGTACATTGACCACATTTGTAAAATAGCTAACACCAGCGAAGGAAACAACCTCGGAGAGCTCTTAAATGAATTTCTTTTCTCAGACGATCAGGCAATCATATCAACAACATAAGAACAGCTACAACAACACATCAACAGACTCCAGTTAGCATATAACGAATACAACATGAGCATAAACATCAACAGTACAGAAGTAATGACATTCGCCAGAGAGGAAAGCACTACCAATATCTCCATCGACAATCGCCTACTAAATCAAGTAAAAGACTTCACATACCTGGGAAGCATTTTTCAGCAAACGGAAGAATAACTAATGAAATTCAACACAGATGCAACAAAGCAAATCAAATGATAGGACAAATGGCGTCAATTTTAAGATGCAAACACGTCACCATGAACACAAAAAGAGCAATGTTCAACACAATCTTTCTCCCACATTATGTTACCAGTGCCAAACCTGGACACTGACAACAAATGATAGAAGAAAACTAGTCACAACAGAGATGAAATGTCTACGCAGAATGCTGGGTGTAACAAGAAGAGACCGGTTGAGAAATGAAGACATCAGGAAAAAGTGGGTACACAACATCAGTACTAGACTTCATCAAGAAACAACAAATTAAATGGTTCGGCCACGTAAGCAGATTACCAATAGACAGTGCACCCCAAAGAGCAATGCTGCTCCGATACAATTGGTACAAAGCAAAAGGTCGGCCATGCAAAAGATGGACCTCAGAGATAACAGAGGCGACGAAAGAGACTATCTACGAAGCGCATAAAAGAGCCCGTTTTAGAAATCTCTTCTTGACCTGACGCTGTGAGGCAAACACGATTGGATAAATCTCTTCTTGACCTGACGCTGTGAGGCAAACATGATTGGAGAAATCTCTTCTTGACCTGACGCTGTGAGGCAAACATGATTGGAGAAATCTCTTCTTGACCTGACGCTGTGAGGCAAACATGATTGGAGAAATCTCTTCTTGACCTGACGCTGTGAGGCAAACATGATTGGAGAAATCTCTTCTTGACCTGACGCTGTGAGGCAAACATGATTGGAGAAATCTCTTCTTGACCTGACGCTGTGAGGCAAACAGGATTGGAGAAATCTCTTCTTGACCTGACGCTGTGAGGCAAACATGATTGGAGAAATCTCTTCTTGACCTGACGCTGTGAGGCAAACATGATTGGAGAAATCTCTTCTTGACCTGACGCTGTGAGGCAAACATGATTGGAGAAATCTCTTCTTGACCTGACGCTGTGAGGCAAACAGGATTGGAGAAATCTCTTCTTGACCTGACGCTGTGAGGCAAACATGATTGGAGAAATCTCTTCTTGACCTGACTCTGTGAGGCAAACACGATTGGAGAAATCTCTTCTTGACCTGACGCTGTGAGGCAAACACGATTGGAGAAATCTATTCTTGACCTGACGCTGTGAGGCAAACATGATTGGAGAGATCTCTTCTTGACCTGACTCTGTGAGGCAAACAGGATTGGAGAAATCTCTTCTTGACCTGACGCTGTGAGGCAAACATGATTGGAAAAATCTCTTCTTGACCTGACGCTGTGAGGCAAACACGATTGGAGAAATCTATTCTTGACCTGACGCTGTGAGGCAAACATGATTGGAGAAATCTCTTCTTGACCTGACGCTGTGAGGCAAACATGATTGGAGAAAAGAAAGAAAGATGATGTCTGATAATTGTCACAGCTCTTTCCTTTGTTAGATGATATCTTGTGTGTCGTTGCTTTCCTTTGTTAGATGATATCTTGTGTGTCGTTGCTTTCCTTTGTTAGATGATATCTGTGTGTCATTCTTTCCTTTGTTAGATGATATCTTGTGTGTCTTGCTTTCCTTTGTTAGATGATATCTTGTTTGTCTTGCTTTCCTTTGTTAGATGATATCTTGTATGTCATCTTTCCTTTGTTAGATGATATCTTGTTTGTCGTTGCTTTCCTTTGTTAGATGATATCTTGTGTGTCGTTGCTTTCCTTTATTAGATGATATCTTGTTTGTCGTCGCTTTCCTTTGTTAGATGATATATTGTTTGTCTTGCTTTCCTTGTTAGATGATATTTGTTTGTCTTGCTTTCCTTTGTTAGATGATATCTTGTGTGTCGTTGCTTTCCTTGTTAGATGATATCTTGTGTCTGCTTTCCTTTGTTAGATGATATCTTGTGTTCATTCTTTCTTTGTTAGATGATATATTTGTTGTCGTTGCTTTCCTTTGTTAGATGATATATTGTTTGTCGTTGCTTTCCTTTGTTAGATGATATCTTGTGTGTCATTGCTTTCCTTTGTTAGATGATATCTTGTGTGTCGTTGCTTTCCTTTGTTAGATGATATCTTGTGTGTCTTGCTTTCCTTTGTTAGATGATATCTTGTGTGTCTTGCTTTCCTTTGTTAGATGATATCTTGTGTGTCGTTCCTTTCCTTTGTTAGATGATATCTTGTGTTCGTCGCTTTCCTTTGTTAGATGATATCTTGTGTGTCGTTGCTTTCCTTTGTTAGATGATATCTTGTGTGTCGTTGCTTTCTTTGTTAGATGATATCTTGTTTGTCCTTCTTTCCTTTGTTAGATGATATCTTGTATGTCGTTGCTTTCTTTGTTAGATGATATCTTGTTGTGTCGCTTTCCTTTGTTAGATGATATCTTGTTTGTCGCTTTCCTTTGTTAGATGATATATTGTTTTGTCTTGCTTTCCTTTGTTAGATGATATTCTTTTGTCGTGCTTTCCTTGTTAGATGATATTTGTGTGTCGTTGCTTTCCTTTGTTAGATGATATTTGTTGTCTTGCTTTCCTTTGTTAGATGATATCTTGTGTGTCGTCGCTTTCCTTTGTTAGATGATATCTTGTGTGTCTCGCTTTCCTTTGTTGATGATATCTTGTTTGTCTGCTTTTCCTTTGTTAGATGATATCTTGTTGTCGCTTTCCTTTGTTAGATGATATCTTTGTGTCTGCTTTCCTTTGTTAGATGATATCTTGTTGTCGTTGCTTTCTTTGTTAGATGATATTTGTTTGTCTTGCTTTCCTTTGTTAGATGATATCTTGTTTGTCGTTGCTTTCCTTTGTTAGATGATATCTTGTTGTTCCTTTCCTTTGTTAGATGATATCATTGTTTGTCTGCTTTCCTTGTTAGATGATATACTTGTTTGTCGCTTTCCTTTGTTAGATGATATTTGTTGTCTTGCTTTCCTTTGTTAGATGATATCTTTTTGTCTCGCTTTCCTTTGTTAGATGATATCTTGTTTGTCTTGCTTTCCTTTATTGATGATATATTTTTGTCGTCGCTTTCCTTTGTTAGATGATATATTGTTTGTCGTCGCTTTCCTTTGTTAGATGATATATTGTTTGATCGTGCTTTCCTTTGTTAGATGATATATTGTTTGTCTCGCTTTCCTTTGTTAGATGATATATTGTTTGTCTTCTTTCCTTGTTAGATGATATATTGTTTGTCGTTGCTTTCCTTTGTTAGATGATATCTTGTTTCGTGCTTTCCTTTGTTAGATGATATCTTGTTGTCGTGCTTTCCTTTGTTAGATGATATATTGTTTGTCGTTGCTTTCCTTTGTTAGATGATATCTTGTTGTCGTTCTTTCCTTTGTTAGATGATATCTTGTGTCGTTGCTTTCCTTTGTTAGATGATATCTTGTTGTCGTTGCTTTCTTTGTTAGATGATATCTTGTGTCGTTCTTTCCTTTGTTAGATGATATCTTGTGTCGTTGCTTTCCTTTGTTAGATGATATCTTGTTGCGTTCTTTCCTTGTTAGATGATATCTTTGTCTTCTTTCTTTGTTAGATATATCTTGTTTTCGTCGCTTTCCTTTGTTAGATGATATCTTTGTGCTTTCCTTTGTTAGATGATATCTTGTGATGCTTTCTTTGTTAGATATATTGTTGTCCTTGCTTTCTTTGTTAGATGATATCTTGTTTGTTGCTTTCCTTGTTAGATGATATCTTGTGTTTGCTTTCCTTTGTTAGATGATATCTTGTTGTCGTTGTTTCCTTTGTTAGATGATATCTTGTGTGTCTCGCTTCCTTGTTGATGATATCTTGTGTCGTTGCTTTCTTTGAGAATATATTTGCGTCGCTTCTTGTTAGATGATATTGTTGTCGTTGCTTTCTGTTAGATGATATCTTGTGTTCGTTGCTTTCCTTTGTTAGATGATATCTTGTTGTCGTTGCTTTCCTTTGTTAGATGATATCTTGTTTGTCGTTGCTTTCTTTGTTAGATGATATCTTGTTTGTCTTCTTTCCTTTGTTAGATGATATCTTGTTGTCGTTGCTTTCTTTGTTAGATGATATCTTGTGTTCGTTGCTTTCTTTGTTAGATGATATCTTGTGTGTCCTTGCTTTCCTTTGTTAGATGATATCTTGTTTGTCCTTGCTTTCCTTTGTTAGATGATATCTTGTGTGTCGTTGCTTTCCTTTGTTAGATGATATCTTGTGTGTCTCTTTCTTTGTTAGATGATATTTGTTGTCCTTGCTTTCCTTTGTTAGATGATATCTTTGTGTCGTTGCTTTCCTTGTTAGATATATCTTGTGTGTCGTTGCTTTCCTTTGTTAGATGATATCTTGTTTGTCGTCGCTTTCTTTGTTAGATGATATCTGTTGTCTGCTTCTTTTTAGATGATACTGTCGTGCTTTCTTGTTAGATGATATTTGTTTGTCCTTTCTTTGTTAGATGATATCTTGTTGTCTTGCTTTCCTTTGTTAGATGATATCTTGTGTCGTGCTTTCCTTTGTTAGATGATATTTGTTGTCGTTGCTTCTTGTTAGATGATATCTTGTTGTCGTTGCTTTCTTTGTTAGATGATATCTTGTTTGTCGTCTTTCTTTTTAGATGATATTGTTGTCGTGCTTTCCTTTGTTAGATGATATCTTGTGTGTCGTTGCTTTCCTTTGTTAGATGATATCTTGTGTGTCGTTGCTTTCCTTTGTTAGATGATATCTTGTTTGTCCTTGCTTTCCTTTGTTAGATGATATCTTGTGTGTCATTGCTTTCCTTTGTTAGATGATATCTTGTTGTCGTGCTTTCCTTTGTTAGATGATATCTTGTTGTCATCGCTTTCCTTTGTAGATGATATTGTTTGTCTGCTTTCCTTTGTTAGATGATATCTTGTTTCGTGCTTTCCTTTGTAGATGATATCTTGTTGCCCTTTCCTTTGTAGATGATATCTTGTTGTATCTTTCTTTGAATGATATCTTTGCCGCTCTTTGTTAGATCTCTTGTGTCCGCTTCTTGTTAGGATATCTTGTGTGATCTTTCCTTGTTAGATGAATCTTGTTGTCGACACCTTTGTAGATATATCTTTGTCGTCCTTTCGCTTGTAGATGATATCTTGTTGTATCTCTTTTGATGAATCTTGTGCGATTGAGAGATATTCTCTTTCTTGCTGAGTTTTGGTCACTTCTTGTAGAGAATCTTTTTACCTCCTTTGTTAGATGAAATTTTTCTTGCTTTCCTTAGTTAATGATGATATTTTTGTCCTTCCTTGGATGATTGAATCTTTTTGCCTCTGTAGCAACATTGGAGAATTTTTTGTGTCGCTTCCTTGATTGAGATATTTTTTGCTCGCTTTCCTTGTTAAAATTGATATATTGTTTGTCAGTTCTTTCCTTTGTTAGATGATATCTTGTTGTCGTGCTTTCCTTTGTTAGATGATATATTGTTTGTCGTTGCTTTCCTTTGATGATATTTGTCGCTTCGTTAGATGATATCATTGTTGTCGTTGCTTTCCTTTGTTAGATGATATATTGTTGTCGTGCTTTCTTGTTAGATGATATTTGTTTGTCTGCTTTCCTTTGTTAGATGATATTTGTTTGTCGTCGCTTTCTTTGTTAGATGATATCTGTTGTCTCTTTCCTTTGTTAGATGATATATTGTTTGTCGTTGCTTTCCTTTGTTAGATGATATATTGTGTCTTGCTTTCCTTTGTTAGATGATATTTGTTGTCGTGCTTTCCTTTGTTAGATGATATTTGTTTTCCTGCTTTCCTTTGTTAGATGATATCTTGTGTGTCGTCGCTTTCCTTTGTTAGATGATATCTTGTGTGTCTTGCTTTCTTGTTAGATGATATCTTGTGTCTTGCTTTCTTTGTTAGATGATATTTGTTGTCGTTGCTTTCCTTGTTAGATGATATTTGTTTGTCTCTTTCTTTAGATGATATCTTGTTTGTCGTCGCTTCTTTGTTAGATGATATCTTGTGTCTTGCTTTCCTTGTTAGATGATATTTGTGTGTCGTCGCTTTCTTGTTAGATGATATTTGTGCTGTTTCCTTTGTTGATGATATCTTTGTCGTTGCTTTCTTGTTAGATGATATCTTGTTTGTCGCTTTCTTGTTAGATGATATCTTGTGTGTCTTGCTTTCCTTTGTTAGATGATATCTTGTGGTCTTGCTTTCTTTGTTAGATGATATCTTGTTTGTCCTGCTTTCTGTTAGATGATATCTGTGTGTCGTGCTTTCTGTTAGATGATATTTGTTTGTCCTTGCTTTCTTGTTAGATGATATCTTGTTTGTCTTCTTTCCTTGTTAGAGATATTTGTTGTCGTTGCTTCTTTTAGATGATATTTGTGTCTGCTTTCCTTGTTAGATATATTTGTTGTCTTGCTTTCTTGTTAGATGATATTTGTTGTCCTTGCTTTCTTTGTTAGATGATATCTTGTTGTCGTCCTTTCTTGTTAGATATTCTTGGTCGCTTTCCTTGTTAGATGATATCTTGTTTGCTTTCCTTGTTAGATGATATCTTGTTGTCCTTCTTTGTTAGATGATATCTTGTTGTCGTTGCTTTCCTTTGTTAGATGATATCTTTGTTCTTCTTTGTTAGATGATATCTTGTTTGTCCTGCTTTCCTTGTTAGATGATATTTGTGTCGTTTTTCTTGTTAGATGATATTTGTTTGTCTTCTTCTTTGTTAGATGATATTTGTTTGTCTTGCTTTCCTTTGTTAGATGATATTGTTGTCGTCTTTCTTGTTAGATGATATATTGTTGTCTGCTTTCCTTTTAGATGATATCTTGTTTGTCCTTGCTTTCCTTTGTTAGATGATATCTTGTTTGTCCTTGCTTTCCTTTTTAGATGATATATTGTTTGTCGTTGCTTTCCTTTGTTAGATGATATATTGTTTGTCGTTGCTTTCCTTGTTAGATGATATTTGTTTGTCGTTGCTTTCTTGTTAGATGATATTTGTTTGTCCTTGCTTTCCTTGTTAGATGATATTGTTTGTCTTGCTTTCTTTGTTAGATGATAATTGTTTGTCTTCTTCCTTGTTAGATGATATCTTTTGTCTGCTTTCCTTGTTAGATGATATCTTGTTTGTCTCTTTCCTTGTTAGATGATATATTGTTTTCTGCTTTCCTTGTTAGATGATATCTTTTGTTGCTTTGTAGGAATCGTGTCTTGCTTCTTTAGATGATATTTGTTTGTCGTTGTTCTTGTTAGATATATTGTTGTCGTTGCTTTCTTTGTTAGATGAAGTGTTGCTTCTTGTTAGATGATATTGTGTCTTGCTTCTTGTTAGATGATATTTGTGTCGTTGCTTTCCTTGTGATGATTTGTTTGTCGTGCTTTTTTGTTGATGATATCTTGTGTCGTCCTTTGTTAGATGATATTTGTGTCTTCTATATATTGTTTGTCTGTTTCCTGTTAGATGATATCTTGTGTCGTTGCTTTCTTTGATATCTTGTGTCGTTGCTTTCTTGTTAGTGATATCTGTGTTGTTGCTTTCCTTGTTAGTGATATCGTGTCGTGCTTTCTTGTTAGATGATATCTGTGTGTCGTGTTTCTTGTTAGATGATATTTGTTGTCGCTTTTGATGATATTGTTTGTCGTTGCTTTCTGTTAGATGATATCTTGTTGTCTTCTTTCTTTTGATGATATCTGTGCTGCTTTCTTGTTGATGCGTGTCGTTGCTTTCTGTTATATTGGCTTTCTTTAGATGATACTGTGTGTCGTTGCTTCCTTAGATGATATCTTGTCGTTGCTTCTTGTTGATATCTTGTGTCGTTGTTTCTGTTAGATGATATTGTTGTCTGCTTTCCTTGTTAATGATATCTTGTGGTTCGCTTTCTTGTTAGATAATTTGTGTCTCTTTTTTGTTAGGTTGCTTGCTTTTTTGTTATGATATCTTGTGTCGTTGCTTTCTTGTTAGATAATTTGTCGTTGTTTCTTGTTAGATGATATCTTGTTTGTCGTGCTTTCTTGTTAGTGATATCTTGTGTGTCATGTTTCTTTGTTAGATGATATCTTGTGTGTTCTTTCCTTTGTTAGATGATATTTGTTGTCTTGCTTTCCTTTGTTAGATGATATCTGTGTGTCGTTGCTTTCTGTAGATGATATCTTGTGTCGTGCTTCTTGTTAGATGATATCTTGTGTCGTTGCTTCCTTTGTTAGATGATATCTTGTGGTCGTTGCTTTCCTTTGTTAGATGATATTTGTTTGTCTCTTCTTGTTAGATGATATCTTGTGTGTCGTTGCTTTCCTTGTTAGATGATATCTTGTGTCGTTGCTTTCCTTGTTAGATGATATCTTGTTGTCGTTGCTTTCCTTTGTTAGATGATATCTTGTTGTCCTTGTTTCTTTGTTGATGATATCTGTGTGTCGTTTTCTTGTTAGATGATATATGTGTCGCTTCCTTTGTTAGATGATATCTTGTGTGTCGTCTTTCTTTGTTAGATGATATTGTTGTCGTTCTTTCCTTGTTAGATGATATCTGTTGTCGTGCTTTCTTTGTTAGATGATATCTTGTGTTCGTTGCTTTCCTTGTTAGATGATATCTTGTTGTCGTCGCTTTCGTAGATGATATCTTGTGTTGCTTTCCTTTTGATGATATTGTTGTCGTGCTTTCCTTGTTAGATGATATCTTGTTTGTCGTGCTTTCCTTTGTTAGATGATATCTTGTTTGTCTGCTTTCTTTTAGATGATATTTGTTTCGTGCTTTCTTTGTTAGATGATATCTGTTGTCGTCGCTTTCCTTTGTTAGATGATATATTGTTTGTCGTTGCTTTCCTTTTTAGATGATATATTGTTTGTCGCGCTTTTTTGTTAGATGATATTTGTTTGTCGTCCTTTGTAGATGATATTGTTTGTCGTCGCTTTCTTGTTAGATGATATTTGTTTTCTTTCCTTTGTTAGATGATATTTGTTTGTCGTTGCTTTCTTGTTAGATGATATCTTGTTTGTCGTCGCTTCTTGTTAGATGATATTTGTTGTCGTGCTTTCTTTTTAGATGATATTTGTTTGTCGTCGCTTTCCTTGTTAGATGATATATTGTTTGTCGTCTTTCTTTGTTAGATGATATTTGTTTGTCGTCGCTTTCTTGTTAGATGATATTGTTTGTCGTCGCTTTCCTTTTAGATTGTTGTCTTCTTGTTATTATGTTTGTCGTCGCTTTTATTAGATGATATATTGTTTGTCGTTGCTTTCCTTTGTTAGATGATATATTGTTTGTCGTTGCTTTCCTTTGTTAGATGATATATTGTTTGTCGTTGCTTTCCTTTATTAGATGATATATTGTTTGTCCTTGCTTTCCTTTGTTAGATGATATATTGTTTGTCTTTGCTTTCCTTTCTTTGTGATTCTTGTGGGTGGGAAAATGTATTTGATCAACATCGCTAAGCATATTATTGACCTCCCATCTTGAACATGACATGTGTGTTTGATGTTATGTTGCATGTTGTGTTGACTTGATGTCATGTTATATATGACATCTGGCTTGACGTGATGTTGCATGTTGTGTTTGTTTGATGTCATGTTATATATGACATGTAGCTTGACGTGATGTTGCATGTTGTGTTGACTTGACGTGATGTTGCATGTTGTGTTGACTTGACGTGATGTTATATATGACATGTGGCTTGACGTGATGTTGTATATTGTGTTGGTTTGATGTCATGTTATATATGACATGTGACTTGACGTGATGTTGCATGTTGTGTTGACTTGACGTGATGTTGCATGTTGTGTTGACTTGACGTGATGTTGCATGTTGTGTTGGTTTGATGTCATGTTATATATGACATGTGGCTTGACGTGATGTTGCATGTTGTGTTGGTTTGATGTCATGTTATATATGACATGTGGCTTGACGTGATGTTGCATAATGTGTTGGTTTGATGTCATGTTATATATGACATGTGGCTTGACGTGATGTTGTATATTGTGTTGGTTTGATGTCATGTTATATATGACATGTGACTTGACGTGATGTTGCATATTGTGTTGGTTTGATGTCATGTTATATATGACATGTGGCTTGACGTGATGTTGCATGTTGTGTTGACTTGACGTGATGTTGCATGTTGTGTTGGTTTGATGTGATGTTGCATGTTGTGTTGGCTTGATGTGATGTTGCATATTGTGTTGGTTTGATGTCATGTTGCATGTTGTGTTGGCTTGATGTCATGTTGCATATTGTGTTGGTTTGATGTCATGTTATATATGACATGTGGCTTGACGTGATGTTGCATGTTGTGTTGGCTTGATGTGATGTTATATATGACATGTGGCTTGATGTCATGTTGCATGTTGTGTTGGCTTGATGTGATGTTGCATGTTGTGTTGGCTTGATGTCATGTTATATATGACATGTGGCTTGATGTGATGTTGCATGTTGTGTTGGCTTGATGTGATGTTGCATGTTGTGTTGGCTTGATGTGATGTTGCATGTTGTGTTGGCTTGATGTCATGTTGCATGTTGTGTTGGCTTGATGTCATGATACATGTTGTGTTGGTTTGATGTCATGTTGCATGTTGTGTTGGTTTGATGTCATGTTACAATGTGTGACTTAATATAAGCATGAAACTAGATATATGTCAAAGATATGTTCTCCTAATACATGTTTATGGTGAGGTTGAGGTTGAAGGATTCATCATCATCATCACAAATCGTATTCCAATGCAGAACTTTGCTATTTTAACAATCCTTCGGAATATCTCTCTCTCATAGGCTAGATGTCCCACCTCTGGTAGCCGTCACGCTCAACCATCAGTTACATCCTGAATCTATCTCTCAGTGGTCTTCCTCTTCTCATCTTTGCCGGGATGCATCCTTTCATGATAGTCTTCTCCAGCACTTCGTGGCTTTTTATATGTCCAAAATAATTTAATTTTCTCATTCTTATTTGTAACATCAGCCAGTTTGAATGATTACGATAAGATAAATATATAACAAAATTGTTATCTTTCAACATAACATGGCTCAGAGAATTCATGAATGTTCTACATAACATGGCTCAGCGCAATTCATGAATGTTCTACATAACATGGCTCAGCGCAATTCATAAATGTTCTACATAACATGACTCAGCGCAATTCATGAATGTTCTACATAACATGGCTCAGGAGAAGTCATGAATGTTCTACATAACATGGCTCAGGAGAAGTCATGAATGTTCTACATAACATGGCTCAGAGAATTCATGAATGTTCTACATAACATGGCTCAGAGAATTCATGAATGTTCTACATAACATGGCTCAGAGAATTCATGAATGTTCTACATAACATGGCTCAAGAGAATTCATGAATGTTCTACATAACATGGCTCAAGAGAATTCATGAATGTTCTACATAACATGGCTCAAGAGAATTCATGAATGTTCTACATAACATGGCTCAAGAGAATTCATGAATGTTCTACATAACATGGCTCAAGAGAATTCATGAATGTTCTACATAACATGGCTCAAGAGAATTCATGAATGTTCTACATAACATGGCTCAAGAGAATTCATGAATGTTCTACATAACATGGCTCAAGAGAATTCATGAATGTTCTACATAACATGGCTCAAGAGAATTCATGAATGTTCTACATAACATGGCTCAAGAGAATTCATGAATGTTCTACATAACATGGCTCAAGAGAATTCATGAATGTTCTACATAACATGGCTCAAGAGAATTCATGAATGTTGTTGAAACGACAAAATTAACAGCAAATATTTGAATTCTCAAAACAATCAAAATGGTGGTACACACTAAGTTATAACAAGCAGACGTTATAATTGTGTATGTTGTTTACTAAGAAATAAGCTCAGGGAATCATCAGTGCAATTGTCATGTTATGACCAGGACACCACTAGTACAACTGTCATGTTATGACCAGGACACCACTAGTACAACTGTCATGTTATGACCAGGACACCACTAGTACAACTGTCATGTTATGACCAGGACACCACTAGTACAACTGTCATGTTATGGCCAGGACACCACTAGTACAACTGTCATGTTATGACCAGGACACCACCAGTACAACTGTCATGTTATGACCAGGACACCACCAGTGCAACTGTCATGTTATGATTAGGACATCACCAATACAACTGTCATGTTATGATCAGGACACCACCAGTACAACTGTCATGTTATGATCATGACACCACTAGTACAACTGTCATGTTATGATCAGGACATCACCAGTACAATTGTCATGTTATGACCAGGACACCACCAGTACAACTGTCATGTTATGACCAGGACACCACCAGTGCAACTGTCATGTTATGATTAGGACAGCACCAATACAACTGTCATGTTATGATCAGGACACCACCAGAACAACTGTCATGTTATGATCATGACACCACTAGTACAACTGTCATGTTATGATCAGGACACCACCAGTACAACTATCATGTTATGATCAGGACACCACCAGTGCAACTTCATGTTATGATCAGGACACCACCAGTACAACTGTCATGTTATGATCTAAGATGGAAGACACACACATACAAATATATTAGAGCAAATATAACTTGGCGGAGACATGTGTAAACTGAAATGAGAAAACTTAACAATCATTGGATGACTTCACAAATATTGCTCCAGATCGTGAAGTGACGGAGTTTGTTGCTGCCTTACTAGATATCATCATGTGTAATCGTTACATATTGTTTGGTCAGTCTTCGATCTAGGGCATAGATAAAGAAGAACTGAAGATATTCCAATGATATTTCTGACCACTACCGTCCTCGTAAACCCTTGTCGTATCCATATGGTGCACAGAAGGTGCACTAAAGATGCACATTAGATCCTTGCATCATCAGTGTAGGCGGGGATCGCGAGAGAGAGAGAGATCCTTACATCACGTCTCAACACTTCACTAAAGTACAACAGAGTAAGAGAAGAGGAAGTAACCATATGGTACACAGAAGATGCTAATATCACTTCCCAACACTTCACTAAAGTACAACAAAGTAAGAGAAGAGGAAGTATCCATATGGTGCACAGAAGGTGCACAGAAGGTGCACAGAAGGTGCACAGAAGATGCTAATATCACTTCCCAACACTTCACTAAAGTACAACAAAGTAAGAGAAGAAGAAGTATTCATATGGTGCACAGAAGGTGCACAGAAGGTGCACAGAAGGTGCACAGAAGATGCTGATATCACTTCCCAACACTTCACTAAAGTACAACAGAGTAAGAGAAGAGGAAGTAACCATATGGAACACAGAAGGTGCACAGAAGGTGCACAGAAGGTGCACAGAAGGTGCACAGAAGGTGCACAGAAGATGCTGATATCACTTCCCAACACTTCACTAAAGTACAACAAAGTAAGAGAAGAAGAAGTATCCATATGGTGCACAGAAGGTGCACAGAAGGTGCACAGAAGGTGCACAGAAGGTGCACAGAAGGTGCACAGAAGATGCTGATATCACTTCCCAACACTTCACTAAAGTACAACAAAGTAAGAGAAGAAGAAGTATCCATATGGTGCACAGAAGGTGCACAGAAGGTGCACAGAAGGTGCACAGAAGGTGCACAGAAGGTGCACAGAAGATGCTGATATCACTTCCCAACACTTCACTAAAGTACAACAGAGTAAGAGAAGTGGAAGTAACCATATAGCTACTTTAATCATTGAATTCTAGGAAAGCAGTTATTTATTATTTTATTCATATTTCTATATCCAACACGCACTATGATATAACTATACAAAACAGACTTGTTCTTAAGTTGAAAAGTCCATGCTTAAAGTTGACGTTTTTGTTTAACTATCATCATCATCAAGGTGCGTATCCTTTATAGGACGTTGCTCTCTTTGCAGCACATCTGAAATTCACTCTGTCTCTTGCCAGTTCACCCACTTCGTCGATGGTCATGTTCATGGTTTCTTTAATATCTTGTAGCCATCTTCTTCTTGGTCTGCCTCTGCCTCTGCATACTGTGACCCTGCCCTCTAGTATTGTTCTTTCCAAGCCATCGTGACGCTTGATGTGACCAAAGTATGTAATTTTTCTGTATAGTATGTTGTTTATCAGCCAATTCTCTTTAACATTTAGTTCTTTCAGGACATCAGTGTTCTTTCTTCTGTTTAACTATAGAATCAACAATTGTGTTCATCTGAGGTGTGCATCTTACCTCACAGGTAATGGTTTACTTATGTTTGTTCTTGAGTTCTTCAAATATACACTCAAACATATGTTTATGTTAAATGATAATTTCTTTTGGTACGCATACATTGCTTACATACGTCTCCTCACATATGATCCACGTCTGCGTGATTGGACTGTTCTATCAGATGTCCTCTCTAACTGATTTCCATTATTCTCTCCACAGTGTGTGACGTTTAGAGATGACATAGATCAGAGAAGTCGTACCAACGACAAGGTAACAGTAGATATACTATTGTTATGGTACTAAACCTAGGATTAGCAAACCAAAATGTCACATCATGATTATGTCGTACGTACAAATGTATATAGTCAATATTGCACATGATTGATTGATTGACAGATACGTGACTGCTTCATCCTGACATCGTCAGATGCTTTAATGATTCAATACACTTTATCAGAGGAGTTTTTTGTTCTTGGCTGTATCAATCTAATACATTTAGCACTAGATGGAAGAGACTTCAACCTTCGTTCTATAAGTTCTTTCAATGAATGAGTATTTGACTAAAGTTTGTGTGACAATATGAATGCTAGTTAGTGTTTGATTACTGAGCCGACGTCACAGCACTCCAAGCAGACCCATAGGCGTGCAGTAACTTAACAAATGTCAACATTTGTGCATGCTTATGGTTCCATTGGCTCGCTGGTTAAACACACACACATTATTTATTCAGACATCCAGTTATGCTTTTGCAATGCGTGATTTAAAACTTCTGAAAACATTCTCTATATATTCAGCATCAGTTGCATTCATGTCTTCTCAAATCTGTGATATCTTCCAAAGACCGCGACACCTTTCAAAAACTATGACATCTTCCAGACTCCGTGACATTTTCCAAACGACATCACATCTTCCAGACTCCGTGACATTTTCCAAACGACATCACATCTTCCAGACTCCGTGACATTTTCCAAACGACATCACATCTTCCAGACTCCGTGACATTTTCCAAACGACATCACATCTTCCAGACGACGTGACATCTTCCAAAAACCGTGACATCTTCCAAAAGCCATGACATCTTAACGCTGAAAAACTGAAGTACTCCCCCCTTATCTATCTTCCCCACCCCCAGAGCAAAATTGGTGGTTGGAAAACCTTGGTTCCTGAAAGATAAGATATGTGACGACTAAAACGACGGTGGCAACAAGGTGGTAAGGAAACCTTGAACACGACCATGAGGAGGCAAGGAAAAGCTATCTAAAGTTTGGAGATTTTCAGACGAGCTGTGACGACAGGAACTTTCTGCAAATATAACATGAAACTGTTATTATTGTTATTTGTTATTGATTATTATATTCGTCTTGTACAGTTATACGTTTCGTATGGCCTGTGAGAATTTCTCCATACCGCTCTATCCTGGGCAATTCGTTCAATCTCTTGTGTAGAGTAGGAGATATATCAGACATTGAGTGTTATATATATGTACATTGTTATAAGTATGTGAGTGTCATTGATTAATTATATGTGTCCTGTCTACTTTGATATTCTTTGGCCTACGTTCTTTCTCTACCCTGTACATTTACTTGTACTCAAGTGTTTACTAGAAGACTATCCATGCTGTTTATTACTACGCCACTATGTGGCTACACACCAAGTCACATTATCTGACTAACACAATGTCTTTGCACCTTTCAGGCCACACAAACGGAAGAAAAGTATCACCACGTTTTGGGAGGTCGCCACGTACTCACAGAGTTTGTAAGTATAAAGCAAATATTGTTGTGTGGGTGCGCGCGTTTGTACGTGTGTGGGCGTGTGAACGTATATGTGGTCATGTGATAAAAGGGTCTATAACCGAGGGTTGACTTCCTTAAACCGGTCCATATGGCTCGGGCGCTATTTTAAGTTATATTTCCTTTGTTTAATCAGTTGCTTGATTCTCATGTCTCCTGACTTTATTGACAACTGAGATGGATCTAGTTTCATGTTTGCTGACCTCTGTGATTCCTCTTTCATGTTTCCTGACCTCTGTGATTCCTCTTTCATGTTTGCTGACCTCTGTGATTCCTCTTTCATGTTTCCTGACCTCTGTGATTCCTCTTTCATGTTTCCTGACCTTTGTGATTCCTCTTTCATGGTTCCTGACCTCTGTGATTCCTCTTTCATGTTTGCTTACCTCTGTGATTTCTCTTGTGTTCAAAGAGAACTCTTTATTTATATGTAGTAAGGGTGAATATTACGACCAAAAAATTAAACAATTAAAAACAGTATGGAATGGAACTGATATGAAAACAAAGATCAGAATACTAAGAGCATGTATAATTGACATGTCATAAGACAGGGGAAAAAACATACATGAGTTTTTCAATATAAATGTTACAGAAAAATACTCCGTATATCATGGACAGAGAAGAGAACAAATAGATCTATCATGGACAGAGAAGAGAACAAATAGATCTATCATGGACAGATAAGAGAACAAATAGATCTATCATGGACAGAGAAGAGAACAAATAGATCTATCATGGACAGAGAAGAGAACAAATAGATATCTCATGGACAGAGAAGAGAACAAATAGATCTATCATGGACAGAGAAGAGAACAAATAGATATCTCATGGACAGAGAAGAGAACAAATAGATCTAACATGGACAGAGAAGAGAACAAATAGATCTATCATGGACAGAGAAGAGAACAAATAGATCTACCCAGAAAGAACACAGAATTAAAGAAAACTGGCTGATGGAACAAATAAAGAGGCGAAAATTTAAATATTGTGGACATATAAAAATACACGAAGGGTTGAAGAAGACCATCATGGAAGGAGGTATACCGGCAACAAGGAGAAAAGGAAGACCACGTAGAAGATGGATTAAGTATGTGACTGATGATTTAATAATGACGGTTGCAGAGACAAGACATCTGGCTTGTGTGATAGAAATTCAAAATGATTATTTCTAGAGGTAAAGTTCTGCTCATGACAAGCTGTTTGATGATGAATGATTGCAACCTTCCGAGATAGAGGGCCTGACACTGTACAATTATGAAGTGTCGATCACGGGCCGAATATCATATCATCTTTACGATATATCTATCTATTGTGTGACGATATAGCTATCTATTGTGTGTATACATAGCATTATGTTATAGTACGGGTTTTTGGGTCCATTTCTTCGTAGTTCTGTTCCATTTTAATTCCATTGTAGTTTCCTTTTATTCCATTGTGATTCTTCTCCACTGTAATTTCCTTGTAGTTCCTTTTATTTCATCGTTGTTCCTTTTATTCCTCCGATGTGCAGTTCCTTTGTATGGTCATTATTTATTTGCTGATGGTAATGATGGTAACAAGACAAAATCACAGTAAGCACCAACGAAAATGCTGAATACTTCATACATGTGTTTATTTGATATTGTTTACAGACTTTCTAAAACATGTCTGTCCAACTGCAGTGTTATGGTTCGTCTCTCCTTGTTTACTAATCGTTACTAACTCGTCACTACACAACTACGTCGATTAGTTTCCCTACGTCGATGTCTCGTTTTAGTGTTGCCATTCTGCTTAGAGAGTGCAAACACTAAGTCTGCTAATAAAATATATAAATATATACAAGCTACACACTAAAGCTAACTGTCTGGTTCCTCAGCTGCCACCTGGGGGACTGGCCAGCTACTACAATTATGAATCTTAATTTTGATTTGCACAATCTAAAAGGATGTGTTTTCTGCAACAGTCGACAGGTTTGAAAAGTGATGATTCCGTGCAGTACCTAAGCAATCCTGGGACCATGAGAACGCCATACACACATTACAATAGGGGAGCTAATGGTGGATCGGTAAGTCATCCACTTAAACATAAGTCATTGACGTAAACATAAGTCATCGATCTATACATAAGTCATTGACGTAAACATAAGTCATCGACCTAAACATAAGACATTGACCTAAACATAAGTCATCGACCTATACATAAGTCATTGACCTAAACATAAGTCATCGATCTAAACCAGCGTTTCCCAAAGTGGGGTACCGCCCCCTGTGGGCGTTGAAGCCTTCCAGGGGGCGGTAGTGGTTCAGAATCATTTTGGGAGTTTTTTTCGTGATTTCGTGATTGAATAATCATTACAAATTTGAATTCTGCATTTTAATTCTTTCCATGCCCACCATACAAGATGCATTATTTCATCAATTTTCTATTTTATGTATATAATCATTTGAAAATTGACTATGTATGACAGAAATATTATCAATTTTCTGTGTCAAAGTGAAAAAAGCATGTATATATATATATGTGGGAGGGGGCGTTGGCAAACTGTTATAATGGGAAGGGGGCGTTACAAAGTTTATGTCTTGCAAAAGTGGGCGGTGGGCCGAAATAGTTTAGGACTCTATGATCTAAACATAAGTCATTGACCTAAACATAAGTCATAGACCTAAACATAAGTCATTGACCCAAACATAAGTCATTGACCTAAACATAAGTCATAGACCAAACATAAGTCATTGACCTAAACATAAGTCATAGACCTAAACATAAGTCATTGACCTAAACATAAGTCATAGACCTAAACATAAGTCATTGACCTAAACATAAGTCATTGACCTAAACATAAGTCATTGACCTAAACATAAGTCATTGACCTAAACATAAGTCATTGACCTAAACATAAGTCATTGACCTAAACATAAGTCATTGACCTAAACATAAGTCATTGACCTAAACATAATAGCACTGATGATTCTAACTGTCATTAGAACTTGCAACTGTCATTAGTACTTGCAACTGTCATTAGTACTTGCAACTGTCATTGACACTTCCAACTGTCACTGGTATGTATAAGTGTCTTTGGTACTTTCAACTTTTAACTCTTGCTTCTCTCACTGGTACTTTCCACTGTCAATGACATTTCTAACTGTTGTTGGTACTTCTGTCTCTCATTTCTAACTGTTGTTGGTACTTCTGTCTCTCATTTCTAACTGTTGTTGGTACTTCTGTCTCTCATTTCTAACTGGTGTTGGTACTTCTGTCTCTCTGTCACTGGTATTTTCCACTGTCAATGACATTTCTAACTGTTGTTGGTACTTCTGTCTCTCAGTGATTGGGACTAGAGAATACCAAATACTGAGATCATCCAGCGCACAGGTATCAACAATATCAACAAGGAAATCAAACAGAGGAGATGGAAATGGTTGAGACATACATTAAGAATGCAGAAGACCGGACACACCCACATGTAACTATGAAATGGAATCCGGATGGCAAGAGAGGTAGGGAACAAACTAGAGAGAGACATGGAGACGAACTGTAGACAGAGAAAGAGAAGAGGTAGGAAAGACCTGGAATAAACTAGGCTGGCTTGCTCAAGACAGATCTGGTTGGAGGGAATTGGTTGATGCCTTGAATGTGTCACGGGGAGTTACGAGAAGAAGTAGAAAAACGAATTGCTAGATTCAACCAATTCTTCTGTATGGCAGCGAATCATGGACAATAAACAAACAATCAATAAGACCGCTAGAAGCTATAAAGATGAGATGATACAGAAGACTGTAATCGTCTTGACACAGAAAAAATCAATATTAAGATTTTAAAAGAATCCTGCGCACAGCGAAACATGATCAATAGAATCACATTCACGCAATCAATGTTCTTCGAGCACACAATGTCAAGACCAGGTTTAGAACTTGATAAATAGAATTACATTCACGCAATCAATCTGTTCTTCGAGCACACAATGTTAAGACCAGGTTTAGAACTTGATCAATAGAATCAGATTCACGCAATCAATCTGTTCTTCGGGCACACAATGTCAAGACCAGGTTTAGAGAATTTGATGACAACGATTAAAATACAGGTAAGGAGAAATCACGGAAGGCAGAGTGAGAAGATGTTGGATGGTCTGACATAATGGTTCGACAAGAGATCGATGTCAGAACTGATAATCTGCACCAGGTATAGAGAGAGCTGTGGAGAAACAAAAGCGCCCATGCCAGCAGTCATGGTATTTGATTAATTGATTGATTGCACGATTGATTGATTGATTGATTGCATGATGATTGATTGCATGATTGATTGATTGCATAATTGATTGATTGCAACAAATTGAATGATTAATTGATTGATTTTGATTAATTGATTGGAAACGATCTTGTTTTGTGTTTTGATATTTCGACTTAGATGTACAGATGAACTGAAAGTGTTTAACACTATTAGTGTTAGTATTAGCAATTATAAGGCTGCACATAGCAGCACAATATCTAGCGCTTAACATTGTGTTGTTAGTTATGTAGCAGTCATTACTAGATCATTAACAAACCAAGGTCCACACTGTCGATGGATGTTCTATTTCATGTTTATGTTGTATGTTTCAGACACCTCGTCAAGACCAGTTAGATTTTAACATCAGTCATTGCACAAGACAGTCTGGACGGAACTCCCCTCTAGTCTCCTTCCTCAGCTCCATCGCTAAAGAGGTACAGTGTTGTGAAACTGTTTAGAAATGATATCAGTTTAGTCATGTACGAAGTTTACATCAATATATTGATCTAACTACATCAGCAACTCAATCACTTGACCATCTTGACCATCTATCTCTTACTAAGCAGAAGATGATGAAGTGTGGATCTTCAGCAGAAAACTAGTAAATAGCTGGACAAGTTGTCACAGCATTAATTCTCTCTATCAAATATAGCTCGACGCTCAGGCAGAGTTAATGATGATGCTACTAACAAGGTTGAAGTTAATCAAAACATAGAGAGATGACAGAGACAGTTACAAATACCGAGATATTTTAAAGTTAACAATAAAGAAATCTTTCAGCAGAAAAAGTTAGAACTAAAGATAGTTAAGATTTTTGGAGAAGAAAAAGAAACACAGAGAAATCAGAGAAGTGAAAGTGAAAGAAAAATGTAAAGTACTATACGATATTTGACAGATAAAATAGCAGTGACGTCACATTGATTCATAGCATTGATCAGAGATGTATAAATGCACTTCTATTGCTGGGCATAGCATTGATCAGAGATGTATAAATGCACTTCTATTGCTGGGCATAGCATTGATCAGAGATGTATAAATGCACTTCTATTGCTGGGCATAGCATTGATCAGAGATGTATAAATGCACTTCTATTGCTGGGCATAGCATTGATCAGAGATGTATAAATGCACTTCTATTGCTGGGCATAGCATTGATCAGAGATGTATAAATGCACTTCTATTGCTGGGCATAGCATTGATCAGAGATGTATAAATGCACTTTTATTGCTGGGCATAGCATTGATCAGAGATGTATAAATGCACTTCTATTGCTGGGCATATCCTTGATCAGAGATGTATAAATTCACGTCTATTGCTGGGCATATCATTGATCAGAGATGTATAAATGCACTTCTATTGCTGGGCATAGCATTGATCAGAGATGTATAAATGCACTTCTATTGCTGGGCATAGCATTGATCAGAGATGTATAAATGCACTTCTATTGCTGGGCATAGCATTGATCAGAGATGTATAAATGCACTTCTATTGCTGGGCATATCATTGATCAGAGATGTATAAATGCACTTCTATTGCTGGGCATAGCATTGATCAGAGATGTATAAATGCACTTCTATTGCTGGGCATATCATTGATCAGAGATGTATAAATGCACTTCTATTGCTGGGCATAGCATTGATACGATAAGGAATGTTTGTGGAAGTGACCACATAACTAAGTTAGCCATTTTACAAATGTAAACTACATAATAACTGACATTGTCATTGGCTATGTCTGGAGGTAGTACAGGTAGAAAAATACAACTTTTGACCCAAAAAACGCGGCTCATTGCAACTACAAATCATTGTACCAGCTTATAGTTACAGTACTGAACTTCATCAAGAAACAACAGATTAAATTGTTTCGGTACATAAGCAGATTACCAACAAACAGTGCACCTAAAATGGTTTGGACACCCGACAAGAATGTCCTGGTATCGCCTACCACAGAGAGCCACACAGAAAAAGTATTTGAGTACAAAGCAAGAGGAAGACCACGCAAAGATAGAGCGACGGCATCAAGAACAGCCTTACGAAATGAATATCAGTTTACAAAGTGCCTTAAAACAAGCGCACACACAAAATCACTACGCCCCCCAACACTGCTATAAATAAGTAAATGGTGGAAGAGAAGAAGAAGTGCACCTCAAAGAGCAATGTTACTTCGATACAGTGGATACAAAGTGCTCCTCAAAGAGCAATGTTACTTCGATACAGAGCACAAGATCGTCCACGCAAAAGGTGGAACTCAGAGATAACATAGACGATGAAAAATCCTGTTTATGAAGCACACACCAAAGCCCGTTCTATAAATCTCTTCTGATCATGACGCAGTGATGCAAAACATGAATAGAGAAGAGCACACAAAAGCCCGTTCTAGAAATCTCTTCTGATCATGACGCAGTGATACAAAACATGAATAGAGAAGCGCACACAAAAGCCCGTTCTAGAAATCTCTTCTTATCATGACGCTGTGATGCAAAATATGATTAGAGAACAGAAGTCAGAAGACGGAACTACGCGCTGCACAAGCAGAACTGCATGTCTAAGGGGCTGAGCGAGGAGTGTTTTTAACCGGCGGGTAACAGGAACCATCAGTATGTATACCCTTTGACATCTGTCGGTGGAGACTGAGCACCAATTGCTCTGCCCTGAGTGCTACGATGTCAGTTCAGTAACCAATAACTGTTATCAGTTAGTTACTTAGTTCGTTCCTTTCGTGCCAAAGGCGGCACATAGGGCAGAGGTTTTAGATCTCCATGTGATACGGTTGTTTGCTAGCAGTTGGAGATCTTGTATGGTTTTACATCCCAATAGTTTAGATCTTGTATGGTGTTATTAGTGCGCAAGCTAAATGAGTGGTGCACATTGGTGCGCTGCAATGTTGTGCGCTGTAGCTTGGTGAGCTATTTCCTGTTTAGATCTCACTCTCTCGGCGTAAGTTGTGCATAAATGTTCTATGTGTTTTAATTAGAAATCAAATATGTTAGTTTTGTATTATCTCATCCATATACTCAACTAAATGTCCATCTATTGTTTGTGACAGACAGTTAGATTATTTCATCCATATACTCAACTAAATATCCATTTATTGTTTGTGACAGACAGTTAGATTATGTTATCCATAAACTCAACTAAATGTCCATCTATTGTTTGTGACAGACAGTTAGATTATTTCATCCATATACTCAACTAAATATCCATTTATTGTTTGTGACAGACAGTTAGATTATGTTATCCATAAACTCAACTAAATGTCCATTTATTGTTTGTGGCAGACAGTTAGATTATTTCATCCATATACTCAACTAAATGTCCATCTATTGTTTGTGACAGACAGTTAGATTATGTTATCCATATACTCAACTAAATGTCCATCTATTGTTTGTGACAGACAGTTAGATTATGTTATCCATATACTCAACTAAATGTCCATTTATTGTTTGTGACAGACAGTTAGATTATTTCATCCATATACTCAACTAAATGTCCATTTATTGTTTGTGACAGACAGTTAGATTATTTCATCCATATACTCAACTAAATGTCCATTTATTGTTTGTGACAGACAGTTAGATTATTTCATCCATATACTCAACTAAATGTCCATTTATTGTTTGTGACAGACAGTTAGATTATTTCATCCATATACTCAACTAAATGTCCATCTATTGTTTGTGACAGACAGTTAGATTATTTCATCCATATACTCAACTAAATGTCCATCTATTGTTTGTGACAGACAGTTAGATTATCTCATCCATATACTCAACTAAATGTCCATCTATTGTTTGTGACAGACAGTTAGATTATTTCATCCATATACTCAACTAAATGTCCATCTATTGTTTGTGACAGACAGTTAGATTATCTCATCCATATACTCAACTAAATGTCCATCTATTGTTTGTGACAGACAGTTAGATTATTTCATCCATATACTCAACTAAATGTCCATCTATTGTTTGTGACAGACAGTTAGATTATCTCATCCATATACTCAACTAAATGTCCATCTATTGTTTGTGACAGACAGTTAGATTATCTCATCCATAAACTCAACTAAATGTCCATCTATTGTTTGTGACAGACAGTTAGATTATCTCATCCATATACTCAACTAAATGTCCATCTATTGTTTGTGACAGACAGTTAGATTATTTCATCCATATACTCAACTAAATGTCCATCTATTGTTTGTGACAGACAGTTAGATTATCTCATCCATATACTCAACTAAATGTCCATCTATTGTTTGTGACAGACAGTTAGATTATCTCATCCATAAACTCAACTAAATGTCCATCTATTGTTTGTGACAGACAGTTAGATTATCTCATCCATATACTCAACTAAATGTCCATCTATTGTTTGTGACAGACAGTTAGATTATCTCATCCATAAACTCAACTAAATGTCCATCTATTGTTTGTGACAGACAGTTAGATTATGTTATCCATATACTCAACTAAATGTCCATCTATTGTTTGTGACAGACAGTTAGATTATCTCATCCATATACTCAACTAAATGTCCATCTATTGTTTGTGACAGACAGTTAGATTATCTCATCCATATACTCAACTAAATGTCCATCTATTGTTTGTGACAGACAGTTAGATTATGTTATCCATATACTCAACTAAATGTCCATCTATTGTTTGTGACAGATAGTTAGATTATGTTATCCATATACTCAACTAAATGTCCATCTATTGTTTGTGACAGACAGTTAGATTATGTTATCCATATACTCAACTAAATGTCCATCTATTGTTTGTGACAGACAGTTAGATTATTTCATCCATATACTCAACTAAATGTCCATCTATTGTTTGTGACAGGCAGTTAGATTATTTCATCCATATACTCAACTAAATGTCCATCTATTGTTTGTGGCAGACAGTTAGATTCTTTCATCCATATACTCAACTAAATGTCCATCTATTGTTTGTGACAGACAGTTAGATTATGTTATCCATATACTCAACTAAATGTCCATTTATTGTTTGTGGCAGACAGTTAGATTATTTCATCCATATACTCAACTAAATGTCCATCTATTGTTTGTGACAGACAGTTAGATTATGTTATCCATGTACTCAACTAAATGTCCATTTATTGTTTGTGGCAGACAGTTAGATTATTTCATCCATATACTCAACTAAATGTCCATCTATTGTTTGTGACAGACAGTTAGATTATGTTATCCATATACTCAACTAAATGTCCATCTATTGTTTGTGGCAGACAGTTAGATTATTTCATCCATATACTCAACTAATGTCCATATATTGTTTGTGACAGACAGTTAGATTATGTTATCCATATACTCAACTAAATGTCCATCTATTGTTTGTGACAGACAGTTAGATTATTTCATCCATATACTCAACTAAATGTCGATCTATTGTTTGTGACAGGCAGTTAGATTATTTCATCCATATACTAAACTAAATGTCCATCTATTGTTTGTGACAGACAGTTAGATTATGTTATCCATATACTCAACTAAATGTCCATTTATTGTTTGTGACAGACAGTTAGATTATTTCATCCATAAACTCAACTAAATGTCCATCTATTGTTTGTGACAGACAGTTAGATTTTGTTATCCATATACTCAACTAAATGTCCATCTATTCTTTGTGGCAGACAGTTAGATTATTTCATCCATATACTCAACTAAATGTCCATCTATTGTTTGTGACAGACAGTTAGATTATCTCATCCATATACTCAACTAAATGTCCATCTATTGTTTGTGACAGACAGTTAGATTATCTCATCCATAAACTCAACTAAATGTCCATCTATTGTTTGTGACAGACAGTTAGATTATGTTATCCATATACTCAACTAAATGTCCATCTATTGTTTGTGACAGACAGTTAGATTATCTCATCCATATACTCAACTAAATGGCCATCTATTGTTTGTGACAGACAGTTAGATTATCTCATCCATATACTCAACTAAATGTCCATCTATTGTTTGTGACAGACAGTTAGATTATGTTATCCATATACTCAACTAAATGTCCATCTATTGTTTGTGACAGACAGTTAGATTATGTTATCCATATACTCAACTAAATGTCCATCTATTGTTTGTGACAGACAGTTAGATTATGTTATCCATATACTCAACTAAATGTCCATCTATTGTTTGTGACAGACAGTTAGATTATTTCATCCATATACTCAACTAAATGTCCATCTATTGTTTGTTACAGGCAGTTAGATTATTTCATCCATATACTAAACTAAATGTCCATCTATTGTTTGTGACAGACAGTTAGATTATGTTATCCATATACTCAACTAAATGTCCATTTATTGTTTGTGGCAGACAGTTAGATTATTTCATCCATATACTCAACTAAATGTCCATCTGTTGTTTGTGACAGACAGTTAGATTATGTTATCCATGTACTCAACTAAATGTCCATTTATTGTTTGTGGCAGACAGTTAGATTATTTCATCCATATACTCAACTAAATGTCCATCTATTGTTTGTGACAGACAGTTAGATTATGTTATCCATATACTCAACTAAATGTCCATCTATTGTTTGTGGCAGACAGTTAGATTATTTCATCCATATACTCAACTAATGTCCATATATTGTTTGTGACAGACAGTTAGATTATGTTATCCATATACTCAACTAAATGTCCATCTATTGTTTGTGACAGACAGTTAGATTATTTCATCCATATACTCAACTAAATGTCCATCTATTGTTTGTGACAGGCATTTAGATTATTTCATCCATATACTAAACTAAATGTCCATCTATTGTTTGTGACAGACAGTTAGATTATGTTATCCATATACTCAACTAAATGTCCATTTATTGTTTGTGACAGACAGTTAGATTATTTCATCCATAAACTCAACTAAATGTCCATCTATTGTTTGTGACAGACAGTTAGATTATGTTATCCATATACTCAACTAAATGTCCATTTATTGTTTGTGGCAGACAGTTAGATTATTTCATCCATATACTCAACTAAATGTCCATCTATTGTTTGTGACAGACAGTTAGATTATGTTATCCATATACTCAACTAAATGTCCATCTATTCTTTGTGGCAGACAGTTAGATTATTTCATCCATATACTCAACTAAATGTCCATCTATTGTTTGTGACAGACAGTTAGATTATGTTATCCATATACTCAACTAAATGTCCATCTATTGTTTGTGGCAGACAGTTAGATTCTTTCATCCATATACTCAACTAAATGTCCATCTATTGTTTGTGACAGACAGTTAGATTATGTTATCCATATACTCAACTAAATGTCCATCTATTGTTTGTGGCAGACAGTTAGATTATTTCATCCATATACTCAACTAAATGTCCATCTATTATTTGTGGCAGACAGTTAGATTATTTCATCCATATACTCAACTAAATGTCCATCTATTGTTTGTGGCAGACAGATTATCTCATCCATATACTCAACTAAATGTCCATCTATTGTTTGTGACAGACAGTTAGATTATGTTATACATACACTCAACTAAATGTCCATCTATTGTTTGTGACCAATAGTTAAATAATAAAACACGGAGTAACGTAGTTTGACATAGTCAAACACTAGATTAAATCGACGATTCAACCATCATGTATCGAGGAATGTATTCAACCATCAGCTGGTATCGAGGAATGTATTCAACCATCAGCTGGTATCGAGGAATGTATTCAACCATCAGCTGGTATCGAGGAATGTATTCAACCATCAGCTGGTATCGAGGAATGTATGCATTAAATAACATATGTAAATAATGAGAATTAACTCCACGGTACTTTGTCCCATGTCTATCTTATATACTCGTACTATGCTTACTGAATACACTTTGGTCGAAACGTCGATTTGTTATGGTATGTCAGTTTCAGTTTGAAATATCTTCATTTCACTCCGGACAAATCCATAGGTGCATCGATCTCCTTCGCAATATCTCCAACAGCGTCCAGCCACTAACCGTACCAGTTCGATGTTGATTGATGAGCCTGCTCCAGCCACTAACCGTACCAGTTCGATGTTGATTGGTGAGCCTGCTCCAGCCACTAACCGTACCAGTTCGATGTTGATTGGTGAGCCTGCTCCAGCCACTAACCGTACCAGTTCGATGTTGATTGGTGAGCCTGCTCTCATACACGTACCTGTTGTGCTGTTCTGATGTCTACCTTATAACTGACAGCATGTGACAGTCGTAGTCTCAGATGATTGGAAAAGTATGTGATCCGAAGATTCTCATGTTAATGTTTGACGTCTGCGAGGAATGGACGGATCTCTGCTGTCTTCGGTCCCTGTCTTCATCATTACTGGTATTGACACAAATTTGCCTGCCATGAGCTTGTCAGCATGTATGATTGTAATTTGTCTGCCATGAGCTTGTGAGCATGTATTATTGTAATTCATCCCTTGAAATTTGCTTTGATGCTTTCTGTCTACAGAAAGATGGCGTCATGAGAGAAGACCATAGAGATGAGTTTTGTGTGAAACGACAGAGTCGTCTGCAGAATTATCAACCTCGTCTGCACGGACATTTCTCAATACCAGGATCACATGGTATTTTTGCTGACGATATTAGGCGCAGTTCTAACGTGAATTATAACTCGAGTTCATCACGGGATTGTCATCAGTCAGACGTGAATAACAGTAACACAAACTGTAGCACCGGCGGCATCATCACAAAACAAGTCAAGGACAAGACTAATCAGGTCAGATTTAAGTCATGTCCTCACTTTGATTGTACTGGGTTTCCGAACAATACTCGTCAAGATTTCATTGATCATCCTTTACATAACAAAGTAATACATCACTTTACAGTGTACGTCACTAAAACTATATTAATAATAATAATTCCTCTCGTATCGTTATACGTTACATAGGACCTGCTAGCAATTTCTCCATACCACTCTATCCCGGGCAACTCGCTCAATCTCCTCCATGGAACTGAGACCGATATTTCCTGCCTCTCTCAGCAAAGTTCGTTTCAGGGTCTCCTTAGGTCGACCTCTCCTTCTTGAACCCTTTGCATCCTACTTCAATACCTGCTTTGATATTCGTTGATCATTTCTTCTCAAGGTGTGCCCAACATATCTCCATCTTCTCTTTCTTATAACAGTTGTCACTAATGGTTGACCAGACATTTCTCTGATTTCATCACTTCTCCTGATTTCGTTTCATTTTAAATTCATTATTTTTCACAGACATCTATTTTCAAATACATTCAACTTGCTTTCTATATCTTTAGTCATTTTCCAACTCTCGATGGCATATGTTAGAATTGATACAACATTTTTCAACTCTCGCTGGCATATGTTAGAATTGATACAACATTTTCCAACTCTCGCTGGCATATGTTAGGATTGATACAACATTTTCCAACTCTCGCTGGCATATGTTAGAATTGATACAACATTTGAATTGAAAATTCGTAACTAGATTACCGTACTTCAATAAAGAAGAGCAAAACAAGGATACCGACCAACACGACAACAACATTGTGAGAATGACATTACCAGGGACACTGGTGCAGTAAGATGTACGAATTACAGACTCAAAATACACAGGAACAAAGCAACAAGACTTACATACTTTTATTATGAACGAAAGAGAAGACGAGACTGGAAACCAGTCACAGATAAAAAGCAATATTCCTGCAAGAATGTAAGTTGGTATGCTACTATAGTATCTATGGCTAACATCCATATTGTATAATGTCTGTAACATCCATATCGCATAATGTCTGTAACATCCATATTGCATAATGTCTGTAACATCCATATTGCATAATGTCTGTAACATCCATATTGTATAATGTCTGTATTAAACAGTCAGGTATATCAGGCCGGAGAATAAGTAAGTTCACATTTCCAACAATATTAACGCATACTCTTCGACATATGTTATAGGAGATTGAGTATCTATTGGTCTGCCCGGAGTGCTGTGACGTCACTTCAGTAACCAATAACAAACGATATTGAAGAGTATAAACATAATTACATAAAATCAAAATTACATTTTCTTCAGAATGTCAATCAATATTATGTCGTGTATTTGATGTCTGCTCTATCAATACGATTGTCACATATGGATGTTGTCCAGGATGATAAGAGACATCATAACAGCTTTCTTGATGCAGCGAATGTACAGAGACATCAATTTTACAAGACAGTCGCGATAGCGTAGTGGTTAGTGCACTTGGTTCGTAGACGAGTGATCCAAGTTCAATTCAACATTTTAAGGGAATTTGTCTCAGACTGTAACAGGTCGACCCAGCTTTAATTAGGTACCAGAACATGAACGTAAAATACGGTCGCCATTTCGTTTATCACATCACTCATTTTGTACCAATGGTCTAAGAAAAATACGGACCTGATACCGTATCGCTCAATATGCCTCATAGTATGACACCGGGTTCCTTTTTTTCCTATTAATTTTACAGGAATAGACAGATTGAGAAGTATAAACATCAGAAAAATTTAGGAAATCACATGTGTTATAAATAAATAGGTTAATATGAGAAGTAAAACATAGTTGAACGATCTTGTGAGAAGGGAATCATACCGTCTAGCACTGTGTGCTTGCAGCTGTAGAAGGTCTTGTGAGACGGGAATTATACCGTCTAGCACTGTGTGCTTGCAGCTGTAGAAGGTCTTGTGAGACGGGAATCATACCGTCTAGCACTGTGTGCTTGCAGCTGTAGAAGGTCTTGTGAGACGGGAATTATACCGTCTAGCACTGTGTGCTTGCAGCTGTAGAAGGTCTTGTGAGACGGGAATCATACCGTTTAGCACTGTGTGCTTGCAGCTGTAGAAGGTCTTGTGAGACGGGAATCATACCGTCTAGCACTGTGTGCTTGCAGCTGTAGAAGGTCTTGTGAGACGGGAATCATACCGTCTAGCACTGTGTGCTTGCAGCTGTAGAAGGTCTTGTGAGACGGGAATCATACCGTCTATCACTGTGTGCTTGCAGCTGTAGAAGGTCTTGTGAGACGGAATCATACTGTCTAGCACTGTGTGCTTGCAGCTGTAGAAGGTCTTGTGAGACGGGAATTATACCGTCTAGCACTGTGTGCTTGCAGCTGTAGAAGGTCTTGTGAGACGGGAATCATACCGTCTAGCACTGTGTGCATGCAGCTGTAGAAGATCTTGTGAGAAGGGAATCATACCGTCTAGCTCTGTATGCATGCAGCTGTAGAAGGTCTTGTGAGAAGGGAATCATACCGTCTAGCACTGTGTGCTTGCAGCTGTAGAAGGTCTTGTGAGAAGGGAATCATACCGTCTAGCTCTGTATGCATGCAGCTGTAGAAGGTCTTGTGAGAAGGGAATCATACCGTCTAGCTCTGTGTGCTTGCAGCTGTAGAAGGTCTTGTGAGAAGGGAATCATACAGTCTAGCACTGTGTGCTTGCAGCTGTAGAAGGTCTTGTGAGAAGGGATCATACCGTCTAGCACTGTGTGCATGCAGCTGTAGAAGGTCTTGTGAGAAGGGATCATCCCTGTCTAGCACTGTATGCATGCAGCTGTAGAAGGTCTTGTGAGAAGGGAATCATACAGTCTAGCACTGTGTGCTTGCAGCTGTAGAAGGTCTTGTGAGAAGGGATCATACCGTCTAGCACTGTATGCATGCAGCTGTAGAAGGTCTTGTGAGAAGGGAATCATACCGTCTAGCACTGTGTGCATGCAGCTGTAGAAGGTCTTGTCTAAGCAAGTGAGAAATGATCAAATACAGAACAAACAAAGAAATGATCAAATACAGAACAAACAAAGAAATGATCAAATACAGAACAAACAAAGAAATGATCAAATACAGAACAAACAAAGAAATGATCAAATACAGAACAAACAAAGAAATACTACAATAAGACGTGCTCACTGCAAACTCTGCAACACATTTGTCACAACAACTAAACTGATGCTTACCACGACACTACACTGCACAAGTGACAAGATAAAAATAAATCTCAAAACTATTGTCTGTTGGTATGAGAATTTGTCCATCTACTATCAAATATTAATAATTGATCCGAGACAAACCAGTATGGAATGGAACAGATAGGAAAATAAAGATACTAAGAGCATGTATATCAACATATAGATGTGAAGCATGGACATTTAACAAGATACTAAGAGCATGTATATCAACATATAGATGTGAAGCATGGACATTTAACAAGATACTAAGAGCATGTATATTCGCAGTGGCAACATATAGATGTGAAGCATGGACATTTAACAGGGAGTGGAAAACATATAAGTGCTTTTGCATATCAGTGTTACAGAAGAATTCTCCATATATCATTGACAGAGAAGAGAACAAATAGATCTATCCAGAAAGAACTCAAAATCGAAGAAAACTGGCTGATGCTATTAGTAAGAATGAGAAAATTAAATTATTTTGGATATTTAAAAGAGGCATGAAGAGTTGGAGAAGACCATAATGAAAAGAGACATCCCAGCAAAGAGGCAAAGAGGAAGACCACGGAGAAGATGGATTCATGATGTAACTGATGGTTTGAGCATGACCGCTTCATAGACAGGACATCTGGCCTATGAGAGAGAGAGAGAGAGAGAGAGTCCGAAGAACTGTTAATGTGACAACGTTCTGCTCAGGACAAGCTATTTGATGAGATGGCTGATTAGCCAAACTAGTATAATTGCACTTCTGACAGATTCAAGTGTGATGATTATCGTACAATAGAGACTAACACAATAAATACTGATGGTCTGTGAGACTACCAATAAACATTGACTGACCACCATTAGAGACGCTCATTTCTGCTTGTGTTCAAGTACATACCCCAAATGTTGCAGCTTGAGAAACACTGATGTATCGATTTCAATTATCTGATAGAAGGCGTTTATTGATTGACTCTGTTATATCTCCTTTATCCTTACGTCATATGTTAACTACATACGCTTAAAAACGTACCATGTATGTCCGCTTGTTAGTCTGCACATCTGTGTGCCCAGGACAATAGATTATCCGTTGTGAGATATTTTACAAAGATAATCTGACAGTATGACATCAGAATTTCGTTCATCAACGAATCAGCATCAATATATCTCAGAACACCATCAAGATATCTCAGAACACCATCAAGATATCTCAGAACACCATCAAGATATCTCAGAACACCATAAAGATATCTCAGAACACCATAAAGATATCTCAGAACACCAATATGATATCTCAGTTCCATTCTCGTATTGGAAGCTTAGTGTCATGCAAGTGACTTTCTGTTCTCAATATCTATCTGTCACTGGAAACGAGAAATAAGAAACTATTTCTGTCACTTTATAATTAAACAAATGATCTCAAGGTGAAGAATTGACTTCATTGCACCGGGTTTTCTATATGACTCGTCCCTCTCAGCAGGAACAACACGCCATCTGCCTAGAATGTTGCATAAAGGACGAACTCCGTAGCTCCAGTAACAATTCTAAGGTTCTCCGGGAAAAAATTGCACATATGACTCCATCCAGATTCGAACCCAGAAAAGTCATAACGCAAGGCAAATGTCTTAACCACTTTGTCATAGAGACATCCCCAAGGTATACTGCAGTCATAGAGACCTCACCCAAGGTATACTGCAGTCATAGAGACCTCACCCAAGGTATACTGCAGTCATAGAGACCTCCCCAAGGTATACTGCAGTCATAGAGACCTCCCCAAGGTATACTGCAGTCATAGAGACCTCCCCAAGGTATACTGCAGTCATAGAGACCTCCCCAAGGTATACTGCTGTCATAGAGACCTCCCCAAGGTATACTGCAGTCATAGAGACCTCCCCAAGGTATACTGCAGTCATAGAGACCTCCCCAAGGTATACTGCAGTCATAGAGACCTCCCCAAGGTATACTGCAGTCATAGAGACCTCCCCAAGGTATACTGCAGTCATAGAGACCTCCCCAAGGTATACTGCAGTCATAGAGACCTCACCCAAGGTATACTGCAGTCATAGAGACCTCACCCAAGGTATACTGCAGTCATAGAGACCTCACCCAAGGTATACTGCAGTCATAGAGACCTCACCCAAGGTATACTGCAGTCATAGAGACCTCCCCAAGGTATACTGCAGTCATAGAGACCTCCCCAAGGTATACTGCAGTCATAGAGACCTCCCCAAGGTATACTGCAGTCATAGAGACCTCCCCAAGGTATACTGCAGTCGTAGAGACCTCCCCAAGGTATACTGCAGTCATAGAGACCTCTCCCAAGGTATACTGCAGTCATAGAGACCTCCCAAGGTATACTGCAGTCATAGAGACCTCCCAAGGATACTGCAGTCATAGAGACCTCCCTAAGGTATACTGCAGTTATAGAGACCTCCCCAAGGTATACTGCAGTCATAGAGACCTCCCCAAGGTATACTGCAGTCGTAGAGACCTCCCCAAGGTATACTGCAGTCATAGAGACCTCCCCAAGGTATACTGCAGTCATAGAGACCTCACCCAAGGTATACTGCAGTCATAGAGACCTCACCCAAGGTATACTGCAGTCATAGAGACCTCACCCAAGGTATACTGCAGTCATAGAGACCTCCCCAAGGTATACTGCAGTCATAGAGACCTCCCCAAGGTATACTGCAGTCATAGAGACCTCACCCAAGGTATACTGCAGTCATAGAGACCTCACCCAAGGTATACTGCAGTCATAGAGACCTCCCCAAGGTATACTGCAGTCATAGAGACCTCACCCAAGGTATACTGCAGTCATAGAGACCTCACCCAAGGTATACTGCAGTCATAGAGACCTCCCCAAGGTATACTGCAGTCATAGAGACCTCCCCAAGGTATACTGCAGTCATAGAGACCTCCCCAAGGTATACTGCAGTCATAGAGACCTCACCCAAGGTATACTGCAGTCATAGAGACCTCACCCAAGGTATACTGCAGTCATAGAGACCTCCCCAAGGTATACTGCAGTCATAGAGACCTCACCCAAGGTATACTGCAGTCATAGAGACCTCACCCAAGGTATACTGCAGTCATAGAGACCTCCCCAAGGTATACTGCAGTCATAGAGACCTCACCCAAGGTATACTGCAGTCATAGAGACCTCCCCAAGGTATACTGCAGTCATAGAGACCTCACCCAAGGTATACTGCAGTCATAGAGACCTCCCCAAGGTATACTGCAGTCGTAGAGACCTCCCCAAGGTATACTGCAGTCGTAGAGACCTCCCCAAGGTATACTGCAGTCATAGAGACCTCACCCAAGGTATACTGCAGTCATAGAGACCTCCCCAAGGTATACTGCAGTCATAGAGACCTCACCCAAGGTATACTGCAGTCATAGAGACCTCCCCAAGGTATACTGCAGTCATAGAGACCTCCCCAAGGTATACTGCAGTCATAGAGACCTCCCCAAGGTATACTGCAGTAGAACAGCATAACACCTCTACTTGATCAATTATTTACTGTTAACTGTCCACCACACAATATGTGTTGTCAATATTTCTATATCTTCGATTGTCATCAATAATTTAAAATCTGTTTATGATAGTTGAATAATTGTTAGTTGTACCAGTCTTCGAATCAGTCTTGATCTATCTCTCATCTGTGCTTCTAATTATAAATCTTATCATTTGTCCAATAATCTGGTACCACGTATATATATTCTCTCTTGGTTCTAAGATCCAGGTTATCATGCTACCCGATGAAACCCTATAGCAATTATTCCTTGATTCTAACGTCCATTATATTAGAAATATCTTGGAATCTTTAATGTATCCAACAGATTAAAATAGTTGTACATATTTTACCTTATCTTCATTAACTTTCTTATTTTATCATCACTTCTCACTTGTACACTTAATATATTCTTCTTCTTTTGTCGTCACACTATTATCAAGTTGTTGTACAGTGTCGTCACACTATTATCAAGTTGTTGTACAGTGTCGTCACACTATTATCAAGTTGTTGTACAGTGTCGTCACACTATTATCAAGTTGTTGTACAGTGTCGTCACACTATTATCAAGTTGTTGTACATTGTCGTCACACTATTATCAAGTTGTTGTACAGTGTCGTCACACTATTATCAAGTTGTTGTACAGTGTCGTCACACTATTATCAAGTTGTTGTACAGTGTCGTCACACTATTATCAAGTTGTTGTACAGTGTCGTGGTTTTCTATCTTGCGCTGATCTAGTGGCTTGAGTGATCATTATTTGGTATTTTTTGACATGATTCTGCAATGACATCTTACCATATTTTTCGTGGTCTTCCTCTCGCCATCTTTCCTGATGTTCTGTTGTAGAAGACTTTGTATACATCGGAGTTTGGTTGCATTCTTATTAAATGGACCAGAACCACTTCATTCTTTGCTTCTCAATGTGATTGAAGCAAGATTGTGTCTCAGCTTACTTTCTTATGTTGATGTTGAGTAGCAAGATTATGTCTCAACTTACTTTCTTATGCTGATGTTGAGGAGCAAGATTATGTCTCAACTTACTTTCTTATGCTGATGTTGAGGAGCAAGATTGTGTCTCAGCTTACTTTCTTATGCTGATGTTGAGGAGCAAGATTATGTCTCAGCTTACTTTCTTATGCTGATGTTGAGGAGCAAGATTATGTCTCAACTTACTTTCTTATGCTGATGTTGAGGAGCAAGTTTGTGTCTCAGCTTACTTTCTTATGCTGATGTTGAGGAGCAAGATTATGTCTCAACTTACTTTCTTATGCTGATGTTGAGGAGCAAGATTGTGTCTCAGCTTACTTTCTTATGCTGATGTTGAGGAGCAAGATTGTGTCTCAACTTACTTTCTTATGCTGATGTTGAGGAGCAAGATTATGTCTCAACTTACTTTCTTATGCTGATGTTGAGGACTTTTGTCTTTTAATATGCACATAGCATCATGTTTTATAATCACTTCATACTTCTACACATAATATAACAACATACCAACATAACGTAGCAACATAACTTAACAACATAACATAACAACATTTCAACATAATATAACAACATAATATAACAACATAACATAACAACATAACATAACAACATAACATAACAACATAACATAACAACATAACATAACAACATAACATAACAACATAACATAACAACATAACATAACAACATAACATAACAACATAACATAACAACATAACATAACAACATAACATAACAACATTTCAACATAACTTAACAACATAATATAACAACATAATATAACAACATAACATAACAACATAACATAACAGCATAACATAACAACATAACATAACAACATAACATAACAACATTTCAACATAACTTAACAACATAACATAACAACATAACATAACAACATAACATAACAACATAACATAACAACATAACATAACAACATAACATAACAACATAACATAACAACATAACATAACAACATAACATAATAACATAACAACATAACATAACAACATTTCAACATAACTTAACAACATAATATAACAACATAATATAACAACATAACATAACAACATAACATAACAACATAACATAACAACATAACATAACAACATAACATAACAACATTTCAACATAACATAACAACATAACATAACAACATTTCAACATAACATAACAACATAACATAACAACATAACATAACAACATAATATAACAACATAACATAACAACATTTCAACATAACATAACAACATAACATAACAACATAACATAACAACATAACATAACAACATAACATAACAACATAACATAACAACATAATATAACAACATAACATAACAACATAACATAACAACATAACATAACAACATTTCAACATAACATAACAACATAATATAACAACATAACATAACAACATTTCAACATAACATAACAACATAATATAACAACATAATATAACAACATAATATAACAACATAACTTAACAACATAATATAACAACATAACATAACAACATAACATAACAACATAACATAACAACATAACATAACAACATAACATAACAACATAACATAACAACATAACATAACAACATAACATAACAACATAACATAACAGCATAACATAACAACATAACATAACAACATAACATAACAGCATAACATAAAACATAATATAACAACATAACATAACAACATAACATAACAACATAACATAACAACATAACATAATATAACAACATAACATAACAACATAACATAACAACATAATATAACAACATAATATAACAACATAATATAACAACATAACATAACAACATAATATAACAACATAATATAACAACATAACATAACAACATAACATAACAACATTTCAACATAACTTAACAACATAATATAACAACATAATATAACAACAGAACATAACAACATAACATAACAACATAACATAACAACATAACATAACAACATAACTTAACAACATAACATAACAACATAATATAACAACATAACATAACAACATAATATAACAACATAATATAACAACATAACATAACAACATAACATAACAACATAACTTAACAACATAATATAACAACATAACATAACAACATAACATAACAACATAACATAACAACATTTCAACATAATATAACAACATAACATAACAACATAACATAACAACATAACATAACAACATAACATAACAACATAACATAACAACATAACATAACAACATAACATAACAACATAACATAACAGCATAACATAACAACATAACATAACAACATAACATAACAGCATAACATAACAACATAATATAACAACATAACATAACAACATAACATAACTTAACAACATAACATAACAACATAACATAACAACATAATATAACAACATAATATAACAACATAACTTAACAACATAATATAACAACATTTCAACATAACATAACAACATAATATAACAACATAATATAACAACATAATATAACAACATTTCAACATAACATAACAACATAACATAACAACATAACATAACAACATAATATAACAACATAACATAACAACATAACATAACAACATAACATAACAACATAACATAATATAACAACATAATATAACAACATAACATAACAACATAACATAACAACATAACATAACAACATAATATAACAACATTTCAACATAACATAACAACATAATATAACAACATAATATAACAACATAATATAACAACATTTCAACATAACATAACAACATAACATAACAACATAACATAACAACATAATATAACAACATAACATAACAACATAACATAACAACATAACATAACAACATAACATAATATAACAACATAATATAACAACATAATATAACAACATAACATAACAACATAACATAACAACATAATATAACATAATGTTTTTACAACTGTAACTTCAGATAATGGCTGACGAAGATAGGACAAAGAGAAAAAGAGAGCACAAAAAGAAGAATGTGGAGGATTTAAACGATACAATTACAAATTTGAATAGGTAGGGATACACATTGATTGTTTGTCTATTTGTTTTTCTATTTGTTTGTTCGTGTACATCCTTGTGGGATCCATGTACATCCTACATCTGCTTTCATATAACTCCTAGACTATGCCTGCGTACGGCAGTATCACTCTTTGGATAAAGTCTGTCAAGTCAACTAAACTACACTAAACAAGACATGCAGTTACTCGCTTGTTGACTCAGTTTGACAGCAATGTCTAAACCCGGTTACTTCATTTCTGATCGCTTCAGATTTTACCACTTACTGACATCACTTACTGAAATATGTGGGTCTCTGTGGCTAAGTAATCATTGAGCCGTTGCCTTGCATTCCGGAGGCCGCAGGTTTGAATCCGAATCCTGGTTTGCGTGCTTGCGTGTGTGCGTATATGTGTGTGTATGTGTGTTTGTAACTCATACCACATTCCACCATGTGCTCTACGTCTACAGTTTTTGTGAACAACAGCACGCGATCATGTGTGTATGTACGAGTGTATACTAGTGTGTGTATGAAAGTGTGTGTATGTATGTGTGTACACTATTGTGTATGCAAGTGTGTATATGTATCTGAACAAGTCTAAATATAAAAGTGGCTCTATGTTACACACAATACTACCTCATGTGTTGTACACAATACCCCATATGTTACACACAATACCCCATATGTTACACACAATACTACCTCATGTGTTGTACACAGTACCCCATATGTTGCACAAAATACCCCATTTTTTTCACACATTACCCATTATGTTGCACGCAATACTCCATATGTTGCACACAATAACTAATACGTTGCACACAATACTCCATATGTTTCACACAATATCTCATATGTTTCACACAATACCCCATATGTTTCACACAATATCTCATATGTTTCACACAATATCTCATATGTTGCACACAATATCTCATATGTTGCACACAATACGCCATATGTTGCACACAATACCCCATATGTTGCACACAATACCCCATATGTATGCGAACGTGTTTCTTTCTCCCGGTAATATTATTCAGCAATTAGTGGCACATGATGTTGATTTGCTAATTAGATTACACAATCTACCAATCATCTCTATTGCCTTGCAGGTCTTGCAGTAAATCTTCTGATAGCCACCAAACATCATCAGCTCATTCAACTAATACTGAAAGCAGCTACAACAGCAGGTCTTGTATTCAATCTTCTAATGGCTACAAAACATCGTCAGCTCGTTCAACAAATATTCAAAGTAGTTGCAACAGCAGATCAATTATGTTAGACAGAAATATGTCACGTCGCAAAAACGTAAAGAAAACGTATTGCTGCTGAAATTGAAGAAGATATCAAGACGTCAAAGAAGGAGAAAGAGGAACCAGTCGAAGGAGAGGTGAACGAAGAAACCAGTGAAGTAACGAAAGATGAACCGTCGAAGGATCAAATACTTTACTCTACTCCTTTTGGGAACATTGTCGGTATTGTTACTGATGATGAACTGGCAATTCAAAGACTGCAGAGTCACAATGAATTACCTGTCAATCGGTACACTTCTTTATCTGTTATCCTGGAAGATGCCAATTTCAAACAGCAGAAAACATTTAATGATGACTTCATGTCTGTAAGAAGATCAGATATTGATCCAATGAACATGACAAAGTTGCAACCTCTTTTTCAAAGTATCCCTTATTACATGTCTTTAGATAAAGTGAATAAAAACAGGGATTGTCGTTTGCTCTCTGTTGATGGCAGGGAAAGACAAGTAAGGTACCGAGTACCTCCTGTCGGATGCGATGACTCTTTTCCTCAAGTAAAGTGGCCGACACGTAGGAATGGCATACCTTCGTTCCCACCACCAAAACAAGAGATGCCGCCTTCACATCAGCAAGGAATCAAATGGCCTGTATCCTTCGCCAGCGCTCCACCATACACAAGTCCAGGATATAACTCTCGTGGTGTAAAACAATCTGTAGGCGTGATTCCGGTTTGCGATGCATCTTCAAAAAAGTCTGACAAAGCAGAAACAAAAGTAATAAATATTCCCACCTGGGTTTCCCCTCTGTACAGATCTTACGGTATTGGAGGACCTTTTGGGCCGTGCGGACCTTTCCCTAACACTGATTTAGCAGAGCAGAAAAAGAAGCGAGGTACTATACTGTGTCAGTGGATTCGAAAAATATTTGGAAAACGTGCAGCGACGAAAGGTAAAAAGGATGCTGTTAAGAAAAGTAAAGAAAAAGATAAAACTAAAGAAGGCAAAGAAGAAGATAAAACTAAAGGCGGCAAAGAAGAAGATAAAACTAAAGCCGACAAAGAAGACGATACAACTAAAGGCGATAAAGAAGACGATACAACTAAAGGCGATAAAGAAGACGATACAGCTAAAGGCGATAAAGAAGATGAACCTAAAATCGATATTGAATTGACTACACCTGATACTATAACCGACGTCACTGAAGACGATAAACCTCTTGAGGGTATTCTCAGTTCTACAAAAACGAAATCGGATAATGAACCAGACGCCGAGGGAGATCTTCAACCATCAGAGAACCCATCTGTAGATGGCGATACACCGCCAATTATCCATCCAGATCAAGCCGTGAGCGAGGATTTAGATCCCACGGGACCGAAAGAGAGTAAGGTTCAGTTTGAAATGGACGATCTATCTCTCCAGAATATAAAAGACGATAGTCAACCGAAAGATGAAGATTCACCAATAGCCGGCGACGTGTCTGAAAAAGGTGAAGATTCACCAATAGCCGACGACGTGTCTGAAAAAGGTGAAGATTCACCAATAGCCGACGACGGGTCTGAAGAAGATGAAGATTCACCAGTAGCCGACGACGGGTCTGAAGAAGATGAAGATTCACCAGTAGCCGACGACGGGTCTGAAGAAGAGAGCAGTGAAGAAGACAGTGAATGAAAAATTTTACCTGAAAAGATTGCAAATTTTCGTTCATATATATATAAACATAAACAACAGCTTTTCTGCACATTCAGTTCTAACATTTCTGCAACAATCCAGTCTAAATAAGAATAGCAATCTTCACTTCCAGGAGGTTGAGGTGTCGAATATTTACACGGAGTTTGGGGTAACATTTGTCACAGCAATTTCTGAGTTTATGATAACAGATGTCAGGCAATTCCTGAGTTTATGATAACTGATGTCAGGCAATTCCTGAGTTTATGATAGCAGATGTCAGACAATTCCTGAGTTTAGGATAACTGATGTCATGCAATTCCTGAGTTTATGATAACAGATGTCAAGCTATTACGGAGTTTGAGGTATCAGATGTCAGGCAATTCATGAGTTTATGATAACAGATGTCAGATAATTACGGAGTTTGGAGTAACATATGTTAGGCACTTAGATAGTTAATTGTTGCCGATCATGTTAATCGATAAATTGAGCTGTCAGACATTGGTATCTGGATATTTGCTGGAATCAAAACAAATATGACGTCATTATTACAGCACACAAACGGTAGCTACCTTTCTATATATATATTTTTGATAGGTATATATTATTTATATGTGTTTATATATATACAACATAGCTGATATGTTACTCAATGTTAGAACTACAAATGTTGAGGACAGTCATTCATGATTCAAGCACGCCACAGATATATATACAACATAGCTGATATGTTACTCAATGTTAGAACTACAAATGTTGAGGACAGTCATTCATGATTGAAGCACGCCACAGATATATATATAACATAGTTGATATGTTACTCAATGTTAGAACTACAAATGTTGAGGACAGTCATTCATGATTGAAGCACGCCACAGATATATATATAACATAGTTGATATGTTACTCAATGTTAGAACTACAAATGTTGAGGACAGTCATTCATGATTGAAGCACGGCACAGATATATATATAACATAGTTGATATGTTACTCAATGTTAGAACTACAAATGTTGAGGACAGTCATTCATGATTGAAGCACGCCACAGATATATATATAACATAGTTGATATGTTACTCAATGTTAGAACTACAAATGTTGAGGACAGTCATTCATGATTGAAGCACGGCACAGATATATATATAACATAGTTGATATGTTACTCAATGTTAGAACTACAAATGTTGAGGACAGTCATTCATGATTCAAGCACGCCACAGATATATATATAACATAGTTGATATGTTACTCAATGTTAGAACTACAAATGTTGAGGACAGTCATTCATGATTCAAGCACGCCACAGATATATATATAACATAGTTGATATGTTACTCAATGTTAGAACTACAAATGTTGAGGACAGTCATTCATGATTCAAGCACGGCACAGATATATATATAACATAGTTGATATGTTACTCAATGTTAGAACTACAAATGTTGAGGACAGTCATTCATGATTCAAGCACGCCACAGATATATATATAACATAGTTGATATGTTACTCAATGTTAGAACTACAAATGTTGAGGACAGTCATTCATGATTCAAGCACGCCACAGATATATATATAACATAGTTGATATGTTACTCAATGTTAGAACTACAAATGTTGAGGACAGTCATTCATGATTGAAGCACGCCACAGATATATATATAACATAGTTGATATGTTACTCAATGTTAGAACTACAAATGTTGAGGACAGTCATTCATGATTCAAGCACGCCACAGATATATATATAACATAGTTGATATGTTACTCAATGTTAGAACTACAAATGTTGAGGACAGTCATTCATGATTCAAGCACGCCACAGATATATATATAACATAGTTGATATGTTACTCAATGTTAGAACTACAAATGTTGAGGACAGTCATTCATGATTCAAGCACGGCACAGATATATATATAACATAGTTGATATGTTACTCAATGTTAGAACTACAAATGTTGAGGACAGTCATTCATGATTCAAGCACGCCACAGATATATATATAACATAGTTGATATGTTACTCAATGTTAGAACTACAAATGTTGAGGACAGTCATTCATGATTCAAGCACGCCACAGATATATATATAACATAGTTGATATGTTACTCAATGTTAGAACTACAAATGTTGAGGACAGTCATTCATGATTCAAGCACGCCACAGATATATATATAACATAGTTGATATGTTACTCAATGTTAGAACTACAAATGTTGAGGACAGTCATTCATGATTCAAGCACGCCACAGATATATATATAACATAGTTGATATGTTACTCAATGTTAGAACTACAAATGTTGAGGACAGTCATTCATGATTCAAGCACGCCACAGATATATATATAACATAGTTGATATGTTACTCAATGTTAGAACTACAAATGTTGAGGACAGTCATTCATGATTCAAGCACGCCACAGATATATATATAACATAGTTGATATGTTACTCAATGTTAGAACTACAAATGTTGAGGACAGTCATTCATGATTCAAGCACGCCACAGATATATATATAACATAGTTGATATGTTACTCAATGTTAGAACTACAAATGTTGAGGACAGTCATTCATGATTCAAGCACGCCACAGATATATATATAACATAGTTGATATGTTACTCAATGTTAGAACTACAAATGTTGAGGACAGTCATTCATGATTCAAGCACGGCACAGATATATATATAACATAGTTGATATGTTACTCAATGTTAGAACTACAAATGTTGAGGACAGTCATTCATGATTCAAGCACGGCACAGATATATATATAACATAGTTGATATGTTACTCAATGTTAGAACTACAAATGTTGAGGACAGTCATTCATGATTCAAGCACGCCACAGATATATATATAACATAGCTGATATGTTACTCAATGTTAGAACTACAAATGTTGAGAACAATCATTCATGATTCAAGCACGCCACAGATATATATACAACATAGCTGATATGTTACTCAATGTTAGAACTACAAATGTTGAGGACAATCATTCATGATTCAAGCACGCCACAGATATATATATATATGCTTTCATGGTTATGTCAAACCAGAAAATAAATAACAGAATCTAAGAGCAACTGTTACAGTATTCTGTTAACTAACAACCGAGATTGCACAGTTCTTTACCTAAACGAAAACAAGTTGCTGTTGCTACTGTTGTTGTTGCTGATGTTGTTGTTGTTGTTGTTGCTATGATATTGTTATTATTGTTGTTGTTATATTGTTACTTTTGCTGTTAGTGCTTTTCATTTTGTTTCTGTTGTTGTTGCTGATTTTATTGTCGTTTTTTATATTATTATTATTGTTGCTGTTCATGTTGTAATTTCGGTTGTTGAGAACTAAGAAAGTTTAGCTGTCCACAATTGTGTAACCTATGCTCAGATCAGAAAAAAAGCATGCTATCATTTCGATGTGGTTTTACGTGACTTCTCTAACGTGATAAAATAATATATCGCATTTCGTGACTCTCATTTTTATCGCTTATCTCTTTTTATCCGTATATCATTGTTACAGACAGTTTTATCCATCTAATATTATTACAGACAGTTTTATCCATCTAATATTATTACAGACAGTTTTATCCATCTAATATTATTACAGACAGTTTTATCCGTCTATTATTGTTACAGACAGTTTTATCCGTCTATTATTGTTACAGACAGTTTTATCCATCTAATATTATTACATACAGTTTTATCCATCTAATATTATTACAGACAGTTTTATCCGTCTATTATTGTTACAGACAGTTTTATCCGGCTATTATTGTTACAGACAGTTTTATCCATCTAATATTATTACAGACAGTTTTATCCATCTAATATTGTTACAGACAGTTTTATCCATCTATTATTATTACAGACAGTTTTATCCATCTAATATTGTTACAGACAGTTTTATCCATCTATTATTGTTACAGACAGTTTTATCCGTCTATTATTGTTACAGACAGTTTTATCCATCTAATATTATTACAGACAGTTTTATCCATCTAATATTATTACAGACAGTTTTATCCATCTAATATTATTACAGACAGTTTTATCCATCTAATATTGTTACAGACAGTTTTATCCATCTATTATTGTTACAGACAGTTTTATCCATCTAATATTGTTACAGACAGTTTTATCCATCTATTATTGTTACAGACAGTTTTATCCGTCTATTATTGTTACAGACAGTTTTATCCATCTAATATTGTTACAGACAGTTTTATCCATCTAATATTATTACAGACAGTTTTATCCATCTAATATTATTACAGACAGTTTTATCCATCTAATATTGTTACAGACAGTTTTATCCATCTAATATTATTACAGACAGTTTTATCCATCTAATATTATTACAGACAGTTTTATCCATCTAATATTATTACAGACAGTTTTATCCATCTAATATTGTTACAGACAGTTTTATCCATCTATTATTGTTACAGACAGTTTTATCCGTCTAATATTGTTACAGACAGTTTTATCCGTCTATTATTGTTACAGACAGTTTTATCCATCTAATATTGTTACAGACAGTTTTATCCATCTAATATTATTACAGACAGTTTTATCCATCTAATATTATTACAGACAGTTTTATCCATCTAATATTGTTACATACAGTTTTATCCATCTAATATTATTACAGACAGTTTTATCCATCTAATATTATTACAGACAGTTTTATCCATCTAATATTATTACAGACAGTTTTATCCATCTAATATTGTTACAGACAGTTTTATCCGTCTATTATTGTTACAGACAGTTTTATCCGTCTATTATTGTTACAGACAGTTTTATCCATCTAATATTATTACAGACAGTTTTATCCATCTAATATTATTACAGACAGTTTTATCCATCTAATATTATTACAGACAGTTTTATCCATCTAATATTGTTACAGACAGTTTTATCCATCTAATATTATTACAGACAGTTTTATCCATCTAATATTATTACAGACAGTTTTATCCGTCTATTATTGTTACAGACAGTTTTATCCGTCTATTATTATTACAGACAGTTTTATCCATCTAATATTGTTACAGACAGTTTTATCCGTCTATTATTGTTACAGACAGTTTTATCCATCTATTATTGTTACAGACAATTTTATCCGTCTTTTATTGTTACAGACAGTTTTATCCATCTATTATTGTTACAGACAATTTTATCCGTCTTTTATTGTTACAGACAGTTTTATCCGTCTATTATTGTTACAGGCAGTTGTATCCGTCTATTATTGTTACAGGCAGTTGTATCCGTCTATTATTGTTACAGACAGTTTTATCCGTCTATTATTGTTACAGACAGTTTTATCCGTCTATTATTGTTACAGACAGTTTTATCCGTCTATTATTGTTACAGACAGTATTATCCGTCTAATATTGTTATAGGCAGATTTAAATCCTAGATTGTCTAGTCCTGATCTCTGTTGTCACATCTTCTATAACAATGTTATTATATGGACAAATAATGTGATACTTGTTTATTATTCCAGCTGCTCTTTATGTATTATGTCACTTAATTTTGATTTCTTTCTTATCTTGCTTATTATCATAGTTTTTGTTTTATCAATATTCATTCTCAATTCATATTCATAACTTCTGCTGTTCACTTCTTTCAAAGCAATTCTTGTAGTTCTTGTTAACTTTCAGTCAATAATCTGATATCCTGTTCATGCAAGCCTGTCCGCTCTTTCAATGCCCCAAACACCCTCATGTCCAGACCAGTAGATACATGTACGCCTCTGGAGGTTTGAAACTTCAATAGACGACATCCATTTATATCGCAACCTGCCATTTTGAACCTTCCGAAGCATCGACTTGAAGTCGGAAACAGCAACGACCCTAGTGAACGGAGTCACGGAAAGCCAATGAAGCATCCCCGACTACATGATGATGATGATGATGATGATGATGATATACAAAGTTGATGTTCTTGTTTCCGTTGAGTGTGTTCCATCTTTGTAACCACCGATGTTAGATCGCCTTTCCTGATTTAATTCTACTTGTATGATCTGTTTCACTACCAATAACATTGCAAAAACGAGTACTCCAGTGCTATATTGAACAAATACTTATGTATGGCAGTGAATCATGGACAATGAAAAAGCTATGAATAAGATCACTGGAAGCCACAGAGATGACGTTTTACAGAAGAATGCTGAAAATTCCATGGACAGCAAAGAAAACAAATGTGGAGGTTTTAAATCAGGCCTGCACACAAAGAAACCTTATCAAAAGAATAAGAATCCAACAATCAAAGTTCTTCGGGCATATAATGCGAAGAGAAGGTTTAGAACATTTGGTGACTACATGTAAAATTCAGGAAGGAGAGATTGTGGAAGACAGAGGGAGAAGATGTTGGATGGCCTGACATCGTGGTTCGACAGAAGATCGAGGTCAGAATTGATTACCTGTACGAAGGAGAGGGAGTTATGGAAAGACATTGCCCGTCTGCCCAGCGTGTTCGTAGTGCGTTGGACTACAGGTGACTATCCCTCTGTGTGTGCGGGTTCAATTCCGCGGGATGGCAGAAAAGCCACAGATTCCCCATATTTACGGTGTTCGTGGCACCGAACCGAAGGGTTACGATGTCCATGGCGCCGAGCCGAAGAGCTGAAAAGCTCAAGTGCTTCTGGATCGGGGGAAAAAATGGGGAGACATGATTGCCTACGCTAGCAAGCATAACACTTGATTGATTGATAATCTGTTTAACTGTCACAAATCTCTCCTTGAATGTTTTTCAACAAAACAGACACATGTTCCAAAACTTTATTACAAACAAATTATACAGAGAAGAAAGGTTCAACAAAAAGCTCGAGATCATCTAATATTATCGTCAGACTTCATTTTGTTTTAGTTTAGTCGTCGGATCATCATCACTGCACGTCGAACCAATTAGTCCATACGTGCTCCGATCTCCCCCTCAGTATGTCCATCAGCGTGTGGCAACTAACGAGCCCGGTTCTTTGTTGGTTTACTATTCTTCTTTGTCTACCAGCATAGTGTTCTTGTCTAGCTACACCACACTTAACTTTGAGTTCATGCAGTCTGGTTAGTGTTGTAGATTCGCCATTATTAGTTGAATCTTGTACACGTCATTTCTCTCTTAGGAATTTATAATATCAGCCTGATCCATTGCTCGCCCGCTTTGTACAGCAGCCATACCTGCAAGCCTATCCGGACATTCATTCACCTTTACACCTGCATGCCCTGGCACAAAAATAAAACTGATCTTTGTCAGTTTAGACCTCCCAGCGACTCCATCCAATGTCTCCTAGCCTATCCTGTTTCAATCTTCCTGAGCACACTCATTAAGTCACTGAGAAAACATGCATGGATAAAAGTCTGTGATTTCAGCCAAACCATCGCTTTAGTAACCGCCATGATTTCCATAATGAGACTGCTCGTAGTCATGGCAAAACCATCATAGTCTTCCTTCGCAACAACCCCTCCGACCTGAAAAGTGAAAGCCCACGAGCTCCACACATGTCGAACCACCGAACCATCCGTATAAATGATTACATCATGCTCAGATGAGTTCTCAGACCAATCAAATAACTAACCATGCCAACTAACTAGTCATACCAATCAACGAACTAGCCCCACAAGTCAACTAACTAACTAGCCACAGCCATCAACTAACTAACTAGCCACAGCCATCAACTAACTATCTAGCCACAGCCATCAACTAACTAGCCACAGCCATCAACTAACTAGCCACAGCCATCAACTAACTAACTAGCCACAGCCATCAACTAACTAACTAACCACAGCCATCAACTAACTAACTAGCCACAAGTCAACTAACTAACTAGGCACAGCCATCAACTAACTAACTAGCCACAGCCATCAACTAACTAGCCACAGCCATCAACTAACTAACTAGCCACAGCCATCAACTAACTAGCCACAGCCATCAACTAACTAACTAGCCACAGCCATCAACTAACTAACTAACCACAGCCATCAACTAACTAACTAGCCACAAGTCAACTAACTAACTAGGCACAGCCATCAACTAACTAGCCACAGCTATCAACTAACTAACTAGCCACAGCCATCAACTAACTAACTAGCCACAGCCATCAACTAACTAGCCACAGCCATCAACTAACTAACTAGCCACAGCCATCAACTAACTAGCCACAGCCATCAACTAACTAACTAGCCACAGCCATCAACTAACTAGCCACAGCCATCAACTAACTAACTAGCCACAGCCATCAACTAACTAGCCACAGTCATCAGCTAACTAACTAGCCACAGCCATCAACTAACTAGCCACAGCCATCAACTAACTAACTAGCCACAGCCATCAACTAACTAACTAGCCACAGCCATCAACTAACTAACTAGCCACAGCTATCAACTGACTAACCATACCAATCAACGAAGTAACCCAACCAACCAACCAACCAGCTAACTAATATAAATAATACTGTACTATCAAGCTCGTTTGAGATTTGATTTGTCCCCAATAAAGTCAAGTCCACGGTAGCCATTAGTGCTACAATAATTAATCTGAACAGTTAACCACATCCGGTCAAATATTTCAGCGGTCAGATCGGTAATAGTAAATCGTGTATAATAATACTGACACATTGTTGGCAGTCCACCCCAGTTAATCTCTGCCAGCACAGACATGGCCTGACAGTGATAGCGTGTAATTCCTGCAGCTTTTGGCAAGATTCCTGTAATGAAAGCATCCTCTATCGGTACAGGAAGAAAGTATTTGCTTGCTCTCAGCAAATCTGAAATAGCATCTCCTGCCAGGATATAGCTGCTTCCAGAAGCGTAGGATGGAAAGTGTGTGCAGGGGTACTCCATATACGATACTCTCCATTTACCGCCACGCCACACACCCGGGGATGAATACATGTTCCCTAGCACGGACTTCGACAGATCCCTCCGATGTACTAACAAGTAATCCAACAGAAACGGAATATTTACAAAAGAATCTTCGTCCGCCTTCAGCACAAACTGCACTTGTGAACAGTGGGATTCTATCCAACGAAGTGCTGCCAACATTTTTAAGGTCAGTTTGTCGTAACCCTCGACCATGTCCAAGAGAAGAATATCGTCATAGAGAAATCTCTCAATCATCATCGTCTCGTCAAGTGATGGAGCAACATTTTGAGAGCCAACAACAAATAGAATTTTCACGTTTGCGTTGAGTGGAGTATGTGGCCATATTTGAGTGACTGCAACACTGCCCCAGGTGTGGCGTATGGTCATCCTTGATTGACGACTACTCGGAGTTGATAGAATAAGAACTAGAAGAAATGGGGCTGACCCCTTGCAGACGTTGCTACTGACCTCCAATGGTGCTGGAGGTTGATATTCCCATATCCATGGAGCGGGCTTGGGATTTGCAAATAGCTGTTCCTCTGCATCGGTCAACTTATCTTTAAATGCCAGCGCATAAGTAATTTTCTTTAAATAAAAATATTTAGCTAAACTAATGTGGATGTATTTTTCTTTCCTTTTAGAAGTTGTGTTTTCAACAAAAGATCGGTCATCTAAAGTCTCTGCTATACTTTTCATAAAGTAATTTTGCTGCAAGTTCGCTGCCATGTGAAGCCATACAATATTATCAAGTTTGGTTCCATTTTCTGACATAGATTCAATCCTGGATAACGCAGACAGCTGTTTCTGATTTGTTAAGTCTCTACGTGAGTGTTCTATATGAACACCGTAGTCTTCTATACTGTCCATATATTGAAACTTTCTTGGTAACGACTGTTCAACAAGAAATGTACACACAAACACAACAACAGCAAATAATGTTGTTGCAAGAAATAATTGCTTTTTCAACATGCTAATTTATTCTGTATTTTCTTGATGGACTTCTTGGTACAAACTGAAATATAATTAGTTTGACATTGTTAGAAATGTTACCTTCAGACAAGACGAATAAATTCAAACAAAAAGTAAACAGATTTTAATATTACAGCAAACAAACTTTGAAAATATAGATACATGTTTATGCAAGTTGATATTTTCTCATTTATAATTTATATATATATATATATATATATATATCGGGAATTTTATGAAAGTAAATAACTATCAACAAAGCCACTAGAGTACCGCAAGACAAATACAGACAACCACGGCACTGGGCAACAACTCGGTAACAGTGAGACAACAACTCGGTAACACTGGGCAACAACTCGGTAACAGTGGGACAACAACTCGGTAACAGTGGGACAACAACTCGGTAACACTGGGCAACAACTCGGTAACACTGGGGCAACAACTCGATAACACTGGGCAACAACTCGGTAACAGTGGGGCAACAACTCGGTAACAGTGGGACAACAACTCGGTAACACTGGGCAACAACTCGGTAACACTGGGGCAACAACTCGGTAACACTGGGCAACAACTCGGTAACAGTGGGACAACAACTCGGTAACACTGGGCAGCAACTCGGTAACACTGGGCAGCAACAACTCGGTAACAGTGGGGCAACAACTCGGTAACAGTGGGGCAACAACTCGGTAACAGTGGGGCAACAACTCGGTAACAGTGGGGCAACAACTCGGTAACAGTGGGGCAACAACTCGGTAACAGTGAGACAACAAAAGAAGAAGATATATGAAAGTTTATAGATTAATGTGTACACATTTTCTATTCTCAAATTCTCACCAACAAAAACACATAAAAATGTATGATTTGTAAACATTGATAGTACAGACGAGATACACTGAAGAATAGATTTACAGAAGGAAGCACTTACGCAAGATAACACTTACGCAAGATAACATGTATCAAAGATAACACTTACACAGTATAACACTTACACAGTATAACACTTACACACGATAACACTTACACAAGATAACACTTACACAATATAACACTTATACTAGATAACACTTACACAAGATAACACTTACACAAGATAACATGTATCAAAGATAACACTTACACAATATAACACTTAAGCAAGATAACACTTACCCAAGACAACACATACACAAGATAGCATGTATCAAAGATAACACACAGGATAACACTTACAGCAGATAACCCTTACACCAGATAACACTTACACAAGATAACACTTACACAAGATAACACTTACACAAGATAACACTTACACAAGATAATAATTACACACAAAAAACACTTACACAAGATAACACTTACACAAGATAACACTTACACAAGATAACATGTATCAAAGATAACACTTACACAAGATAACACTTACACAATATAACACTTATACTAGATAACACTTACAGAAGATAACATTTACACAAGATAACATGTATCAAAGATAACACTTATACAAGATAACACTTACACACGATAACACTTACACAAGATAACACTTACACACGATAACACTTACACAAGATAATATGTATCAAAGATAACACTTACACAATATAACACTTACGCAAGATAACACTTACCCAAGACAACACTTACGCAAGATAACACTTACGCAAGATAACATGTATCAAAGATAACACACAGGATAACACTTACACCAGATAACACTTACACAAGATAACCCTTACACCAGATAACACTTACACAAGATAACACTTACACAAGATAACACTTACACAAGATAACACTTACACAAGATAATAATTACACACAAAAAACACTTACACAAGATAACACTTACACAAGATAACACTTACACAAGATAACACTTACACAAGATAACACTTACACAAGATAACATGTATCAAAGATAACACTTACCCAAGATAACATTTACACAAGATAACACTTACACAAGATAACATGTATCAAAGATAACACTTACACAAGATAACACTTACACAAGATAACACTTACACAAGATAACACTTACACAAGATAACACTTACACACTAGAGGAATTAAGGAAAGACACACTTACCCATGAGAAGAATTAATTAAAAGAACATTTACTGAAGATAACACTTACTGAAAATAACACCTAAGAGAACACTTTTCTAAGGGAACACTTAATGCAAGAAGACTTACTGAAGAAGAAAACACATCAGAAAACACATCAGAAAACATATCAGAAAACACCACATCAAAAACACCTCATCAGAAAACACATCAGAAAACACATCAGAAAACACATCAGAAAACACATCAGAAAACACATCAGAAAACACATCAGAAAACACATCAGAAAACACATCAGAAAACACATCAGAAAACACATCAGAAAACACATCAGAAAACACATCAGAAAACACATCAGAAAACACCACATCAGAAAACACCACATCAGAAAACACATCAGAAAACACATCAGAAAACACCACATCAGAAAACATTAGAAAACACATCAGAAAACACATCAGAAAACACATCAGAAAACACATCAGAAAACACCAACGAGGAGACTCACCAACAGCAGCCAATAACTACTTGACAAGAGATGGTAGACATATGATGCAAGAAGTCAACAGATCATGTCATAAGTAGGTGTCCAGTCCCAGGGTAAGAGAATTAATGGCTTCATCCAGTGTTCATGGGCTGGTCACATGCTTTGACACATGTAGGTCACGTGAGAGTGTGTTTAATTTTTGTTGTTACATGATCTGTTTCTATGTCAGTGCTGTCCTCCATGTTCGCACAACTATTTTATGTATTTAACATGTTTGGACTGAAATATCGATCCCCATTCTGTTAGTATAGTGGCTCTAAATACTACCTGACTTGACCAAGTAGATTTGAATAATTCTTCTTGTCTAGCTATACAAGTGACCTCTCACTTTGTCAATTTCTTATCTCCTCATCAAATCTAAGCTTAATATCTGATCTTCTCATCTCAGCTTTACATCTCCCTATCTCATCTCCCCATATCATCTCATCTCCCTATGTCCTCTCTCCATGTCCACATCGTATCACAACAGCAGAAAAATAGCAACCCCGCAAACAATAGTATTTTTCTGTATTGTTCTCTCAGTTGATGACAGTACTAATAGCTTCAATAAACTGTATGATTCTCTTCAGACCATTCATACATACACCGATAACTATAAGTAGCACAATCCAGATAGATCATATCTTACACGTGTTTTCCCAGCAGAGCCGACTCGTGAAGGATGTGTTCTGATGTCTCTAGACTGCGTCCACAAATCTGTGTCGCTAAGTTTAACACCCGTGTGGTGCCGGAACCCTCACGGAAGCAAAGAATAATACCACTGCGACCTACAAGGAATGTCGTAAGAAGCGACTGATGTAGGACCTACGGAAGCTACCCTAATAAATAAAAAGCATCACAGAAATCGGATGTGCTGGTCTACTTGTTGGCGCATAACTGGCACAACGTACAATTGCTCTTAGGTTCACATAACATACAAATCACACAGAGAGTGGTTAACAAGTGGTCTATATAGAGCATTCGAAGAAGAAGAAGATGAAGCTAAGGTTAAACTGAAATATGACTTCTCACTTCTCACTTCTACTTCCACTTCTCACTTCTACTTCTCACTTCTCACTTCTCTTCTCACTTCACTTCTCACTTCTCACTTCACTTCTCACTTCTCACTTCTCACTTCTCACTTCTCACTTCTCACTTCACTTCTCACTTCTCACTTCTCACTTCTCACTTCTCACTTCTCACTTTCCTTCACTTCTCACTCTCACTCTCACTTCAATCTCATTTCCCTTCACTTCTCACTTCCAATTCTCACTTCTCACTTCTCACTTCACTCTCACTTCTCAATTCTCAATTTCACTTCTCACTTCTCAATTCTCACTTCCAATTCTTCACTTCTCACTTCTCACTTCTCACTTCTCACTTCTCACTTCTCACCTCTCACTTCTCAATTCTCAATTTTCACTTCTCACTTCTCACTTCTCACTTCTCACTTCTCAATTTTCACTTCTCACTTCTCACTTCTCACTTCTCAATTCTCACTTCTCAATTCTCACTTCTCAATTCTCAATTCTCACTTCTCACTTCTCACTTCTCACTTCTCAATTCTCACTTCTCAATTCTCACTTCTCACTTCTCAATTCTCAATTCTCACTTCTCAATTCTCACTTCTCAATTCTCAATTCTCACTTCTCAATTCTCACTTCTCAATTCTCACTTCTCAATTCACACTTCTCACTTCTCACTTCTCACTTCTCAATTCTCAATTCTCAATTTTCACTTCTCACTTCTCAATTCTCACTTCTCAATTCTCAATTCTCACTTCTCAATTCTCACTTCTCAATTCTCACTTCTCAATTCTCTCTTCTCAATTCTCACTTCTCAATTCTCACTTCTCACCTCTCAATTCTCACTTCTCAATTCTCACTTCTCAATTCTCACTTCTCAATTCTCAATTCTCACTTCTCAATTCTCACTTCTCAATTCTCACTTCTCAATTCTCACTTCTCAATTCTCAATTCTCACTTCTCAATTCTCACTTCTCACTTCTCAATTCTCACTTCTCAATTCTCACTTCTCAATTCACACTTCTCAATTCTCACTTCTCAATTCTCACTTCTCAATTCTCACTTCTCAATTCTCACTTCTCAATTCTCACTTCTCAATTCTCTCTTCTCAATTCTCACTTCTCAATTCTCACCTCTCAATTCTCACTTCTCAATTCTCAATTCCCACTTCTCAATTCTCACTTCTCAATTCTCACTTCTCAATTCTCACTTCTCACTTCTCAATTCTCACTTCTCATTTCTCAATTCTCACGTCACAATTCTCACTTCTCACTTCTCACTTCTCAATTCTCACTTCTAACTTCTAACTTCTCACTTCTCACTTCTCAATTCTCACTTCTCACTTCTCACTTCTCAATTCTCAATTCTCAATTCTCACTTCTCAATTATCACTTCTCACTTCTCAATTCTCAATTCTCACTTCTCACTTCTCAATTCTCACTTCTCAATTCTCACTTCTCACTTCTCACTTCTCAATTCTCACTTCTCAATTCTCAATTCTCAATTCTCACTTCTCAATTCTCAATTCTCACTTCTCAATTCTCATTTCTTAATTCTCACTTCTCATTTCTTAATTCTCACTTCTCAATTCTCAATTCTCACTTCTCAATTCTCACTTCTCACTTCTCAATTCTCACTTCTCAATTCTCAATTCTCACTTCTCAATTCTCACTTCTCAATTCTCTCTTCTCAATTCTCACTTCTCAATTCTCACTTCTCAATTCTCACTTCTCAATTTTCACTTCTCAATTCTCACTTCTCAATTCTCACTTCTCAATTCTCACTTCTCAATTCTCACTTCTCAATTCTCACTTCTCAATTCTCACTTCTCAATTCTCAATTCTCACTTCTCAATTCTCACTTCTCAATTCTCACTTCTCAATTCTTACTTCTCATTTCTCACTTCTCGATTCTCACTTCTCGATTCTCACTTCTCAATTCTCAATTCTCACTTCTCAATTCTCACTTCTCAATTCTCACTTCTCAATTCTCATTTCTTAATTCTCACTTCTCAATTCTCACTTCTCAATTCTCAATTCTCAACATCATCATCACTTGCATTATCTTCTATCAGCTGCTTTACTGCGCGATCAATCTTCATGTCGCCCTAGTCGCTATATTCTCTCCCAAGAGTAGTGATAACGATGAGGTAGTTGGCCATGCTACCAACTATCGCGATCCATTCTTCCTCTTTTGGAAGGGAAGGAGATGGCTAAAGATGCGGAAACTTGATCTCTCTTCTCTTCTCGCGATCGTTCTTATGTCCATTTTATCATTCGATTGTGATATATAAGCAGCCAAACATCAAGAACGGATGTATGTGCACGGCCTTCAGTACCTATTGGAGCTCAGGTGCTTATCCTTCGGCGGTGTGTTCGATTTCAACCAGCGTTTACTGGGTTCGCTCTCTGTTAGCCTTTGCTGTCCCCAGCCAAAACCCACAAGGCAGCAGGCTGCTATTTTCTTTCAGGGTAGCGACCCGTAGACGACCTGTCCTCCCGGGCTGGTAAGCGTCATCTGCCTAGCAATACCCATCTTTCTAATGGACTGCTTGGTTTGCCTACCGTCCAGTTTTGTGTACGGTTTGCTCTGCTAGCCTTTGATTGTCCCCAATCAAACTACAAGACAGCAGTAGTTCCCTACGAGCGGAAACGCGCACTGGCTTTACCTCTGCTGTGATTTCCAGTTGTTCTGCACACTCGGGTGGTCCGCACACCCTCTTGCCTGCCGTGCCTGCCCCTCGGTGGGGCCCACTATGGCATTGCCAGCGTGCGTGCCAGCTCTGCCTTGGTGCCTGGTCACCATCAGTTTTCGCCGTGCTCACATTTTCCGTGCCTTCCGTGCCTACCTTGCATGCCATGCCATGCACGCCAGCCCATCGGCGGGCCCACTCTTGCATCGACAGCGTGCATGATCGCTTTGCGATTGTGCCTGCCTTATCGTCACCATCAGTTTTCGCCGTGTTCACGTTTGCCTGGATTGTCCGATTCTGGGGCTTATAATCGTACCCCCATCCCTGTGATAAGGGTCTGAGTTCCACCATATGTGGGCCCACGTGCAGTTCAACTCGACTCCCAGCATGCTCATCGGCTCAAGAGATAGGGCTCAAGAGAGAGGACTCAAGAGAGCATAAGCGGGCTCCGAGCTTCGCCCCACGCGGCTCCACGTTTATCCTTCCAGCTTTTCCCATCTGCCGGGAGAGACTAGCATTAATAGTCACTCTAAGAGTTCGCTCGTCTGTGTTGGGAGCGGATCCCATTTAGCATGACTACCTTGCATCTCTACTTCCCTTAGAGTAGTTCTCCACGGCACCTGCCCTCTTAGCCAGACCGGAACTACCGTCTGTTACCAGGGTCACCACGTGGAGGTGAGGGCAGTGGATTAGCGCCAGCTCACTAATCCTGGTGCGCCGTTGTTTTCTTGCGTCTTTGACCCCGAAACTTGATATGAGTTGCTTGAAGACTTGCCGATCGGAGCTAAAAAAAACAATGCGTACAATAGAAAGAGAGTGTCTGTAGTTCAATGGGAGGATGAGGTTTATGGTTCCTTTGAAAATCACGGATCGGACTTGAACAATTGCGTCAAAACATAATGATCCAGTAGTTTGACCTTCCAGCTACAACAAAATCTGGTTCAGACATTTTTCTACTGTTGAGACTGTCTAACGAATGTTGACTCGCTATCAACAATCTGTGACACTAATCAATATAACATACAACGTCGTCAATCACATGGTGCTACGCAGCAGGTTGACATATACGACAGCGTTGTTTACAGCAGCAGCACACAGTTGTAGTGTCAGAAAGTACAACCTTAACACATTGTTTTCAGCTTTATGTATCGATTAAGCACAGTCACATAGTACATTGAGTGGATAGTAACATTCATTGGCAACAACAAGTCAAATGATAGAAGACATCTAGCCACGACAGAGATGAAATGTCTACGCAGAAGAATACTGGGAGTATCATGAAGAAACTGGTTTCGAACTGAAGACATCAAGGAAAAAGTGAAGACATCAAGAAACAACAAATTATGACCACATAAGCAGATTATCAACAGACTGCACATCAAAGAGAAATGCTACTCTGATGCAATGGATACAAAGCAAAAGGCCGTTCACACCAAATATGGACCTCGGAGATAACAGAGGTGACGAAAAAACAGTTTTTGATGTACATAAATTTCCGTTCTAGAAATTTCTTGATATCCTGAGTCTGTGAGTCAAAACAGGATTAAAGTAAAGAAGCAGAAGACAAATCTTTCATGTTCGATAAAAACAATACAAAGAAATGTGTAACTACAGTACAGGTCACTTGTTGAGTAAATATATAACTATAAATACAAGACAAAAGAAATGTGTGACTACAGGCCACTTGTTGGGTAAATCTCTCTCTCTCTCTTTGCCTTTTTACCCGGATTGGGGCATAGGCCCTCAACCAACTCATGCCAAGTCTTCCTATCTCTAGCTATCTCCTGCAGCTCTTCTTTATATTGTTGATCTCCGCCCCCAAATCTGGTCTCCATGTATTTCTCAGCCTCCCCTTCTTTCGCTGTCCCTGCGGGTTCCAGGCAAGGAACCTGCTTGTTATATTCCCCTCCGATTTTCGCAAAGTGTGTCCCATCCAGCGCCTTTTTTTAACATGTTCGTTCACTGGAATCTGTCTTGTTCTCTGCATAAGTTCCTAATTTGTGACCCTATCATACCATCTTATTCCCTCTATTCTGCGTTGAGTAAATATATAACTATAAATACAAGACAAAGAAATGTGTGACTACAGTACAGGCCACTTGTTGAGTAATTTATATTTTAAAAAAAGGTTTAAAAGCCGAAGGATTGACTTCATTGCACCGGGTTACCCCATAGGGCTCGGTCCCTCTCCGCAGAAATGGCACGCCACCTGCCAGAGTATTGCACAGTCCGTAGCTCTGGCAACAATCCTAAGGGTCTCTGGAAAAACTGCACTCGTGAACAGAAGGCCGCGGTCTGGATTCGAACCACGACCTTCGACTCGCAAGGCAAAGGACTTAACCACTCAGCCACAGAGACCCCCATTAATTTATATAATAGGGCATATTGGGTAATAGAATATGTTGAGTGAATAGACTACCATGTTGGGAGAATGTTGTGTAGGAGTGAATAGACTACATGTTGGGAGAATGTTGTGTAGGAGTGAATAGACTACATGTTGGGAGAATGTTGTGTAGGAGTGAATAGACTACCATGTTGGGAGAATGTTGTGTAGGAGTGAATAGACTACCATGTTGGGAGAATGTTGTGTAGGAGTGAATAGACTACATGTTGGGAGAATGTTGTGTAGGAGTGAATAGACTACATGTTGGGAGAATGTTGTGTAGGAGTGAATAGACTACATGTTGGGAGAATGTTGTGTAGGAGTGAATAGACTACCATGTTGGGAGAATGTTGTGTAGGAGTGAATAGACTACATGTTGGGAGAATGTTGTGTAGGAGTGAATAGATATTAGCTTCTTCTTTTCTAGACGCCACGATCAAATGTAACCTGAATTATGATGACAGAAAGTAGTGGTCAGTCTGAAGCTGTTTCCATATGTTCTAGTATGCTGTTAGTGATGGCTACATGAGTTATCTATGTTCCTCGTATCTTGTGACATTTGTGAGCAACATATAATCTATGGTCTATACCAGAGTCACACACATCAGATGTTGATATCTAGCTTGTTGATCAGATGATGCTTAAGTTTGTTGTGACCTGTACAAGGATGTGAATTTGTTTTTCTTTATCTAACTGGTAAAATGCCTCATCATTCTGGTGACCCACCCAGATGCTCCATGTCCCCACTTGTTCATGTATCTTCTTCTGGCAAACTTATTTGTCCCATAATTCCCTGTATAAGATTGAGGTAGTCTTCCCCATCCTCTATCAATCCATCACCCTCTTGATTGTCTCATTGTCAGGGATGTTGTTGTGAGATGAAAGTCCACAGACTGAAAATTCTCTTAGATTGTTAACAGAACATGTGTAGAGCTTCTTGGACAGATCCTGATAGATTTATACTAAGAGACTAAATGATATGATGAACTGTCAGACAAATTTCTGAGTCTGTGTAATTAGCACTTTATGGCTCCAAAAAATGGACATCCTACTCAAAGCATGAGAAAAGACTTAATCTCTTTCACATTTGATGTCTCCACAAGATTATTACCATCAGCTGGTACCACAAGATAACCATCTCTGAAGTACTGCAACATGCAAACAAACTTGCCTTCAATCATGGGTATGCTCAGCAGTAGAAGACTTAATATGGTTAGGGCATTTGAGAAGAATGGACAATATAGCTACATACCTCAACAAGTGTTGTTCTGTGAACTTTCCGACGGGAAGAGACTCCAAGGCAGACCATTGCTCAGATATAAGAATATCTGCAAGAGCTCAATAAAGAACATTTCTATCAGTCCCAGCAAATGGGAAAAAACTAGCTGATGACCGAGTTGTGTGGAAAAGAACATTACACAAAGGTGCAGAACCGTTTGAAAAGAGACTTAGCGATGAGCTGAATGACAAGCGAGACAAGTGCAAACTCAGAAGGTGTCACAGTAAAACAATTGACCGTTTATAAATTGTGAGACAAACAACAAAATAATTGCTGAACAACTTTGTTAGACAACATCAAACATGAGTTTTAATCTGAGAGATCAAGACAACATCAAACATGAGTTTTAATCTGAGAGATCAAGACAACATCAAACATGAGTTTTAATCTGAGAGATCAAGACATCATCATCAGGTGTTATGTCTACTAGCATTGACAAACATGTATCTTCACAATTTTCTATACTTAACATTAGTAATTATTTCTCATGCTAACATTCTTCCATGCCACACTGTTAAACAGTTTAGTATCTTCTGTCATGTGTTATCTCTTTCGCCAACAATTTTTTCCTCTTGTCACATTATGTTATAACCCATGTCTTTGCATTACATGTCAAAAAATACTATGAGTATTTTTGTTGGATGTTTGTCAAAACGTTCCATCTTTCAATTGATCTCTCTCAGTAAAAAGTAAAGGTAAAGGAACCTTTCATACCTTGTGGTATATAGGGCAATACAGTGTTAGGCCTATATTTTCATTGACCGTCGGCACACGATGGGTGATGTGGTCAGCATCACACCAGCCGCCTTTACTTTCCCAGAGCATGTCTGGTACCCAGTTGAGGCTGGGTCGACCTGAGAGCCGCGTGGTCGGGAAAATTCCACGCGCACTGCTGGAGTTTAACCCAGACCACCAGCCTTGAGAAGCGAGTTCACTAACAACTACGCTAACAACCGCGGCTCTCCCTCTCTCTCAGTACATCTACATAATTAGATTATGCCCTTTTAGCAGTCATTGTAATTATAAACATTCTTTTGTAAAATCCCATCTTTGTGATCATCAACATTTCTTTCTTGTCTGTTTGTTGTCCACGATTCACTTCCGTGTTGATGAATGTATGTAACACTAACACCACATTTTCATAACATTCAGATTTGTTTATGTCTGTTTTTTAACTGTCTACGGCTTACTTTCTTATGTCAGTACTGAATGTCTAAATATTGTCTAATGATGAAGGGCTAATTTCATTGCATTAGGTTTCCTCCCTTTCTGTAGAGATGACATGCCACCTGCTTAGTGTTGCACAGAGCACAAACCTTGTAGCTCCAGCAACAACAATCTAAGGGATATTCTGACAAAATTACATGTGTGAATTGAATGATGACATCTGGATTTGAATCTACAACTTTTAGAATATAAGGCACCTGCTGCCTTGCAGGTCGGCTGGGGACAGCCAAAGGCTGACGGAGAGCGAATCCAGTAAACGCTGGCTGAAAAAGGACACATCACCAAAGGATAAGCACCAGAGCTCCAAATGACGCTGAAGATGTGGCAAAACCCACCCAAGCTAAGGCTGCATGAATCAGGTTTCCACATGAATGTGATTTATGGGGAAATCTGGTACATCAGTCTAAGGGTGATCACGAGAGAGAGGGAATACAAGACAGACAACTTGACCACAGAGTCCACCTACTGAATATTTGAGAGTACTGAATGTACAAACATTGAATAACTCTCTTATCTCAATAGACAAACAGTTATTGTTGTTCTGGTTTGCATAACAGTAAACATAACCATCAAGAATGAAGACAACTGTTTATGGCAGCAGCAACAACAGAGAGTTCTGTAACCAATCAGTATAAGAATAACGCCACATTTGTAATTGTAGAAAATATCAGCTTCAAATCTCATGTACAACTAAGTATGTAACTTGGAAACCTGTAGATAACCATGTAACTTGGAAACCTGTTGATAACCATGCAACTTGGAAATCTGTAGTTATAACCATCTGCTTCAATCATAGCATACACAGACCCAGTCAATCATAGCATACACTGACCCAGTCAATCATAGCATACACTGACCCAGTCAATCATAGCATGCACTGACCCAGTCAATCATAGCATACACTGACCTAGGCATACACTGACCCAGTCAATCATAGCATACACTGACCTAGTCATACATTGACCTAGTCAATCATAGCACAGTGACCTAGTCAATCATAGCACACACTGAACTAGTTATTAATTCGACCAACTACTGTTGTGTTCACATTAACTGTTCAGACTGTGGCTAGGTACAAGAATATTCCAGAAATATAATACTCTAAAATGTGACTTTGGTGTGGAACTTTCTGAATGCTCTGGAAATTCTCCAAGAATTGGGTTCCTCATATTTATTGTAGAGTGGCTCAATCTTCTGTTGCTTCTTCTGTTTACTGAGTTTAGTTGGGTCTGAATGTTTGAAGAACTTGGGTGCAAACTCCACCAACCACCTAGGATCTATGGCAGTGACTTCACGCATGTATTCCTTGGTTGTCAGCACCAGCTCGTGGTAGATCACCCTGTTACAGACAGACAATACAACTTTTGTTAGTATTTCTAACTCACATGACAAGACACTTCAAATAACACATAACAAACTAATAATGTACTTTAGATAACACATAACAAACTAATAATGTACTTCAGATAACACATAACAAACTAATAATGTACTTCAGATAAAGACATAACAAACTAATAATGTACTTCAGATAAAGACATAACAAACTAATAATGTACTTCAAATAACACATAACAAACTAATAATGTACTTCAGATAAAGACATAGAACACGATAACAGTATTTCAAACTAAGAGAGGATTACAGTACTTTAAACTTCTTCGAACGCCCCGTATTGACCACTTGTTAACCACTCTTTACACTGATGGATCGGTAGTTCGTTACGAAAAGCCCGCATGGGCCTTCTCTGCAAGCTCATGTGGCAGAATGGCCCATTTCGTATGACAACAAGCAGCATGACAATGGAGGTACTGGCTGTGACTAATGCTTTACGTTGGCTGGTGTCACAAAACTACACTCATGCGTGCATTCTGAGTGATTCATTGAGTATGATCCACAAGGTAGAGGCTTGTTCGGTGCGCAGGCAGCAAGGTAGAGGCTTCGTTCGGTGCGCAGGCAATGGACTGAATCACTGCAAGCGTCAACAATTTGCAGAATCACACTTATCTTCGTTCCAGGGCACATGGGTGTCGTTGGCAATGAGAGAGCAGACAGGCTGGCTGGCTCTGCCATCATATCAGAGGACCAGCCAATGGATAGAGCTGATATTTTGAACGCCCTCATAGAGTGTGGCCGCAAAGAAGATTTTCATTTAAACCAATCCACGTCAACTACTAGATTGCAGGAGCTGGGTTTGAAGATTGGAGTAGCAAGAAAAGAACAGCATAACAGGTACATGAGTAGGCTCATCAATCAAAATCGAACTGGTACGGTCAGTCGCTGGACGCTGTTGGAGATATTGCGAAGGAGATCGGAGCAACTATGGACATATCTGGAGTGTAATGAAGATATTCCAAACTGAAACAGAAACTAACCACTCTTTGTGATTTGTATGTGATCTGAGCCTAAAAGAGATTGTGCATTGTACCAGTTATGCGCCTACAAGTAGGCCAGTGCATCTGATTTCTGCAACGCTTTTTATTTACTGAGTATCTTCCTTAGGCCCCTACCTCAGTCGCCACTTACAACATGCCTTGTAGGTGGCAGTGTTACTACTTGTGAACCCCGGCAACACATGGGTGGTACTTTAAACTAAGAAAAGGTAACAGTACTGAAGTGCTGACTAGCACAGAGTATGTTATCTACTTTCTTATTGGTGATCTTCTCAAACGACAATAAACATCATAACATACAGACATAGATTGCATCTCAAAACAGAAAAATGTCAAATATTCAAAATGTCATAGCAGTCACCACGCAATCAACTCATAGAGTCACCAATCAATCAACTCATAGAGCCACCAATCAATCAACTCATAGAGTCACCAATCAATCAACTCATAGAGTCATCAAGCAATCAACTCATAGAGCCACCAATCAATCAACTCATAGAGCCACCAATCAATCAACTCATAGAGTCATCAAACAATCAACTCATAGAGCCACCAATCAATCAACTCATAGAGCCATCAAACAATCAACTCACGAAGCCATCAAACAATCAACTCACGGAGCCACCAAGCAATCAACTCACAGAGCCATTAAACAATCAACTCATAGTCACCAAGCAATCAACTCATAGAGCCAGCAATCAATCAACTTACCAATCAGGCTGCCTGTTAAATAATGCACTAGATGGATGTATGTACACAACCTGGCTGTCAACAACAGTTTTATAGCCTTCCTGTGGATCTTTCTTGGCAGCGTTACGGAAGAAACCACTGCAGATTGTCTTCTGTACCCTCACTGTATTCTTGCCACATGACACAACATCCAGCTTATGTCTGGAATCAAAGAATACTAATCAGAATCATAGTACAGATCAATATCAAGAGAGAATGAAATGCTATATATATATTATTATTAGATGTTGTGTCTGCCCCTGTTGGTGATCATGAATCTCCACAGACTTCTGTTCTCAGCTTTTGCGATATAAACTCAGTAGTTGAGATTTTTCCATGCCGTTATGTTAGACTGTTCCGTTAGGGAGGCAACATGGAATACAAGGCAAGCAGAAACTGTATGTGCTGGTCTACAGTACCAAACTGACACAACAAACTCATGCTCTAAGGTACAAATCACATACAGACCACAAAGAATGGTTGAACAAGTTATTGATGTCGAAAGAATGAAAAAGAAAACTGTTCAGTATCATCTCTCTATGTCATCAACTATCTCTCTTCCCAGTCATTTTTGTTCTCTACTCAGTGTGTTCAAATTCCTCTATTTGAATTGCACATCTTAAAAACAATGCCTGCTTACATTTCCTTTCCAAAGCTTGTGGTCTGTATATTTTCTTGTCTGTTTATTATCCAGTATTCACTTGCATCCACCATGAGCAGTGCATTCCAAATGTGCATCACCTAACGCCCTCACACTACTGTCATTATGCCCCTCATCATTGTGACTGACCCTAACATCAATGCTATCAAATGGATTCTGTCTCTGCTTGGTTTCTCACTTTTAAAAAAAATCATATTTTGAGAGAGAGAAAAGTACACTTGTTTGAACATCAAAATTGTTTACAGTGTTTATCAATACTTTCTCCTTACATCGAAATTCAAACCAGAAGATAACAATGGTAATAGAAGGATATATTAACTGATAAATGAACATAATGAAAACAAACATGTCTGGATGCTTACCTGTCCATAATACCCAACATCTGTTTCCTGACATCTTGTGCCCTTTTCAAGGTTCTGATCTGCACAAAATTCTCATAGCACCATGGACTGGAAAATTTGTTGTTCTTCCATGAATTGTAAACAGCCAACAAGGTCATGTGATCACCTTCTGGTTGATGAAACTTGGCTTTCTTGGAATCAGCAACTGCCTGCTTGTCCTGTAAGCATATATGGAAGAAGCTTGTGACAGATGAGAATCTCTATCTTATTTCTTACCATTTGTGATGCAACATAAGGTTGCAACTTATCACTAACATTTATTGTAGTTTTTTTCATTCAGCGTTTCTAATAGAATATAGTTCTGAAATTGTTCCTAACACTATGACAGTTTCTTATTGCAGTTTCTCTCACCAAATTATTATTATAGATTTGGGGTTGTCTCGAACCCAGTGCCCTATAAATTTGTGCATATGGATTACTGATCAGACTTTATTCTCATGAACCACCACTGTATAGTAGCGCATGTACTAAGTTATACTGTAGCATGGTGTCAGATCTGATTGTTTATAGAGTAGTCACCAGTGCTGACTCAGGTCATACAGACACATGTAAAATGACCATATAACAACATTTCATTGATGGTTGCATTAAGTACACAACTTATAGACAGTCGATCGTTGTGATGTGAGACTCAACTCTTCTTCTTTCGTTATTCTTTACGACCAATTTTAATCACTCTTTGTGATATGTTTGATCTTTGCCAAGAACGTGTATACGTTGCACATTGGTTTGGTAGGCCCCAAACGCATAGACTTCTACACGTTTAGGACACATGCATCCGATTTCAGCCAAACATCCTTAGTCGCCTCTTACGACATGCATGGCAGGTATAGTCTGTCCATTAATTCGTGAGCACGTTTGAAATTGATTGTCTCGAAAACTACCTGTTGGATCTCAGTGATTTTTTGCATGCAGCCTTAGAATATCCATGACGCTAAAATAAAGCTAACCAGTAGTCCATAGATGCTACGGATTTTGCACATCCGCGAATTCCTTTGATCTTTTATGACAATTGCAAATACGGGGCTCAAATTTTAGATTTTACAGTAATCCCTAGAATTTGTCCATGTCAATTCTATTCATAGGTGTATCTCCATATTAACTTGATAGGTCAAGTAATTAAGTGTGTTGCCCTTTATGTGCAATCGTGAACTTGGATACAATATGCAACAGTTAGTCCTCTCCTTCGGTCACCATTAGACCCCAGGGTGTCTTAACTTCACCACAAATTGTATGACGCATTTGGATATGGAAATGTATACGTTGCTATTTCTCAGTCTGTAATCAAAATATGATTTGTATCATCCCGAATCTGACGATTCCATGAGGTTGATAATTGTTACTGGCTGGACAAATTGTAATCCATCTCGGTGCCAGTACTGCCTTCCTCTCGAGCACATGTTCAACACACTTCTTCCAGAACTGCATGTCTATCATTGAGAGGGACTCACGTGTCAGAACTTCAACATCACACATTTTAAACGTCCTGTTCTGTTCGGCAACTTGCCCTTTTACTTTAGCCCAGACAAGCTCTATCGGATTGAGGTGAGCATGATATGGAGGTAGTCGCAAAGACGGTGTGCCGTATTCGAAATGATTTTGTCAATATGAAACACCTTTGTCTTATTTGTCATCCTCACCAGGTGCAACAACTCGGTTTCAAATATGTATCATCGAAGCTGACATTTTCCTTAGCAAGCCAAGTCCTAATTTGATCTTTTGTATTTGATGCAGTTGGTACTTTGTCTTCCGCTGATACTGCGTTGTGATAGGATGCATTATCCATTACCAAGCATGATGGTCTGTTTAGAATTTGAAGTAGATCTTTCTCCATCCAGTGCCTGAAAATATGTCCATTCATTTCTGTGTGGTAGTCCCTACCGCTGGTACTTTTGATTGGAAAATAAGTCCAGCGGCATGGACAAGACCTTCTTCACTACTTCCTGCATGTGTTAGTATAATACGCTGGCCTTTGCTGCTTGGTATTTTTCTTTCTGTTCACCGTCTACTGATTGCCATTCTTTAGCATTGGTGTGGTGAGCATTGACCCAAGATTCGTCCAAATATACAATATCATAGCCTTGCCTCCGCCGCCACGGATCTGCCTCAGGTATTTACTTCGGGCAGCAATTAAATGTGGCTTTTCACAAATAATATTCCTGCCGCCTATAGTTTTTCTGAAGGTGAAGCCGGTGGCTCTTACAATTTTCCATAGAGTACTTTTAGAAATGTCTATGCTGCAATCTGATTGCAGTTTTAATTTCAGTTTCCTGAGAGTAACAAGTTGATTTGTCGCAAACATTTTCAAGAGCTCCCGCCTTATGACATCTATGTCAAAGTCGGCAATTGTTCTTTTCCTTCCTTGCTTGACATTAGTGCACTTTGTGTCCTGTTTAATCCATCGGAAAAGGATTCTCTATTCAGACCAAGCGCCAGTTGCGTTCGTTTCTCAGGGTTATGAATATCGCAATATAGATGACCTCTCTTAGATTCCCTACGGAAGTGTTGGTATAGTAAAACTGTAACCTTCTGCATTGTTATAAATGTGCACTTCAGACTCATTATGAATGTGATATCAATGTCAGTTTTGAAAAGCCAACAAATATGATACAATAGCTTCATAAAAATAGCGAGATACACCTATAACTATACAACGGTATCCCAATTATAACGTCATATGCTTTCCGCTTTCAAAGTCGACTGGGTTAGGTGCACGGAATTCCCGTGAAATTGTTGTTTACTCACGATATTTCAATGTTACCATAATGTATTTTTAGAACAACGCGTCTGTGTACCGAAGATCTGTTACTATTGTGTACAATCCGGTGAGGTTGATTTTAATATAACCTGAAGAAGAAATATTTCAAACTACATCAAATTTTCTTGGAAAAAATTTTTTTCTCTAGCGTCATGGATATTCTAAGGCTGCTTGCAAAAATCACTGAGATCCAACAGGTAGTTTTCGAGAAAATCAATTTCAAACGTGCTCACGAATTAATGGACAGACTATAACAGTGGTTCTATTCTTTATATCCCAAATTTGGGCCCCGGTAACCACTCGGGCGGAGACTCAACTATTTTATAATGTCTGCCACCTCCAGAAAGTATTCCATGTTCCTACTCAATAATCGTTTTAGACTATTTCTCAAGTCTAGAAATCTTGCTTTTCTCACAACAAGATTACAATCATTTACCAAGTGTTACAATTAAGTAACATTTTGAATTTTTATTTGCCTGAATGGTTAATGGGGCCCAAATTTGGGGTGTAAAGAATAGAACCACTGTTACCTGCCACGCATGTCGTAAGAGGCGACTAAGGAGGTTTGGCTGAAATCGGATGCACATGTCCGCTAGGGAATGCTAACCCAAACAAATGCTTGCAGAAAACGGATGCACCAGACCGTAAGGCGCATAACATGGTGCAATGACCCCTCACAATGAGGAATGTGATAACGTATTCTACGGTCGCAAATCTGCCTCTGAGACTTAGCCATGCAGTAAGAATGTCAGATCTGCCATCATGGTGGTGGCCGAACAAAACTTATTGCGGGAAGAGGTCGGCACAAACGGGAAAGCAGAAATCATAGGAATTATATCTTTCAGAACTGCCCCCAGTATGCATACTTGAGAAGACAGAGGTGGCCCACTTACACCAGCGTCCAAGACAAACTGTATGGCATGGCTGATAATCTGAGGCAGACAGATGCCTTTATTAGAGAATCCAAATCCCAATCTAGTGAGAACGCAGAAGACAAACTGTATGGCGTGGCTGATAATCTGAGGCAGACATCTGCCTTTATTAGAGAATCCGAAATCTTAATCTAGTGAGAATGCAGAAGACAAACTGTATGGCGTGGCTGATAATCTGAGGCAGACAGATGCCTTTATTAGAGAATCCGAAATCCCAATCTAGTGAGAACGCAGAAGAAGAAGTAGAATTCTTATCAATTAATGTACATAATCAAGTAAATTACAACAATAAATAAGAAATTTACTGGAATCTAACAAAACTGCAGCTCAAAATTGTTGAGTGACGTCTTTGTTAATCAATCATGATTGATATCAATTATTGTAGATTCACAATAAAGGTTAATAAAACTCTATGAGAGATGTGACAGAAGAAGCTTCTAAGCTCTACGATGGAAGTACTGCTAGCCTGTTCTACATACTGTATCTTCCACACTCAAACTAACACACTCTGTGGCATTAAAGATGTGTGACTGATGATGATTTAATGACCTACCTTGGGCCTGTAGAAGACATTCTGTACACTCAGCATAGACACAATAGTCAGGATCTCATCACTGCATGCCAGGTGAACTGACATAATTAACATCTTAGACAACATTGGCTCCAGTGGAAACTCTGCCATCTGAAGGAACCAACAAACATGTATATATATATATATAGATATCTCTAGTTCAGATTTGATCACTGGTACAACAAGTAACAACTATATACACACCACATAATGATGATTTTAGTAACAGAAACACTTGATTATATCAACCACAATAAGTGCTGATCTTAGAGTTGACTAAATTATTCTTCTTCAACTTTGTTCACTGTGAAATGTTACAATGTGTTGCAGTTCATAGCAAAGTTGCAGAATATGTCTCTTTCTGGCCAACACATTCATTCATTTTCTGTACGACGTTTTTTAAACAAAACTGTCATTTCCTTAATGATTTCTATTTACTTAGTAAGACTTGATTATCAAAGTTACCAGTTATAGCTTGTAACATGTCTTAGTTAGTTCATGAACTTGAGTCCTTTCATTCACGATGTTTCTTAACCCTTTCTTAGGAGATTATGACTTCTTTTTTAAGCTGAGAAATACTTCTTTAAGAAAGAAATGAGTCTTGTATTGGTCAACAAACATTCAAAATAAGAATGTGAATGCCTTGTGAAGAATCCAATAGTTATAGTTCTTACTGTATTCGTTGAAATGACTGCAGTAATATCAGGGTATCACTACACGACAGAACATGAACAAAATTCATGCAAAAATCTAAAGATTAATTGATCAGAACAACATCATTGCACTTCGTGAGTAACCATGTGTGCCCCGATCTCTTTCTTACACAGGAAGATCTCAGCGGCAGTGCTTGAACTCTGTAGCAACGGCGAGGGTCCAAAATGTACTTAAGAAGATGGTAAAAATTTGTGTGACTTTAAACAATTTTTTTTAATGAATTTTGCCCGGGCAGCAGCTTTCCAGTTTACTCTTCTCCATTTTTAGGCATACGATCTCACCTACACTGAGATCAGGGATCTCTTGAAAAATATCTAGATGGTTCCAAGAGGGTGCGAAACTAGTACCTTTGACACAAGAGGTAAGCATCTAGCCTCTACGCCCCACATACAGTTTATCCTGTCAGATATATTGATATGACTCTCATCATTGCACTTCCGTGAAGAACCATGTGTACTCTTGATTTATTTCTTAAACATGAAGAAATCAGCTGCAGCGCATGAACTTCATAGAATAGAACCAATCAGATTCTCTGATTTAATGTTTCGAATAATGAAAATATGTCACAATTGTATTTTAATTGGATGTTAATGATTCGACCTGGCAGCAGTTCATCTCGAGAGTTTACTTATATAGATTGTCGATTGTCAAGGTTCTTTTATGTGAAACGTGATCATGTAAACAAACTAGTGTTTCAGTACTTGTTATCTAAGTTTTGTTTCAGTACTTGTTATCTAAGTTTTGTTTCAGTACTTGTTATCTAAGCTTTGTTTCAGTACTTGTTATCTAAGTTTTGTTTCAGTACTTGTTATCTAAGTTTTGTTTCAGTACTTGTTATCTAAGCTTTGTTTCAGTACTTGTTATCTAAGTTTTGTTTCAGTACTTGTTATCTAAGCTTTGTTTCAGTACTTGTTATCTAAGTTTTGTTTCAGTACTTGTTATCTAAGCTTTGTTTCAGTACTTGTTATCTAACTTTTGTTTCAGTACTTGTTATCTAAGTTTTGTTTCAGTACTTGTTATCTAAGCTTTGTTTCACTGTATTAAACTTGTTTCAGTACTTCTACTAACTTTGTTTCAGTACTTGTTATCTAAGTTTTGTTTCAGTACTTGTTATCTAAGTTTTGTTTCAGTACTTGTTATCTAAGTTTTGTTTCAGTACTTGTTATCTAAGCTTTGTTTCAGTACTTGTTATCTAACTTTTGTTTCAGTACTTGTTATCTAAGCTTTGTTTCAGTACTTGTTATCTAACTTTTGTTTCAGTACTTGTTATCTAAGTTTTGTTTCAGTACTTGTTATCTAAGCTTTGTTTCAGTACTTGTTATCTAACTTTTGTTTCAGTACTTGTTATCTAAGTTTTGTTTCAGTACTTGTTATCTAAGCTTTGTTTCAGTACTTGTTATCTAAGTTTTGTTTCAGTACTTGTTATCTAAGTTTTGTTTCAGTACTTGTTATCTAACTTTTGTTTCAGTACTTGTTATCTAAGTTTTGTTTCAGTACTTGTTATCTAAGTTTTGTTTCAGCACTTGTTATCTAAGTTTTGTTTCAGTACTTGTTATCTAAGTTTTGTTTCAGTACTTGTTATCTAACTTTTGTTTCAGTACTTGTTATCTAAGTTTTGTTTCAGTACTTGTTATCTAAGCTTTGTTTCAGTACTTGTTATCTAACTTTTGTTTCAGTACTTGTTATCTAAGTTTTGTTTCAGTACTTGTTATCTAAGTTTTGTTTCAGTACTTGTTATCTAAGTTTTGTTTCAGTACTTGTTATCTAACTTTTGTTTCAGTACTTGTTATCTAAGTTTTGTTTCAGTACTTGTTATCTAAGCTTTGTTTCAGTACTTGTTATCTAACTTTTGTTTCAGTACTTGTTATCTAAGTTTTGTTTCAGTACTTGTTATCTAAGTTTTGTTTCAGTACTTGTTATCTAAGCTTTGTTTCAGTACTTGTTATCTAAGTTTTGTTTCAGTACTTGTTATCTAAGTTTTGTTTCAGTACTTGTTATCTAAGCGTTGTTTCACTACTTGTTATCTAAGTTTTGTTTCAGTACTTGTTATCTAAGTTTTGTTTCAGTACTTGTTATCTAAGTTTTGTTTCAGTACTTGTTATCTAAGTTTTGTTTCAGTACTTGTTATCTAAGTTTTGTTTCAGTACTTGTTATCTAAGCTTTGTTTCACTACTTGTTATCTAAGTTTTGTTTCAGTACTTGTTATCTAAGTTTTGTTTAATCAATAACAAATGAAAAGTCACAGCAGAAGTTTCACAAAGAAAATGTTGATGAACAGTGCAGTTAGATACATCTGAAATTATTACTAGACTATATTTGATCACAAAGCTATAGAATAGTCTTACTGTTACGCTGTGAGTAATATCAATATGAAAGAGAACATAGACACACAGATGAGATGGGACATATACACACAGAAAACATACATGGACAACAAGTGAGGTAGCCTTGTGTATTTCTACTCTCTGAGGTACGAGCATTCTTCCCAACATTCACAGGACAAAAATACTTCTTCTTCTTCTGCATTCTCACTAGATTGGGATTTCGGATTCTCTAACAAAGGCAGCCGTCTGTCTCAGATCATCAGCCATGCCATACAGTTTGTCTGGTGTAAGTGGGCCACCTCTTTCTTCTCAGGTCTGCATACTGGGGCAGTTCTGTAGGATATGGTCTGTTGTCATACTTGCTATGCCACAGGGCACAGGTCGTTGGTGCCTATCTTGAATTTGGTGTACAGGTGGTGTCTCATTCTGTTGTGACCCGTCCGGAGTATAGCTGTCTGGTCCCTTCTGGACAGTTGGTAATATCCATCATGGACATAATACAGCATTACTTCATATCTTTCAGTGATTTAGTTCACTTTAATTAAGGAGAGCAACCACACAAGCAACCCACAAACTAACAAGCAATCTTTGCACACTTGCAGAACAGGTTGGTCTCCAGATCAATTCTGCCAAGACCAAAATTATGGACCTCACGAACTCGACAGACAACATCGTAATAAATGGCCAAACACAGGAGAAAGTTGAACATTTTACATATTTGGGTAGTAAAGTGTCAAACAACGGAGACACGATGAAAGAAATAAACTCTCGTATTGCTATAGCAGCTAGTGCCTTCACTAAATTAACGAATATCTGGCAATCTCAAGACCTTAGTATATGCACAAAAGTTAAATTATTTAGGTCATGTGTGATTCCTGTACTGACCTACGGTTGTGAAAGTTGGAAATCAACAAAGAAAATTGATAAGAAACTGGACAGCTTTGAGAATAAATGTCTACGAAAATTATTAAAAGTAAAATGGAGTGATTTCGTTTCTAACAACACAGTGAGAGATAGAACACACCAACAACCCGTATCAAATTTTATAAGGAAACGAAGGTGAAAATATTTAGGTCATGTTCTTAGATCAGACGAAAGAGACTAAATCGACAAGTCCTTATGTGGTTACCAGTTGGGAAAAGAAAACGTGGAAGACCAAAGACCACTCTTCGAAGAACCATCCAACAAGAAAGTAAACTATTGGGATGTAAAACCATACAAGATCTCCAACTGCTAGCAACAAACCGCATCACATGGAGATCTAAAACATCTGCCATATGTGCCGCCTTTGGCTCGAAAGGAATAAACTAACTAACTAATTAACTCTTTCCACGCTTTAAGCCGCACACTGCGCCACGGTGGAAATCGTGACGCTTTAAGCCGCACACTGCGCCATAGAGTTGTTTTCCTTATAAGAAGTCTTTCTAGTTTTACTTCTACTGTTTTACTTATACTACTTTTCAACCTTGCTATTCTATTGGGTTGTCCAGTTTTCTTTAATTTAGTATATAATAAGATATATATGTTTATTTATTGACGAGTAGTTGGGATCGTAATTTTTTTTTTTTTTTTACTTCCTTGAATTAACTGCTTAAAAATTGAGAAAATAAATGGGCGTGGAAAGAGTTAAGGACAGACGGCAACCCTAAACAGAAATATTGATCATTGAGGTTGCGTTTATGATTCTAAATGATCAACTTGATGTTAAAACTCGGGAAAAAAATTTCAAAAATCCAAGCATGTATATTCTATGAAAAAATTTAATATAGAGGGGTTTTTAAGGGAAAAATGCCCAAAAAGTAACCTTGCAAAATACAGGATGATTTATGTTCTATTCAGGTTAGCACTATAGAACTTTCAGATGTTATTGTAAATCGGCATATCTTGAACTGGTAGCAAAATATTTATAAAGTATAATAAAATGAGTTTTTCTGAATTTTTTAATGCAAATCCAGATTTTTGACAAAAAATATGGGGTAGGAGATATTCTTTTGCATGAGACACAAAAACTGTTCAATGAATTCTTTTTTAAAGTGGTAGGGGATGATCAAATATGCATAAGAAAGAAGTATGCATATTTATACGACAATCCTTTGAGTAGTTTTTGAAAAACGTGTATTTAGTGACATACATTTACGGAAAATAACAATTTTGAGAAAAAGCCAAAAACTAACATATTTTCAATTATTGACCAAATTAATTTACTTTAAGATCCCCAGGAGCATACAAACTTGCCTCATCACATGCTTTAGATGCCATGCTAGTTGTTTTACATCTTTCTATCTTTTTTGTGCCTAAATTCTGTATTAGCAAGGAAGATATGTGGTTTTTATAGATGACAGCAAAATACTGAAAATAATGTTTTCCAAAGGAAAAGTTAAACTAAAACAAAAGTTTCATATCGGCACAATTTCATATTATTAACTACAATATTGGCATCATTGACAGTTATTTTTAAGCTCCTCCTCAAAGTAAATGAGATCTTAGGACACAAAGTCCATATAAGATTATGGAAAGATTCATTAGCATTGTGAGAACCACCATGAATATATTTTGTCAACGAAGTCGCAAGATAGCTTGACAAATACTTGCATTATGTTGACAAAATAAAATTAGGCAGTTTGTTCTCAATCAACTAAAACTTTATCTTTAGGGCACAAGCTACTCAGCCTATTGCAGTTCTCATGGTTATCTTTGTGATGTTTAAATATGGCTCAAATACTATTTATCCAACCAATGTTTTCTAATTTTCCAGAATTTTTCATACAAGTTACATCATAATCACACTGCATAAGTTTAATGATGCTATTAGTTAATCTATCTGCACTACCATATTACTATAAACACTTTGCTACCATCTGTTGAAGCAAAGTTATGATATTTCCTATATAATTAGCTAAAAAACATATACATGCCTAGTTAAAAAATTAATTAAAATACAAAACTACTTTTTTTTTCAAACTAAAGATAGATTCTTGTTCGAAATTGGATGTATTACCTAAAATTTAAAAAAACTCAAATTTCATTTTTTAAGAAAAATCGTTAAATATAGGGGTGCGGTCTGTCCTTAAGGAGATTACAACTGGAGAAAGGAATAACTGCATCAGTCAGATGGATTTCAGTTAGATCCCTTTACTTTGTGGAATTTACTCTTAAAGACTTAACATCAGTCAGATTGACTTGACTTAGCATCAGTCAGATTGACTTGACTTAGCATCAGTCAGATTGACTTGTGGGTGGAATTCAATTTTTGGCCCAGTCGATTCTCTAGCAACCAATGCTGTGAATAGATACCCAAACTTCATGAGTCGTTAATCGTTATCGGAGTCCCTGTTCAGGCGTTCTACATCTGACACACACACACAAACAAATGAACTTACTCTTCTGCCAAGGCGTGTCAACAAACCCTCATCATCCAGAGCACTAAGCGCATGAAGCTGCTCCATGGCTGAGATCAAAGTCTGCATGGGTGGAGCATCCATGAAGTCAAAGGCTAAGAGATCATTGATGCCCATAGCCTTGAGACTGAGCACTGTTGATGCCAGGTTGGTTCGTTGGATCTCAGGAACATTGGAAGCCAGCATCTCATCTCTATAAGCTCGTTCTGTGTAGAGGCGGTAACACTTGCCTGGTCCTGTTCTGCCTGCTCGACCAGCTCTCTGTTTGGCCTGAGCCTGGAAACAGTTTCAAAAAAAAGAACTGCTGACATCACAAGATAAACTATCACATGATGAACTATGAGAAAATGAACCATCACAAAATGAACTATGAGACAATGAACTATCACAAAATGAACTATGAGAAAATGAACCATCACAAAATGAACTATGAGACAAAGAACTATCAAAAGATAAACTATTGTCTTTGCCCAGGTGGATGATGGAATTGGTTGTCCACTCTTACCGTTAAGCATAGAGGTGAGAGTTGTAATTTGCGTTCTAGGGACAGATGAGTCGCCCTTATTGTGTATTTAGTGTGGTCTTGATACTGTCGATCCACTTTTTCTGGTTCTTCCTTAACTCTAGTACCTGATCTCTTTTATTGTATGCTGTTATTGGTGGTTGGTTGTATTCCTTTCTCATTAAATGTCCAAACGGCTGCATTTGTTGAACTATAACACGCCCCGCCATAATGGGTGAGAGGATCCTTCAAAAATACATAAATGGCACAACAAAACACAATTAAACAAACTCTGAGCGCTCACATTCGATAGAATGACGATGCTCAGAGTTTACATGTTCATTCAGAGTAGGTGCACCCGTTGTGGCACTTCCAGCTGGGAAGGGTCCAATTTAAAAAAAAATCTTGTGATAGTTTGTCCTGTTGATCAAGTGAGCACTACACTTTGATCTTAACCAAAAAACAGAGAAGTGATAACAGGATAAACTATCAAAAAATAAAATATAATAATATGAACTATCACCCGAGTGGTTACCCGGGCCCAAATTTGGGGTGTCAAGAATAGAACCACTGTTATCTGCCACGCATGTCGTAAGAGGCGACTAAGGAGGTTTGGCTGAAATCGGATGCACATGTCCTAAACTTGTAGAAGTCTATGCGTTTAGGGGCCTACCAAACCAATGTGCAACGTATACAACTTCTTGGCAAAGATCAAACATATCACAAAGAGTGATTAAAATTAGTCGTAAAGAATGAACGCGAAGAGAAGAGAGATATGAACTATAACAATAACTATTTATTACTCATGATTGTTATTATTCATGATTTCTCTTTGCGCTGGGAAGTGAGAAAAGAAAACTGAGTAATCCCAGCCAACATAGAAAGAAATGTTTTTTTTATAACATCTTTGTAATAGATCCCATGTCTCAATCATCACACTACTTCTTCTTTGAATGCTCCATATCGACCACTTGTTAACCCACTCTTTGTGATATGTATGTGATCAGAGCCTAAGAGAATTTGTATGTTGTACCAGTTGTGTACCTACAAGTAGGTCAGCCCATCCAATTTCTGCTATGGTTTTTATTGACACAGGTAGCTTTCCTATGCCCCCTACCTCAGTCACCTCTTACGACATGCCTTGTAGGTCACAGTGTTACTATTCTTTACTTCACTTGCAAGCCCTGGCAATACACTGGCGAATCATCACACTTACCTGAGAGATAGGTGTAACTATCAGCTGATCCATGCCAGTCTTGGAGTTGTAAACATTCTGTTTGACAAAACCTGGATCCACAACATAATAAATACCATCAATGGTCAGCGATGTCTCTGCTATGTTGGTTGCAATGATGACCTGAGATAATCCAAGGAAGACAACAACATTAATACAAGTACAGCCATGATGGTATTAGTGTGATAATATTTCAAGACATTCATGTTGGGTAGATATTTGTCATCAGATGGCAGATCAGAAATAAAGAGTAGAATAGGGCAAACCAAAGCAGCATTCCAGAAAATGAGAAGCATTATATGCAACAAGTCATTGTCAATTGAGATCAGAATGAGAGTTATACAGTGCTACATAGAACCAATACTGACATATGGATGTGAGTCATGGACAATAAACAAAAAGATAAAAAAATCTCTGAGTGCCACAGAGATATGGTTTTACAGAAGAATGATGAGAATACCATGGACTGCTAAAATGACTAATGTGGAGGTGTTGAATGAGGTAAAGACAGAGAGAAAGCTTATCATCAATATAAGAAAGAGGTAGTCATCAATTTTTGGAACATGTGATGAGAAAGGGCGGTTTAGAACACATTGTAACAACTGTTAAAATAGAGTGGAGACAGAGAGAAAATTTTGGATAGTCTGACTTCATGGCACGGAAGAGCGTCAACATCTGAGATGATAGCAAACACCAGAGACAAGATTTGTGAAGATCCATGATCGCCTACGCCAGCCGGCATGGCACCTGATGATGATGAGATACTTATCATATTTCATTCCATGAGTGTCCAGTAAGAATAGTTCACATTTCATGGCAAGAAAGAAACAGATAAATAAAGAAGTTCTAGTAAAACTAGTAATAAAGAAAGAATTACTACAGGAACTAAAAATTGAAGAAATAAAATATTTCAGACACATAAAGAGACATGACACATTGATTAAAACATTATTAGAGGTGGGAAATTGAAGGATGATAAGCAAGAGAAAGACTGAGACACAAGTGGAAAGGAAACAACAAGAAATGGGCAAATTACAGTAGAGCAAGAGACAGGGGATGTTGAAGGTCCATTGCAGCCAACCTTTGATGTGAAGATGGCACATGATGATAATGAATAGCTGATACTTTATGTGTGTTTATTCAACATTTAGCGAAGAAGAAGAAGACAAATATATTTCTAGATGCAGTTTCCTCATAGAAAAATGTTCGAGATAAAGTATTCGAGTATCTCCAGTGATAAGTCCACATTTCTTCCACAAAATCTGCTTATCAATTTTTATGAGTGGAGAACTGACAGAGCTGGGAAATGAACACCTGCCAATAGTGAACTCATTCAATTGATTGGCTTTGAGTTATGCCAACATTTAGAATGTATTAAACACTGACTCCTAAACAAAAGACAATAACTCTGTGAGACCAGCAGTAGCATAGTTGTTAGTGAACTCGCTTCGTAGGTGTGTGGTCCTGGTTCAATTCTACAGTTGGTGTGTAATATTTTTCCAACCTGTAACAGCTCTCAGCAGAGAAGAAAGCACTACCAATATCTCCATCGACAATCGCCCACTAAATCAAGTAAAGACTTCACATACTTGAGGAGCATTTTTCAGCAAATGGAAGAATAACTCATGAAATTCAACACAGATGCAACATAGCAAATCATATGCTAGGACAAATGGCGCCAATTTTAAGATGCAAACACGTCACCATGAACACAAAAGAGCAATGTTCAACACAATCTTTCTCCCCACATTATGTTACCAGTGCCAGACCTGGACACTGACAACAAATGATAGAAGGAAACTAGTCACAACAGAGATGAAGTATCTACGCAGAATGCTGGGTGTAACAAGAAGAGACCGGTTGAGAAATGAAGACATCAGGAAAAAAATGGGTACAACATCAGTACTAGACTTCATCAAGAAACAACAAATTAAATGGTTTGGCCACGTAAGCAGATTACCAATAGACAGTGCACCCCAAAGAGCAATGCTGCTCCGATACAATGGGTACAAAGCAAAAGGCCGGCCACGCAGAAGATGGACCTCAGAGATAACAGAGGTGACAAAAGAGACTACCTACAAAGCGCATACAAGGGCCCGTTTAGAAATCTCTTCTTGACCTGACGCTGTGAGGCAAACAGGATTCGAGAAAGAAAGAAAGAACGGCTCTCAGGTCGACCCAGCTTTATTTGGGTACCCAGAAAAACATGGGGAAGTAAAGGTGTCCGGTGTGATGTTGACCATATCATCCATCGTGTGTTGACAGTCAATGAAAAATATAGCCTAACACTGTATTATCCAATACAGCCTAACGCTTTATTATCCAATACAGCCTAACGCTGTATTATCCAATACAGCCTAATGCTGTATTATCCAATAAAGCCTAACACTGTATTATCCAATAAAGCTGAAGGTATGAATAAAGGGTTCCTTACTAACTTTGTAATCAAACATTCTGCTACGGTTGTACTGAAAAGTTACCTTTCTAGAGCCAGGAGGGGCTGGCTCAAATATCCTGGTTTGCATCTCTGATGGTAAAGCACTGTATACAGGAAGTATGATCAATTCTGGGACTTCAGGTCCTAGGGCTTTCATACGTTCATAGAGAATCTCACATGCTGTGTCAATCTCTTCTTGACCAGTCAAGAATAGAAGTATATCACCTGTAGACAGATATAGTATAACAGATCAACATACACTAAAAGGACAAACACCATAGACAAACTAAGTCTGTGATATCTCTCAGTCATAGACAAACTCATCATCATCATCAGGTGTCGTCTCCACATCGAAGGTTGGCTGCAATGAATCTCCAGCATCCTCTGTCTTTCGCCTTGGTGCTGCACACTGCCAGACTGTAACCTGTCCAATTCTTAAAGTTTCCCTCCCACTAATCTCTCGGTCTTCCTCTTCCCCCCTCACCTTTCCCCTCTAGTAAATGTTTTATCATCGTGTCATGTCTTTTTATGTGCCCAAAATACTTTGCTTGTCTGAATTTTATTTCTCTTAATAATTGTTTCTTCATGCCTAGTTTTCCTAAAACTTGTTTATTTGTCTGTTTTTCTGTCCATGAAACTCTGCCTCCATAGACAAACTAAGTCTGTGATATCTCTCAGTCATAGACAAACTAATTCTGTGATATCTCTCAGTCATAGACAAACAAATTCTGTGGTAATCCTGTCAAAAGGATGGGCTTTTTATTGCCTGGCTGGTGCCCTGAGGATGTCTTTTTGTTGTTGACCTGGTATATTGTGCTGACTGGGTGGAGTCTTGAGAAGGACTGTGTTCTTTGAGTGAAATAGTTGAGCTTCCCAATTGCTAGTGGTAATCCTGGCTTTGGAGTGGGTTGGTTAGTTTCTTGAGTTGGATTTGGTCTGGGTGCAGTCCTAATAGGGACAGTTGGTATGGTAAATGTCACTTTGGGTGAGCTCCTGCTCAGAAAAGTGACAATTGCATTGAAACTGGCAGAACCCTTTGCCATTCACTTCAATGCCTGCTTTGTGATTCTTTGAACATATCTACATTTTTTCATTCATAGAACAGTTGTTACTGGTGGTTGACATGGCATTTCTCTTATTTCCTCACTTCTGAATTCATCCTATTTTGTTTGTCCATTATTTTTCGCAGAGATCTATTTTCAAATGTATTCAATTTACTTTTCTGTATCTTTAGACTAACGCTGACATATGTTATGATTGATATAATAGTGGAACTAAAAATGTGTAATTTAGTTTTAAAACTATATAACTTGAAGGTTCATATTTTATTTAAACTTGTAAAAGTTGATGTTGCTTTGATATCTGAGATGATATCTGCAAAATGAAAAGCTTACCAGGTGGCTCTGTCAGATGAATCTGCATGACTGTGATAAGAGATGCATCCAGATAATCTGTTTCAGCTTCCTTAGTGTAGAGGATAGCAACTGGGTAGGTACGTCCAGGAATGGTGAAGATAGGCTGATAAACACAATACAAATCAATCAATCATTATTTAACAATATATTATACAAATTGTAAGATAATAACACTAATACAAGCGTAGGATAATAACACTAATACAAGTGTAGGATAATAACACTAATACAAGCGTAGGATAATAATACTATTACAAATTGTAGGATAATAACACTAATACAAGCGTAGGATAATAACACTATTACAAGCGTAGGATAATAACACTATTACAAATTATAGGATAATAACACTAATACAAGCGTAGGATAATAACACTAATACAAGCGTAGGATAACACTATTACAAATTGTAGGATAATAACACTAATACAAATTGTAGGATAATAACACTAATACATGTGTAGGATAATAACACTAATACAAGCGTAGGATAATAACACTAATACAAGCGTAGGATAATAACACTAATACAAGCGTAGGATAATAACACTAATACAAGCGTAGGATAACACTATTACAAATTGTAGGATAATAACACTAATACAAATTGTAGGATAATAACACTAATACATGCGTAGGATAATAACACTAATACAAGCGTAGGATAATAACACTAATACAAATTGTAGGATAATACTATTACAAATTGTAGGATAATAACACTAATACAAGCGTAGGATAATAACACTAATACAAATTGTAGGATAATAACACTAATACAAATTGTAGGATAATAACACTAATACAAGCGTAGGATAATAACACTAATACAAGCGTAGGATAATAACACTAATACAAATTGTAGGATAATAACACTAATACAAGCGTAGGATAATAACACTAATACAAATTGTAGGATAATAACACTAATACAAGCGTAGGATAATAACACTAATACAAATTGTAGGATAATAACACTAATACAAGCGTAGGATAATAACACTATTACAAGCGTAGGATAATAACACTAATACAAGCGTAGGATAATAACACTAATACAAGCAGAGATGTTCAAGAGACTAGAATACCACACAATGTACCACAGAATGAATGAGCTAGGAAGGGGCAGACTAAAACGAACCAACTTTGCAGCGACAACCAAGATGATGATGAGAATACAACCATCATGTGCTGAAATTACACCCAAACCACTAAAATATACCAACACAAAAGACAGATATGGTAAATTCCCAGAGCTAAATGAGAACATTACAGAGATAGCAAGCAGAAACCACCAGTCAAGCAAAGAAAAAATATTTCTAGCCACTGAGTACCTAGAGGAATACTTCCCTAACAGCAGATGAATCCATGTATACACAGATGGGTCTACAACAAATGCAACTGAAAATGGAGGAGGAGGAGGAGGAGGAGTCCTCATAGAGCTCAGTGACATGAAACATAAGAAACTAAAATTAGCGACAGGAAAGTTCTATAGCAATTACAGAGGCCCTAAAAGCAGCAGAAGCCATAATGTCCGAGAAACATTTACAAGAAAACATGGTATTTTTGACTGATGCCATGTCAGTAATTACTGCACACACAACATCAAGAAGATAACAACCTATTGGTTATTGGTTACTAAACTGACGTCATTGCACTCCGGGCAGACCCATAGATGCTCAGTCTCCCCAACAGATATCGAAGAGTATGTATACTGATGGTTCCTGTGGCTCGCTGATTAAACACACCTCTCACTCTGCCTCTCAGGCATCCAGTTCGACTTGAACAACGGGTAACTCCAAACTGCTTAAATCACTTGATCGATTCAACATCGATTTTAGTGTCCTCATCCAACAGAGAGTCGCGAAGAGACCGAAGAATATCCCCTTATCCATCTTCAACTCTCCAACAATCGATGCTGTTGATGCAAGCCTGTCCGCTCTCTCATTACCGTAAACACCCGCATGCCCAGGACAGCATATCCACGTAAGCCGCTGGAGGTTAGAAACTTCTATAGACGACATCCACTCATACCGAAACCTGCCCTTCTGGATCTTGTGAAGCATCGACTGAGAGTCAGATACAACAACGGCCCCAGTAAATGAAGTCCCAGAAATCCAATGGAGGGCAGCAGTAACGGCCTCAACCTCCATCCTCATACTAGAAGTAGTTGTCCTGTATGCCCCACTTCACTCTGCAACAACCCTACCATGCGCATTAGCCAAGAAACCCCAGCCGGATTTCTCACCACGTTGAACCGACCCATCAGTATATACAACAACATCATCATCCCTTGCATTATCTTCTATCAGCTGCTTAACTGCGAGATCAGCCTTCATGTTGCCCCAATCTCTACATTCTCTTCCAAGAGTAATAATAACGTTGAGATAGTTCATCATGCTACCATCTGTTGGGATCCATTCTTCCCCTTTTGGTAGAGTCGCAACCGTAGTCACCTGGCCAATTGTTCTCTCAGCCTGGGCCATCCACGACATGCCACGCTTGATTCTCGTGCCCTTAACATCATTAGTGTTCTTGTGAAGTGGATGTCTCTTATCCGAAGTAACCCGCATATATGCTTTGGTTTGGGCGATTGCATGACGGAGCGTAGTGACAGAAGGCCAAGCATATATCTCATCTTCACAATGGGGTATCTCTAGTGCAGCCCAGAACTATACGCATACCTTCATTCTGAACCCGTTCGAGTCGTTCACATTGTGATCTTGATATCGTAAGAATTCCGAGTCCGTAATCTACCATTGACATTACCAGTCGATCGAACAAAATGGCAAGTAGTCTCTGCTCAAGGTGTGCAGCCACCATAACTTTGAGAACCGCAAGACCACGCTTGCACCGTTGTATCGTCTGTTCAATATGGTGTTTGAAAGATAGACTACGATCAAAGGTTATTCCAAGATAGCGCAGCCTGTCTCTGCGCTCGATGGTATGTTTTCCAAAGATTACACGGGTAGGTCAGCCTTGACGATGTGATTATTCAACGAGCACCACAACATACACGCTTTTCAGGATTGACCTGAGAGCGAGACTCTCTACACCAACCCGAGATGGTATGCAATGTTTTCTGAATGTCGTCTTCTGCACGTATATGCCCGGATTACCCCAGGGTTCTCCTCTATCACCCGTGTTGTTTAATATTTACACAGCAAATGTAGCTAAAATTCAGCCAACCGGATTGGGTCGGACATTGACATTTGCAGATGATATCTTAATATATAGGACTGGGTCAGATAGACGAGAGATGGTTGACGACATTCAGATAACAACCTAAAGGAACTGCAAGTATCACTACACCAAGTATACAACATTTTTTTTCAAGAGTGGTAATACAGTGGATACCATCTCACTGCAGAATACCTGGCAACGAAACTGTGGATATAATGGCAAAAGCAGGCGACAGACTACCACAGACAGACACCAGTATGACATATGAGGAAGCAAAAGTATGAATAAAAATGGCCTACCAGAACACACAACGGTGATACTTCACCCAGTTCATGTACCAACTCAATAGAAAAGAACAGGTTGTCATTTTTCCACTACAAACAGGGCACAGTAGACTGAGGTAACATCTGTTTAACAAGTACAAAATATGCCATTCTGACATATGTGGCACCACCAAGGTGACAGAGACACACATACTGCAAGAATGTGAAACACACACTAACAGAGAGAAAACACATGGCCAATTTCCATGTCAGTCCAAGACAAGCTACATGCAGATGTACGTAGGTTCCGGTTGACTAACTACTTTAGAAGTATACACGTCGATGTCTAAAAATGTTAGAAGAATAAGACTGCATCTTAGCTTGTTTATTTATTGTCCACGTTTGACATTCATAAAGAAGTGTGTTCCTCAGATTTTCTTCCTCGCTATTATTTCCAACTAATTATTTGTGGGTAAGTTTAGTATTTTCTGAAAGCCAGACTTATACAATACTGATCTTCATTTCAGTGATACATTTTCAATATTTATTTATAAGAGTTCTAATTTGCTGACACAATTCAAAGAAAACCTTACAATGCACACACACACACACACTTTAACAACTATAGAAAGCAATAAACTCACAGCTTCATAAAAATACTGAGAGAACTTGACAGCATCCAGTGTGGCTGATGTCACAATTAGTTTTAGATCTGGTCTTTTCTTGACTGCCTGTGGGTAGTTACAAAAATAAAACAATAATCTTGAAGCAAACTTTTCAGCATGAAAATGTTTCGACAGTTCGGACAGATATCCATGATCAGTTGGGTCATTTCTGGTTACAGTGTCACAGATAAAATATTATGATGTATGGCTCGGCAATGTGGAGAATCACCAAGTTAAATACAAATAAGATTGAGACCTTTGTCAACGGATGTCTTCGGCGGATTCTCAGACTGAGATAGTACAATATTGTTGCAAACACAGATCTGTGGATAAGATTGGTTATTGGTTACTAAACTGACGTCATTGCACTCGGGCAGACCCATAGGTGCTCAGTCTCCCCAACAGATATCAAAGAGTATGCATACTGATGGTTCCTGTGGCTTGCTGATTAAACACACCTCTCACTATGCCTCTCAGGCATCCAGTTCGACTTGAACAACGGGTAACTCCAAACTGCTTAAATCACTTGATCGATTCAACATCGATTTTAGTGTCATCCAACAGACAGTAGCGAAGAGACCGAATAATATCCCCTTTATCCATCTTCAACTCCCCAACAATCGATGCTGTTGATGCAAGCCTGTCCGCTCTCTCATTACCGTAAACACCCACATGCCCAGGACAGTATATCCACCTAAGCCGCTGGAGGTTAGAAACTTCTATAGACGACATCCACTCATACCGAAACCTGCCCTTCTGGATCTTGTGCATCGACTGAGAGTCAGATACCACAACTGCCCCAGTAAATAAAGTCCCAGAAATCCAATAGAGGGCAGCAGTTAACAGCCTCAACCTCTATCCTCATACTAGAAGTAGTTGTCCTGTATGCCCCACTTCGCTCTGCAACAACCCTACCATGCGCATTAGCCAAGAAACCCCAGCCGGACTTCTCACCCCGTTGAACCGACCCATCGGTATATACAACAACAACTGTGGATAAGAACCGGGCAGGAACCTATGACGACCATGGTTAAGAGGAGAAAATGCTGATGGGTCGGGCATACCTATGGAAGACACAGCTGAGTGTCATCACTAGACAAGCACTTGAGTGGAACCCACAAGGAAAACGGAAAAGAGGATGTCCTAAACAGACCTGGATACAAATTCTTCTTGAAGAACGGAAGGGTGTTCGACTATCCTGGAAGACCATAAATAAAACAGCCAGAGACTGGGAAAAGTAGTGAACAGCAGTTGAGGATCTATTCTCCACAAGGAGTGAAGAGGAATAAGTCAAGGAAAGGTATATGATACAGTCAAATTTACCTTGTCACAGGTAAGCAGGCATGGTAACAATGATACGATTTACCTTGACAAATCAATGGCTAGCATGGTATTCTAGTTGAGCTTTACATTCTGTTATATTCTGCTATGTGAGACCATAAACAACACTCCATGATAACAAGACTTGTCATGATAAGTGACAGCATACGTGTTTTAGCATTTTCCTGCAATGGTGCCTACTTGTCCGCTACGGGATGAGGAGTAGCCATGGTCCCTAATATGGTCCCTCTGGATGGTTTTTGCATGATGGTTTGCTTTCCTTACCACCAATGTCCCTTGCATTTCAGGCGGGTCCTACCCAGACTTCAGAAGTATTTGTAATTGAGATCCCCAAGTAAAGGATTATGGTTTCCTATAGTCTAACTGTGTACAGAGTGCATATCAACAGTTGTTGGCTCTAGTTGGCATCTAACCCATAGTTTTTACAGCATGTAGTCAACCAGCACAGCGTGTTATCAATTTCACTATCAGCAAAACCAGGTTACTGTATATTCTTGAGTTCTTGATGAAGTTTAGAGGCATGATCACACACATTCAGACAAACTCATTTACTGATGAGGAACCATTGTAGTCTCAGAGAAATACTGGAACACAAAGCATGTATGATACAAAGGAGCTGCAGTATTATTGTTGTTAGTAAACTTGCTTCTTAGACTAGTGGTAAGGGTTCAATTTCCCAGGGCATGAAATTTGTTCCAACCGTATGGCTCTCAGGTCGACCCAACCTCAATTAGATACCAGGAAAAGCACTGGGAAATAAAGGCAGTCGGCATGATATTGTCCACATCAGCTGGCGTGATATTGTCCACATCAGCCATTGTATGCCGTTGACCACAACAGACATCGTGTGCCATTGACCACATCAGCCATCTTGTGCCGTTGACCACATCAGCCATCGTGTGCCGTTGACCACATCAGCCATCATGTGCCGTTGACCACATCAGCCATCGTGTGCCGTTGACCACATCAGACATCGTGTGCCGTTGACCACATCAGCCACCATGTGCCGTTGACCACATCAGCCATCGTGTGCCGTTGACCACATCAGCCATCGTGTGCCGTTGACCACATCAGCCATCGTGTGCCGACCGTCAATGAAGAATACAAGCCTAACACTGAATCACTCTATATGATATGTGCTATAAAAAGAGATCCTTTACTTTTTTTTTATTTATTGTTATTACTGTGTGATGCATATAAAGAAATTACCTGCTTGAGAAGGCCAAAGAGAACATCTGTATGAATGGTCCTCTCGTGAGCTTCGTCCAGCATAATAACTGAATACTGAGTCAGGTCACCATCAATCAGACATTCCCTGAGCAGCATACCATCTGTCATGTACTTGATCTTTGTCTCAGCGCTGGTACAGTCTTCAAACCGAATAGTATAGCCAACCTGTAGATTGTAACATTGATCACATAAGCCGAGTCAGTGACTAAAAGTATGGACTAACATCACACACACATATAAGTCTGGTTACTAGCTTCATGTAGGAATAACATCAATTCAATAATAAAGTTTTCTGTAACCTTTCAGACCTTCACATTTCCATACCCTAGTGTGCAGGAGGTAGGAGTGTCAATTCCTTTCCTTACGTGTGGAATGCTGATTGTGGGATTGAACACACAACTCTCATGAGCCTGAGTTGATAAGTGAACACTTACGCTTTACGTTGACCCATCCCACATGAATGATATACAGATTATAAATATACATTTATGTCAACGAATAACTGTTGATAGCCACAATAGCATAGTGGTTAGTTCACTTGCTTCTTAAGTGTGTTGTACGGGTTCAATTCCCCAGTGAAAGTGACAATTTTTTCAGACTGTAACAGATCTCAGGTAGATCCAGTCGTAACAGCAGTGGGAAGTAAAGATAGCCATTGTGAAGTTGAAAACATCACACATCGCATGCTGATGGTAAACAAAAATACATGCTTAACATCACCATACCTCCAATATACCTCCTAGGAGGAAAAAAGGCTTTCTTTATATCCTTTCCTTACAACAGTGTTGTAGAGACATACAAGAATAAGGACATAGACTATATTTAAAAAACAGGACAGACAGACACCTAAAGATAGACAGACAAGTACACACAGACAAGATATCACTAACTGTACTGTAATATAATTAATATCTCTAAAATGTTGGTGCTTAGAAAGAAAGACAGATATGTCTCTGTTGCTGTCTTGTTTCATACTGAATAACTTCTTCCTCAATTGCTTCATATCGAACACTTGTTAAACCACTCTTTGCGATTTGTATGTGATCTGAGCCTAAGAGCGATTCTACGTACAGTAGAACCCGGTTATGTCGCCGGCCTAGGGGTTTGCCAAAAGCGTCGGGATAACCGATGATCGAGATAAACGAAAACCAATATGGCGGCAAAATATTAACATGTGCTTGAAATTTCTTTATGTACATGATGTGCGTTAATAAATGAGAATGTACATGCATGTGTTATTTGTTTGATGAAGCGATCGGCATGCTATAAAAATGTACATACATGTTTGCTAACAACAAAAGGCATATGTGCACCAACTAACAGCAGAAATTTACCAATATAAAATAAAAACCACCGTCGATTCTCGATACAAATCTTTATTTATACAAACTGACACAGCTCTGAAAAGTATCGTACACGCTGTTACTATGGTTTCTTTACAAAGTCTAAAATGCTTTGTTGCTTTTTGGCTTTAACAGTCTGCTTGAAAACAAATGCTTCAATATTATTTATGCTGTCTAAAACAGTTTCATCTCCTACAAAAGAACCATACCGTCGAATTTTCTGTAGCATTTTTACCACCTCACCAGCTGAGGGAATTGGTTCCAAATCTTCGTCCGCATCTTCTTCATCTTCTTTGTCATTCACTGTATATATTACTGTAGCATAAGTTAACACCCATGGTCATGGGGATCGAGATAACCAACGTTAAGTGGCAAATTTGGCCCTCTTTTGTGCTCGAGATATTAGGGTTCGGCGACATAAAAGAATCGAGATATCCGATGAGAAAATGCTAAGACAAAGAGAGAATTTGGCGGTTCCACTTCAAAAGCGCCGACTTAATAGGGTTGGCGAGTTAACCGAGGTCGAGATAAGTGGGTTCTACTGTATTGCCAGTCATGCGCCTACATGCACGCCAGCACATCCGACTTCTGCAATACTTTTTATTTACTAAGGTAGCTACCCTAGACCCTACCTGAGTCGCCTCTTACAACATGCCTTGTAGGTCACAGTGTTACTATTCTTTGCTCCCCATACAAATCATGGGTGCCCACATCAGCTAAAATCATCAGTCCAGAAATGACCACAACATCAGCTAAACAGATCTGTCCAAAGATGACGACAACATCAGCGAAACCAATGCATATCTAGGTGCTGACCTGCTAGCCATTTCTTAACTCTTTAAGAGTCCTGAAAGACTCCTATAGCAAATTTTAATGCTACTTGGATTAAAAAACCTTACTTGCTGCACATAAAATATGTTTATTTATTGAGTCCTACATAAGTCTTCCTAAAACATTATCCCCTTAAATCCCTGGTAGCAGCAGACAAGAAGGTGTGCGGACCACCCGAGTGTGCAGAACAACTGGAAAGCCCAGAAGAGGTAAAGCCAGTGCTCGTTTCTGCTCGCAGGAACTACTGCTGCCTTGTAGTTTGATTGGGGACAATCAAAGGCTAGCGGAGCAAACCATACACAAAGCTTGACGGTAGGCAAACCAAGCAGTCCATTAACAAGACGGGTATAGCTGGGCAGATGACGCTCATCAGCCCGGGAGGACAGGTCGTCTACGAGTCGCTGCCCTGTAAGAAAATAGCAGGCCTGCTGTCTTGTGGGTTTTGGCAGGGGACAGCAAAAGACTAACAGAGAGCGAACCCAGTAAACGCTGGTTGAAATCGAACACGCTACCGAAGGATAAGCACCTGAGCTCCAATAGGTACTGAAGGCTGTGCACGTACATCCGTTCTTGATGTTTGGCTGCTTATATATGACAATCGAATGATAAAATTGGCATAAGAACGATTGCGAGAGAGAAATCCTGGTCTAAGCAGCAGGTGTCCTACTGCTAGATCAACAATAAGAAAACCTACCATAGAAACAAAGTAACTAACTTCTGTTCAACTTATAACATCTCAACTAACATTAACTGATCATTCTGTCAACCAAAAATGTTGCCCTGACAACAGAAGTTTACCTCTTGCCCCAGTCTGCAACCAAATTCTTCAGAAACTCTTTTAGCCACTGACATAGCAGCCACACGACGAGGTTGAGTGCAACCAATCTTTCCTCGTGTTGTGTAGCCAGCCTCAGCGAGGTACTGTGTCATCTGGGTGGTCTTGCCGGAGCCTGTCTCACCAATAACTATTAGGATCTGGTTGTCAGAAACTGCCTGGTAGAATTCACACAATGTGGAGTTAGATTTTGGAAGCTACATTATGTCTCTTGATGATGGAAGAGTTGTGGTATGATATCAAAGGTGGAGGTATCTAGTTATACGATGGAGGAATTCAGTTATACAGTGGAGAAGTCAAAGTTTAAAGTGGAGGAATTTAGTTATGTGGTGGAGCAATGTAGATGTATATAATACATTTAATATACTTTTACTTAGACTAATGTACATTTAATATACTTGGTAATGTGTGATGGACAGAAAATTCATTCTTTCAAAGTGCCACCACCAACTAGCAGACTCATTCCCTCAACAGCCGACACCCACCTTCAGTAGATCATCCTTGAGCTTGTATATGGGCAAACTCTGACGTTGCTCTAAGATTGACTTCTTCTCTTTCTTGCCATAAGAAGCCTTTGCTCCTCCACTGATGTGTTTCTTCCATTCTGGTTCTTCCTTAGGTGCCATGCCAACCCCTCTCATGTTGGCTGCAAGGGTCCGGCCTCCATCTGCACATAAATGCACATGACAACACATCACATTAATTGTCTATGATTTAGTTAATCAACACATAAGTAATGACTATAAATGTTTGCCAAGTTTAATTATACTATAAGTTGAGTCCAGTAATTCATTACCAAACTATGTAGGTATGTAATGGTTTGAACTTGACATTTGCTGATATCTATTACAATGTGACATTTGATAATCTGTATTAGAACTTGACATTTATAATCTGTACCAGAACTTGACATTGATAATCTGTACCAGAACTTGACATTTGATAATCTGTATTAGAACTTGACATTTGATAATCTGTACCAGAACTTGACATTGATAATCTGTACCAGAACTTGACATTGATCATCTGTACCAGAACTTGAAATTTGATGGTTGTTTAGTAGACGTTAACATTTAGCAGTCTGCATTCTATAGTATTCTATATCTATATCCTCTTTGTATCCCAGTTGACATATAAGGTTTCCACACACAAGAGACTTCTACTGTTGCCATTTGATCACTTTTCTATTGTTTCCCCACATCAGGCCACAGTCGTTCAACTCTCTTTCTACCATTTTCTCCATGTTTCCTTAAGACATCAATACCTTCTCTTCCCTTCCGCTGTCCATCTGAAAGCTGTCCTAGTCAATATCCCTATTGGTCGCTTTAGTCTTTGAATGATGGTCTCTAATGATACACAGTTTGTTTGATTTAAAATCTCCTCATTTGCTGAATCATTTTTGGTGAGAAAATTGTCAGAATTCTTCTTAAACATTTATTTTGGAATGTCTCTTCCAGCTTGTGTATGATGTTTTGTATCATTTTACAGTGCAGTCACTGCTGTATAACACTCCCAGGACACTGCTAATATATATTTTTAATTTAGTTTTACTAATTTATTTTCTGAAAGGTGCTGGACTACCTTGAAAGACCATAAAGAAAACAGGCAGAAAACTGGGGAAAGTGGTGAACAACTGTTGAGGTCCTATGCTACATGAGGAGCGGAGAGGATAAGTAAGTAAGTAATTTATTTTGGTTTTATTATGGACTGTATAACCTGACATGTTCTGTATTACAGCTTGATATTTAGTGACTTCTTGAAATGAAATCATTTTCTATTGATATACTCAACTAAGACTTCTACAACTTATCAGACAAAATAACTCAAATCCTTGTTCTCTCTTCCACTCTGTCTATTTGTTAGTTTGAACATTTTCCTTCATCGTGCACATCTACTTTTTAACTGCACAGAGCTCTCTAATCAACCTAACCTTTTATTTGGATACCAGAGAAAAAACTGGCAAATAAAGGTGACCTGTGTGAGGTTAACCCATCATATGTTGTAAGAAAAATATTCTCCAAACACATTTTCCAGCAAACCACATGGTATAAAATCGATATACCAGATCTCTCCATAAATTCCTTCATGTGGAAATCTGATTCATGCAGCCTTAGCATGAGTGGATTTCCTCACATCTTCAGCGCCATTTCGAGCTCTGGTAATTATCCGTCGGCGATGTGTCCGGATTCAGCCAGCATTTACTGGGTTCGCTCTCCGTTAGCCTTTGGCTGTCCCCAGCCATCCTGCAAGGCAGCAGGTTGACTTCTACAGATTTCGGGCACGTGCATCTGATTTCAGCCAAACCTCCTTAGTCGCCTCTTATGACATGCATGGCAGGTAACAGTGGTTCTACTCTTTACACCCCAAATTTGGGCCCTGGTAACCCCTTGGGCGTGGCTAGTTCTATAATCCCCAGATGATATTTGACTATGGTGAACCTTAGTTCGGAACCATGTTGGAAATAATAGTTAAGCTTACCTTCAGGCATTGGATCAATCCAGTCATTATTTATACCAGTTGGTAATGAGTTCACTTCTGCTTCCCTCTGTGCCTGCTTCATTTCTCGACGTTCCTTTTGTAAAGCATTTCCCATCATGGCTGCCTGAGCAAGTGATCCATCAGGGTTCTGAAACATCAGATGTGAAAGTATTGGAGCATATCTGCCACAGTTGTGCATGCACCTGACCAACACATCATAACAGTAACTCATGCACCTGACCCAAGCCATGACCTACAACCCTGACCTAACTGTGAACTACACACTTGCCTCAACCATGACCCACGCATCTAATCCCAATAAATGACACACACTCAATACAACCATGATTAAAAAATGAGCAACACATCTGATCCAAACATTATCTATACTACACTAAGAAGAAAGCATAAGCCCCCACACAGCTAACAACACTATAATCCACATGCCTGACCGACACATGACCACCACCACCATCTCTGATAACAAAACAGATCTTGAATTGTTAGTGGACATAATCAGTTATTTGAAGTATTCAGAAAAATATCCAGATTTTTACACAATGTTTTCTAGGAGAAATCATATTTTCCAACAATTATAAATGGATCAAAATTATTTTGCTTTTAGCCATACATAACATTCTCGGTGCTCTCTGTAGTGGTCTGAAGGTAAGCTGCTCATCTCTAGTTACAAATGTACTCAGTTTGTTGTACAGGTGGAGTGAATGGAATATTTCTTCAGTGATACCTGATCTCAACGGAGTCCAGAGCTACAAACTCATTAGGTGAGATCGAGTTCCTAGTCGTATTAGAGAAGGACAACAAAGTGTCCTGTGTTGAATTTGAGCATGTAAAAACTCTTGATAGTTGAAAAATGATAATAGTAGACTGCAAAATGATAATAGTAGACTGCAAAATGATAATAGTAGACTGCAAAATGATAATAGTAGAATGCAAAATCATAATAGTAGAATGCAAAATCATAATAGTAGACTGCAAAATCATAATAGTAGACTGCAAAATGATAATAGTAGACTGCAAAATGATAATAGTAGACTGCAAAATCACTGTTAAATAAATAAAACTCCTACAAATCTTCACTATCTTCAAATTACACTGGGGTTTCCATTGTCTCTGAGATCTTCCTGTGCAATAAAGATATCAGAGCGCACATGGTTACTCACCGATGTTCAGTGATCAATCAGTTCTATCAATCAATTAATTTCTCATTATATTTTCTATAGTACGTTCTAACATAATTATGCACACGACATAAGGGTGTATGTGCATGTGTGTAGTGCTTCTAATAGTAATATCATAGAATACAAGCAGCAATGATGTACTTTGACAATCTTGACCGGACTAAGTTCCACCCAATGTCTGCCATGGCCTTGTAGAAATGGGGGCTCATCTTCCACCATCTCTACCTCCACATCCTCATCTGCAAAAGAAATACAACAACTAATTAACATCACAAGTTACTAAGCAATCAAACTCTCCCTTCAAACATACAAACTTCAAGCATAAAAACTTCAAGCATACAAACTTCAAACATACAAACTTCAAGCATACAAAACATACAATCTTTAATCAAGCATATAAAACTTCAAATACACAAAACACACTAACTTGAAACACATTTTTTGTAAATATAAATTTCAAACACAAAATATACAACTTTGAACAAACCAAAAAAAAACAAATTTTAAAACTATAAAAAGCAAAATTCAAACACACAAAACCTATAACCTTTAAACTCACAAAACATGAATACACAAAGCAAACACATTTTAAACATACAATCTTTAAAACACAAAACATGAATACACAAAGCAAACACATTTTAAACATACAATCTTTAAAACACAAAGCATGAAAACTTGAAACACGAAAAAGGCAAACATGCAAACTTGAAACACACAAAACATGAAAACTTGAAACATGAAAAAGGCAAACATGCAAACGTGAAACACACAAAACATGAAATCTTGAAACACACAAAAGATCAAAGTTTGAAACACACAAAACATGCAAACTTGAAACATGAAAAAGGCAAACATGCAAATGTGAAACACACAAAACATGCAAACTTGAAACACACAAAACATGCAAACTTGAAACACACAAAACATGCAAACTTGAAACACACAAAACATGCAAACTTGAAACACACAAAACATGCAAACTTGAAACACACAAAACATGCAAACTTGAAACACACAAAAGATCAAACTTCTTCAACGGACAATGAATGCACTGATATTAATAACTAAATTAGTGACATTCTCGCCCGAGTGGTTACCGGGGCCCAGGTTTTGGGTGTAAAGAATAGAACCACTGTTACCTGCCACGCATGTCGTAAGAGGCAACTAATGAGGTTTGACTGAAATCGAATGCACATGTCCTAAACGTGTAGAAGTCTATGCGTTTAGTTTAGGGGCCTATCAAACCAATGTGCAACATATACACGTTCTTGGCAAAGATCAAACACAAAGAAGAAAAGAGTGACATTCTATTCTTTTGGTTATTGAACTGATGTTCTAGTACTCTTGACAGACCCATAGGTGCACAGTCTCCCCCAATAGATGTTGAAAAGTATACATACTGATGGTTCCTGTGGCATGCTGGTTAAACACACTTTTCTCTCTGCCCCTCAAGCAACTAGCTTTACAACTTACAAACTCTCTTAAACTTTCATGTAATGGTCAGGTCCAACAGTAGGTTGCCAAGAGACCGAAGAACATTTATATTAAATTCTTACCAGAATCGTCCTCTTTTGGCAGCAACCCAGTTTCGACATCAAAATCTGGCAAAGACGTGACATCGATACAATTAGCTGCTATCATCTGTTTAATCTCCCAACGCTGCGGTGAGGACAACCTTTTGAATGTCTTCATTTCAGATTTCTCATCTTCCAGCTCTGGAGCATCAACTAGTGGCAGTGTGCTAGGTCGATCAGGGTTACGGGCAACAGTATCATCTTCCTTTATCTCTCCGCCTACTCGAACACGACTAGGGTTCATATCCTCACCGGTTGATTGGTTGACATCCTAGAAGAGAGAATCAAAATTGTATACAAGTTATTCATCTACACTGTCATGAACTTCATTTGAAGAAAAAACTAACTAAATGCACAAAAATCAAACAAAATGTGTACTGTAAGTCAACACAGAGATCTACGACCAGACCAGAAGTCTGAGATCTCTGTGGCTAAGCCCTTTGCTTGCAAGTCGAAGGTTCAAGTCTGGACAGCGTCATTCTGTTCTCGGGTGCATTTTTTCCCAGAGATCCCTAGGATTGTTGCCAGAGCTATAGAGTTTGTGCTTTGTGCAATACTCTCTGCAGGTGGTGGGCTATTTCTGCAAAGAGGCACAGAGCTATGTGGGGTAAAACCTGGCGCAATGAAGTCAACCCTTCAGCTTTAGAACCCAGGTTAAACAGAAATCGAAATGCGTACAAACTTTGGGTGGTGAGCATGTAAGCAAACAGTGATAAAATATTCAACTTTCTACAAGTTTCACAGTCGAACGATAAGAAACAAATTGATGATTGGGTAGGAAAAAATAGATGGACAGAGAAGAGAACAAATAGATCTATCCAGAAAGAACTCAAAATCAAAGAAAACTGGTTAATGTCACAAATAAGAAAATTGAAGTATTTTGGACATATAAAAAGATACGAGGTTGGAGAAGACCATCATGGAAGAAGATACCCTTTCTATTTTTGTAAAATCTAGAACATAAACTAGTGTTGTACCTTTATTGAGAGGCTTGGTTTATTTCCAGTGAATGATAATACTTTAGCTTTGACCTTCTGACCTTTGTTGATAACATCACTGACATTAGTTACTCTACCTTCTCGGCGCAGCTGTACAGAGAGAGAGAACATAAAATGTTAATATGTTTGTAACTGCACAATATGTGATGTGTGTTTATGTCTGCACAATATGTGATGTGTGTTTATGTCTGCACAATATGTGGTAATATATGTCTGCACAATATGTGGTAATATATGTCTGCACAGTATGTGGTAATATATGTCTGCACAATATGTGGTAATATATGTCTGCACAATATGTGGTAATATATGTCTGCACAGTATGTGGTAATATATGTCTGCACAATATGTGGTAATATATGTCTGCACAATATGTGGTAATATATGTCTGCACAATATGTGATGTGTGTTTATGTCTGCACAATATGTGGTGTGTGTTTATGTCTGCACAATATGTGGTAATATATGTCTGCACAATATGTGGTAATATATGTCTGTACAATATGTGGTAATATGTCTGCACAATATGTGGTGTGTGTTTATGTCTGCACAGTATGTGGTAATATATGTCTGTACAATATGTGGTAATATATGTCTGCACAATATGTGGTAATATATGTCTGCACAATATGTGGTGTGTGTTTATGTCTGCACAATATGTGGTAATATATGTCTGCACAATATGTGGTAATATATGTATGCACAGTATGTGGTGTGTGTATATGTCTGCACAGTATGTGGTGTGTGTATATGTCTGCACAATATGTGGTAATATATGTCTGCACAGTATGTGGTAATATATGTCTGCACAATATGTGGTAATATATGTCTGCACAATATGTGGTAATATATGTCTGCACAGTATGTGGTAATATATGTCTGCACAATATGTGGTAATATATGTCTGCACAGTATGTGGTAATATATGTCTGCACAATATGTGGTAATATATGTCTGCACAGTATGCAGAAGAAGAGTGTACTGTAAAATTGTATTTTTAATTATATGAAAGGCAACAGTGACAAGATAAATATCAAAGATGGAGTTACAACACAAATTACCTTACCTGTGAAATATGAACCAACCCTTCCCAGCGCTATGGAGACCTTCAAGCTGAACAAAGCATCCAAACGGAAGAATAGATGTGACCTTGGCTTCATAGATCTGACAAGAAAAGAGATCATGTTATTTACCAGGATATTACTGTCGCTTAATTCATCACAAACTGTTACACTTGTCCACACAAATAACATACAATGCTGTCTAAGATTAGCTCATGTTCTCTTGACTGAACTACTCACACATTGGACAAGCCCATAAGTGTTCCATCCTACAAATACAACATATATCTCAATGTTCCCATGCTCCCTATACCCAAATGATGTTGGTTGGCATATGTGCTCTCTCTCTCTACTCTGAAGACAGCACTTACATGACAGACATACTTAAATCTCACTTTAATCAGGTGGATGCAAGTTTCTGATTCTGCTAATACATATGAAGAAAGATGGCAGTAATAATGTCTGCCCTGTCCGTACTCTCTTCTCCCCACCCCCCCCTCTACAATGGATGAATTCTATCTCTTTGCCCTTTCCAATCATCACTGCATGTCCATGTATGTTCCCATCATCGCTGCATGTCCATGTATGTTCCCATCATCACTGCATGTCCATGTATGTTCCCATCATCGCTGCATGTCCATGTAAGTTCCCATCATCGCTGCATGTCCATGTGTGTTCCCATCATTGCTGCATGTCCATGTATGTTCCCATCATTGCTGCATGTCCATGTATGTTCCCATCACTGCATGTCCATGTATGTTCCCATCGTTGCATGTCCATGTATGTTCCCATCGCTGCATGTCCATGTGTGTTCTCATCATCGCCGCATGTCCATGTGTGTTCCCATCATCGCCGTATGTCCAGAACACTGTAAGAACGAAAGTAAACAAACAACACAGATCACAAAGAGCAATTAATTGAATTAATAAGAACGGAAGTAAACAAACAACACAGATAACAAAGGGCAATTAACTGAATTAATAAGAACGGAAGTAAACAAACAACACAGATCACAAAGGGCAATTAACTGAATTAATAAGAACGGAAGTAAACAAACAACACAGATAACAAAGGGCAATTAACTGAATTAATAAGAACGGAAGTAAACAAACAATACAGATCACAAAGAGCAATTAATTGAATTAATAAGAACGGGAAATAAACAAACAACACAGATAACAAAGGGCAATTAACTGAATTAATAAGAACGGAAGTAAACAAACAACACAGATCACAAAGGGCAATTAACTGAATTAATAAGAACGGAAGTAAACAAACAACACAGATCACAAAGAGCAATTAATTGAATTAATAAGAACGAAAGTAAACAAACAACACAGATCACAAAGAGCAATTAATTGAATTAATAAGAACGGAAGTAAACAAACAACACAGATCACAAAGAGCAATTAATTGAATTAATAAGAACGAAAGTAAACAAACAACACAGATCACAAAGAGCAATTAATTGAATTAATAAGAACGAAAGTAAACAAACAACACAGATCACAAAGAGCAATTAATTGAATTAATAAGAACGAAAGTAAACAAACAACACAGATCACAAAGAGCAATTAATTGAATTAATAAGAACGAAAGTAAACAAACAACATCTCTTCTTCTTCTTCCGTGTTTGCTTGCTATGAATTCAGATTTAGTCAAGGTGCTTGATATGGTGCTTGTGACTGATTTGTGCGTGAAGGCATGCTTTCCTTATTATCAGTGTCTCCGCTTCTCTCTAACTTCAGAGGTAACAACATCTCTTCATATGCAACATATTTTAATTGTTTGCAAACAGTATTCTCCAAGATTGGTCACACAAGAAGATCACCACATGAACTATATCATAGAATAAAATTATATTACATATATTCTGACTTGCATTCCTGTACTCATATATTATTACTACTTCTCATTCGAACGCTACATATCGGCCACTTATTAAACCACTCTATATGATCTGTATGTGATCTAAGAGCTATTGATCGTTATGCCCTACCTCAGCCGCCTCTTACAACATGACTTGTTGGTTGCAGTGTTACTATTCTTTGCTCCTCTTGCGGGCCCCGACAACACACAGTCAAAGTGTTGTTACAAATGATACTACAGATGAAACATATGAGCCCATACACAAACAATATACTGACACAAGAAGGGTCTACTTACAGCCCCAATAACTGGCTCCAGAGGAATATCATTGTATTTGTCTTTCTCTTTTGTCTTATCAGAGTCTCTGGTTTTACGATCTGATTTCTCTCGGTTTTGTGACTTCTCTCTGCTTTGTGATCGTGACCTACTCCTTCGGTGATGACCTCGAGATCTGTTTTTGTGCCTGCTTGGAGATCGACTCCGAGACCTGTGTCTGCTAGGAGATCGACTTCGAGACCGGTGCCTGCTTCGTGACCGTCTCTTTCTATAAACAAAATTTTACAGCATTAAACAAACATCTTTTTTCTACTTCATGATAAACAATTGTAATTTAACTCTTTTTATAAAGCAGGTCTACTGAATAGAGAGAATAATGATCGCCTTTTTATAAAGCAGGTCTACTGAATAGAGAGAATAATGATAATGATAACGTCTTTTTACAGCGGAGCTATTCAATGAACAGCTGTGTTAGATTTAGTTTGTTTAGTATGTTAGAAACATTTTGTATTTTCATATTGTTCAAAATGTTGACAAACTTCCTGTCTTCCATATGTTGATATTATAACAAGTCTGTGAGACGCAAGAATTTTATTTTATTTCTAACGACACATACCAAGCAGTTTTTTACTAGTTCGTTTTTTAATAGAGATAGATTCATCTGCAACTATAGGCAACAATTATTGGTTGAAAAAGTGCTGCAGCTAATTTAGACATGGATCGCATATGAACAATGTAAACATCAGTTGTAGGGCGGTGAAAATTCCATTAGTCCGATTCTCTGGATGTATGTTGTTGTGTTTGTTAGTTCATCAAGGCTTCCAAACAGCTTTGTGTGGATGTCTGTCTCTACCCTAGTTAATAAAAAGTGTTGCAGAAATCAGATGTGCTGGCCTACTTGTAGGTGCATAACTGGCACAGCGTACAATCGCTCTTATGTTTGGATCACATACAAATCACAGAGAGTTGTTAACAAGTGGTCGATATGGAGAGAGTTTGAAGTAGAAGATAAGACAAGGAACCTAGAGTAGCAAATAATAGTGAAGAGATAATTATCTTGGCAGATGGTGCAGATCAACAAAACAAGACACCAGCAGGTCAGATATTTTTGTAATACTTTCAAAAGCCCTTCACAAATCAATCCTGAGACAGGATCATCACAAACTAATCCTATTCTAGAACAACTCTATTCTTCAAAAGTCCCCTTCACAAACTAAAAAGAAAATAAGTTCATATTTACCTCTTCCTGTCTTTACTTCTACTTCGATCACGTTTTCTCTTCTCTCCATCACTGTAGACCTCCTTCTTGGATGCCTTCCCCAGAAGAGTCTCCAACTCCATCATCATTTTGTTGGCAACACTTTTATCTCCCACGCCCTGCATTGATTGTGTGTAGCTTACTATCCTTATCTTCCTTTTTGTGTTTCCTTTTCTTGTCCACTTTGTATTCATCATCACTGTCATCACTGAACTTCTTCTGTGGACAAGAGACAATATGAATGTGAACAAGTACAACATCAAAGTCAAGTCATTCATATTTTATACAATATGATGATGCATAACAAGTAGAGAATCAGTCATGTTAATATTCAATATTATAAGATGAGACAGAACATTGTTACTCTGACAGTGGATACAAAAGGCGGACCACGCAAAAGGTGGACCTCAAAGATAATAGATGGCGAAAAACACCGTTTATGAAGTGCAAACAAAAGCCCTTCTAGAAATCTCTTCTTATCCTGATGTTGTGAGGCAAAACATGATAACAGAAAGAAGAAGTAGACAGAATCGCCCGAGTGGTTACCGGGCCCAAATTTGGGGTGTAAAGAATAGAACCACTGCTACCTGCCACACATGTCATAAGAGGTGACTAAGGAGGTTTGGCTGAAATCGGATGCATGTGTCCTAAACGTGTAGAAGTCTATGTGTTTAGGGTCCTACCGAACCAATGTGCAACGTATACACGTTCTTGGCAAAGATCATCAAACATATCACAAATAGTGATTAAAATTGTTGGTAAAGAATGAACACAAAGAAGAAGAAGAGTAGACAGAATATCATTACGTTAACATTCAATATTATAAGTTGGAACATCAGATGGCTGTGATCGATCTCTCTCTCTCAATCATTCTTTTTGGCCATTTTGATCATTCATGTGATATATAAACAGCCTTTGCCAAGAACGTTTTTTTACATCACATTATTCAGCACCATTTGGAGCTCTGGTGCTTATCCTTCGGCGGCGTGTCTGGTTTCAGCCAGCATTTACTGGGTTCGCTCTCTGTTAGCCTTTGGCTGTGTCCCCAGCCGACCTGCAAGGCAGCAGGTTAGATGGATGTGATCTAATTATCACAAGCTCCCAGATGATCTGTGCTATTAAAGTGAGTAGCTAAAGGGAAGTACACACCATCTGTGTGCTTGTGACAATCAGCACATAGTTATCTAATGTCTGTGTACATAAATTGTGTACAAATCTGATATCAAACACAACCCATGCGTTCTACATGGTTCAGCAAGATGACGGACACTGTTGTGTGATATTTTGTAACGCTAATAAGATAATAATTAGTTCAGTATTTTCATGATGAAAAGACATGGATAACAACATAGCAAACTGTTGAGCTTTTTTGAATGAATTTCGCCTGTGTGTTTCGGGGCCAACAAGGGGGACAAGAATAGCACCACCCAGACCTACCATAAGAGGCGACTGAGGTAGAGGCCCAGGGAAGCTAGTGGATGTACTGACCTACTTTTAGGCATATAACTGGCACAATGTAAAAGTCGCTCTTACTCAGATCACATACAAATCCCAAATAGTTGTTTAACAAATGGTCAATATGGAAAGTTGGAATAAGAATAATGAATCTAAAGATGAATTAAGAACAATTATAAATGTTGATAATAAGTTGCATCTATATGGTTGCAGCTGGCAATGAAAAGGAATAAGAAAGAGAGAGAGAGAGAACATGTAGAGTACCTTCTCTGACTCCAAGCTGTACTAGATGTATCTAGATTGATGTACTTACTCGTATGCCTGGATCATTTGGTAAAGCCAAACCTGGAAACAATTTTCTATTTAGATCTACATCTGCCTTTTTATCCTCTTCCTTCTCGACTTCTTCAAATGTTTTGTCATGACTTTTTGGTTTCATTTTTTGGATAAGTCTCAACAGATTAGCAATGAGAGAATCCTGCAGATATTAACAGATAATAAAATATTAACAGATTAGCAATGAGAGAATCCTGCAGATATTAACAGATAATAAAATATTAACATGTTAAGAGTCTTGGAGATATAAACTGATATTAATGACATTCATCACCTGTTGTTGGAGCTACAGAGTTTATGCAACACTCTTGGAATTTCTGCCGACAGCGACTGAGCCATATGGGGAACCCAGTGCAATGAAGTCAATCATTCGCCGTTATACCCTTTTTTATAAACTTGATCTCATGTACAGTATGATCAGGGATTATATGAAAATAATCTAATCGCTGCATGTAGGACATGAGCGAGTACTTTGTATGCCAAGTCATGCACTGTGTCTTAACCGCACAGACATTGTGCACCATACTGGCAAGCATAAGGGTGTTGATATTGGTACAACCCAAAAATAACAACATACCAAATATGAAAAGTGATTGATTAATCAACATTGAACTGGCGAATTGAGCCGCTGAACTCGGCTGGATTTGTTGAGATTGCAATCGAAGCACATATGGACATTTCCAGAGTGCTATGGTGATTGTCCTCATATAACTGATCCGCCCGAGTGGTTACCGGGCCACTGGGAAGCAAGGAATAGTATCACTGTGACCTACAAGGCATGCCATAAGAGGCGACTGAGGTAGGGACCTAGGGAAGCTACCCTAGTAAATAACAAGCATCGCAGAAATCAGATGTGTTGGCCTACTTGTAGACGCATAACTGGCACAACGTACAATCACTCTTAGGCTCAGATCACATACAAATCACAAAGAGTGGTTAGCAAGTAGTCAGTATGGAGTGTTCGAAGAAGAAGATGTAACTGATAACTGACAAGCACTGTACCTGCATCACATGTGCACCGCGTTGTCACAGTCTGCTTTTCAAATCAACAAGAAGTATAATAGTTACTACACTGTCTCTAGGACAGCTGGTAAAATCAACAGGAAGTACACAAGTTACTACATTGTCTCTAGGGCAGCTGGTAAAATCAACAAGTACACAAGTTACTACAATGTCTCTAGGACAGCTGGTAAAATCAACAGGAAGTATATAAGTTACTACAATGTCTCTAGGACAGCTAGTAAAATCAACAAGTACACAAGTTACTACAATGTCTCTAGGGAAACTGGTAAAATCAACATGAAGTACACAAGTTACTACACTGTCTCTAGGACAGCTGGTAAAATCAACAAGAAGTATATAAGTTACTACAATGTCTCTAGGACAGCTGGTAAAATCAACAAGAAGTACACAAGTTACTACAATGGCTCTAGGACAGCTGGTAAAATCAACAAGAAGTACACAAGTTACTACAATGGCTCTAGGACAGCTGGTAAAATCAACAAGAAGTATATAAGTTACTACATTGTCTCTAGGGCAGCTGGTAAAATCAACAAGAAGTACACAAGTTACTACAATGTCTCTAGGGCAGCTGGTAAAATCAACAAGAAGCACACAAGTTACTACAATGTCTCTAGGGCAGCTGGTAAAATCAACAAGAAGCACACAAGTTACTACAATGTCTCTGATGCTCGTCCATCATGGGTGATAACCATACAAATTTTCATCTAATGGAATGTAGTTATGTTATCTTCTTCTTTGTGTCCGTTCTTTACGAACAATTTTAATCACTCTTTGTGATATGTTTCATCTTTGCCAAGAATGTGTATACGTTGCACATTGGTTTGGTAGGCCCCTAAACGCATAGACTTCTACACATTTAGGACATGTGCATCCGATTTCAGCCAAACCTCCTTAGTCGCCTCTTACGACATGCGTGGTAGGTAACAGTGGTTCTATTCTTTACACACCAAATTTGGGCCCGGTAACCACTCGGGCTAGTTATGTTATGTTTGTCTATGTGTGTGTAGATGATTAGTGAGCCCGATACGGGCTTGAAATGTTCTTGTACATTGTTTGTAGATTGTCTGTATGGTGGTATATTGTTTGCAAATTGTAAAAATGCAAATTTATACAAAAAATTGTTTATATCAGCTGGTACAGTATATGGATGTTAGTTGGCACAGTATATGTATATCAGTTAGTACAGTATATGGATGTTAGTTGGTACAGTATATCAGTTGATACAGTATTTGTATGTCAGCTTGTATGTGCCAGTTAGTAAAGACTGGTGACTCAACAGCTGGTACTAAAGGTACCTTGTTGAAACAGTTGAGACAGCCAACTTACAGAAAACTGTGCATCTTTGTCCTCTAGTGCTTGCTTGAAGCCAACAAATGTGCTGTTCTTGTCAGCCAGATCAATCACATACTCAGCTGCAACCAGAGAGGTGTTATATTAAAAGTTATGTCTTGAGTAGAGCATCAGCCACAGACAGCATAATTTATGCAGACAGTAGGGGACAATAAACATGATATTTTTACAGACAGCAGGGGACAATAAAACATTATATTTTTACAGACAGCATGGGACAATAAAACATGATATTTTTACAGACTGCGTGAGACAAGAAGACATGATATTTGTGTAGACAGCATGAGACAAGAAGACATGATATTTGTGTAGACAGCATGAGACAAGAAGACATGATATTTGGGTAGAACAGCAGGGGACTGGGCCACTAAAGAACATATCTCAAATCTCCGTTCTTAGGTCGACTCCATGTGGCCACATGTTGCTTCTCAGCTCACGCAGGAGAGGACAGTCTTGCAGGACAAGCCCCGGTGTCTGTTCCGCCTAACACTGGCAGAGAGCTGTTTGATTTATTCCTAGTCTATGTAAGTGTATGTTATGTCTGCAGTGTCCGGTACATAGGCAAAATATAATGACCTGGTTTGTTCTGCTTAGGTCTTTTCCATAATCATATCCAGTATTTGTCTAACATGGTTTTCAAGTTTGTTTCACATCTATTTGTAACTTACTATCTAACTTGCCCTCATATGAAACAAAACAACAACTTACAAAACATATGCAGACACTACAGGATGTCTTAACATTAGGTAGAAAGACAAAAGCCCAAGTGTTGCTGGATCAATGAAACAGATGAGAAAGGGAGTGAGAGAAATAACAAATTGACATAAAATGTAATACCAAGGTCTTTGTCGTTGATTCCTAAATGGTTCTCCAACTCTGTGCACACTTTGGAGACAAGAGATAGGTACTCAAGTTTCTGTAGCTCATTCATCTGAAACCAGATAACCAAACATAAATTGTGTTAATAGATTATTGCAGATAATAAGTTACCATTTTTCTATCACATCTTCAAATACTGATTCAAATTTACTGGATAAATGAAACAATCATACATGCATGTGTCATGACTGATACATTCCTTCCATTATGTCACATTTCAAGATTTCTTGTACTTTTGTTCTGTTCTACTTTGTAAAAATAATGTCAAATTAGCGTTTTGTCATTGTGTTGCCGGGCTCTCAAGGGAGTAAAGAATAGTAACACTGCAGCCTACAAGGCATGTTGTAAGAGACGAGCGAGCAAGGGAGTAAAGAATAGTAACACTGCAGCCTACAAGGCATGTTGTAAGAGACGAGCGAGCAAGGGAGTAAAGAATAGTAACACTGCAGCCTACAAGGCATGTTGTAAGAGGTGACTGTAAGGGGCCTAGGGAAGCTACCCTAGCAAATAAAGTGTCACAGAAATCGGATGTGCAACTTGTAGGCGCATAACTGTGGATAAGAGAGGTTAACAAGAAGTCTATATGGAACGTTCGAAGAAGAAGTGCTTGGATATTTTACAATTTGGTTGATCATTTGTTTTACTGCAGTCTTCTAAAGAGGCCATCATTACCATGAGATAATTAATACACTACACATTTAACACTGACTAATAGATACAGGTTAGATTCTGCACTGAGAATCTAGACTTACTCACATAATCAAAGCGGAAATCACAATCTTAAAATATATGTGAATTCAAGTGTTTACTAATTCAAGAAATTGGTATTCAGTGATTCACTTAATCATTCATCGTGATTAAGTAGGTAAATCATAACGACTTATGATTCAGAAAATCATGACAGAGATGAGGTGTCTTAGAAGAGCTGCAGGTGTGACAATAAGAAACAAAATTAGAAATGAAGAAATCAGGAGACTGGATGTGAAACCAGTCATGCAATTCATAAAAGAACAACAGATTAAATGGTTTGGATACCTGACCAGAATGCCCTGGTATCGCCTACCACAGAGAGCCACACAGAAAAGTATAATGAGTACACTGCAAGAGGAAGACCACGCAAAAGATGGAGCAACGGCATCAAGAACAGCCTTATGAACATGAATATCAGCTTACAAAGTGCCTTAAAAAAGCACACAAAATATCACTACGTTTTACCCCCAACACCTCCATAAAGAAGTAAATGGTGGAAGAGAAGAAGAAGATTCATCGTGATTGAAGTCCTTTAATTGTTCTAGTCTAGTTATTCAATTATCATTATGGTAGTCACACTTATTCCTTTGAGTCAACTCAACATTCTTCTTTTGTTATCACACTACTACCAGGTTGTTGCCCAGTGTCATGGTTTTCTGTTTTTGTCTTGCGCTGTTCTGGTGGCTTGTGTGATTGTTATTTTTGCTCTTTCACATGATTCTGCTACATCATCTAACCATCTTTTCCGTGGTCTTCCTCTTGCCTTCTTTCCCGATGTTCTGTTGTAGAAAGACTCTGTATACTGTGGAGTTTGGATGCATTCTTATTAAGTGGCCAGCTTTCTGCACCCGCAATATAACTGCATACGGCATATTGAGCTTGTTCATCATAACCGCTGTCCGCCATTTTCTGAATACACACAACAAACGCACGGTTGACACAGCAAAAGCATTCCATGTAACATTCATAGCTCACAGTGTTACTCAAGCACTAACTCAGCAGCTCAGCAAACGAAACCGGAAAATACCCGACCAAACATGGCGGAAATGCGCTAGCAAAGTCGTGTTCAGAATCAAACAGTCCTGACTCTGAATGGCCCTCCCGCATTCCGCCATTGCTGGCCAAATTTTTCTGGTGTTGTTGGTAACTTTTTGCAGGCAACGCATTTCACATGTAGTTATTTTTGTGACTGTGCTTTGCTCATTGTCCATGTTTGGCTCTGGTAACACAAAGTAGGTATAAAAATGCTGTTGATCATCTGTTGCTTAGCTGCCTGTGAAATTTGTGGGTGTCTTAACAATGGGGCTAGCTGGTAGGTTACAGCATTTGCTTTTTGAACTCTAGCCTCTTTCTAGTATTCCGTCTTCTGTGAATATGCTTCCTAAGTATTTGAATTCTTTCACTTGGTTTATTTTAGTGCCATTGACATGGATGTCTAGTTTATTATGTTTTCTTCCCATATTCATTATTTCTGTTTTAGTGTTGTTGATTTTCATGTCATGATTTATACAATTTTTGTTCAAGGTGTCAATATGATGTAGATTTTGTTCAACATTGAAATGTTTAAATCTTTGTTAACCTTTTGGTTACCAATTACGTGAGGGTGACGTAGTAGGTGGGCGTTTGCTGTATCCCAACTACGAGACGTTCACGTAGTAAACTCATCTGCAAAATATGTGTAGTAAACAGGGAACCACTGCTACAATAGACTATCTATAGCATTGGGGACATCTTCCCTTATATAAAACATTGTCATTGGTCAATTTTTTGCGCCGATTTAAGGTTATTTATATCTTTGAAAGAGTGATCTCTTTGTCAAACATTTTCAAGCAAAATGGCGTGTAGGAAATCTATCAGGACGATTACACTGACAGAAAAAGCTTTGACGTTGTCATATGGTGCTGACGACATATTTAACGATGAAGATAGCGGAGATGATGATATATTCTCATTAAGTGAATCTATTCACTCAGATTCTGAAAATTCTGTACAGGTGAGAGACAATGATGATGAAAATAGTGATACTCATGAATGTGATTTACGTCCAAACAAGCGTTCTAGAACTGACCCTTTCGCAAGTACTAGTACTGAGCAAATAGCAAGTACTACTAGTACATAGAGCAGTACAAACACAAATTTTTATTATCAAAACATACATATTTTATTTCAAAATACAAAATTTCAAACAAATATTCCAAAAATAACAGAGTTATTAAATTTTCAAATAAATTGGTAGAAATGCAGAAAAATGCTTGGGATGCGCTGTGCGGTTCGACCTATAACCTCAGGTAAACAAGGGGTTAAGAGTTAGGTTTAGTTCTACACTGAGAATATGAATATTCAATCATGATTATGAATTAATTAAATTATCATTATTCATGTGATTTATCATTTAGTAGTGTAGATTTAGTGATTTACTAGTAATTTATAAATTAATATTTATTAAATAATAATATTACAAATATTTTTTTTAATATTTTTGTTGCCATTCAATTTCTGATTTTAGGTTTCTTAATTTGCTTTCAAAGTTCAAAGCACTGCTCAGAAGTGACTGCTTTGACTTGAGGACTTTGAGATCTTTCACATATATATAACAATAATTCACAATTACAATAACTTATTTAACTTATTGTATAAATAAACAATTATAATAACTGAAACTCATGAAAAATAAATAAAGAAAACTGTTTTAATAAAATATGTTTTACGTCATTCTCATTCGTGAATGAAATCACTGAAATTAGTTGTTGAATGTAAATTCGTTTGTTCGCAAGTTTGGCAAAGCAAGAAAAAGTGGAAAAGACAAGTAAAAAAAGTTAGCACCACTCACCACACCACTGGTTCTCATGATTCTCATTCCTTCACTTCACCACAACTCAACTAACAAGTCTACTCTGACTAACAACTCCACTACTTCATAATCATAACTAAACTAACTAGTAAGTTAGTTCAAGTTACTACTTAAACTACTTTACTACTGACTACTAGTCACTACACTACACCTTCAACCAGGACTAGTGCTACTCGGCTGGCTACTGCTACTCAGATTGACGACTAGTAGAGTGAGTGACTAGTCGACTACTCACTGACGATCACTCACACTCAACCAACTCAACTCACTGATCACTCAGTCACTGACAGTGAACTGAATGCTTAATTATCAGTGAATCATGAATGCTTAATAAATTAATATCAATTAATAAATAATTAAGTTAAACTGAGTACTGACTAAACTAAACTATGTAAAATATTTTTCGTATTGCTAGGCTAGGTGATTGGTGTCGTAAGGACTAGGGTAAAAGTGGTTCGAGTCCCGTGTTTGTCTATTTGTTTTTTCGGAAGCTCTTAATTAATACCTGTACCATGTTTATTTGTTGACTACTAAACTAAACTAACTTGACTTAGAAAGTTAGACTTATTTAACTCATAACTGACTGCACTCAAACAGTTTGAGTTAAGCACTTACCTTAATGAAAAATATGTAAAACACGCCCGTTTAAGATAAATACTACACAATCACTACTTAATATCGCATGTGTATTTGTTTAACTCTGGTTATATATAAATTAATCAACTTTCAGAACACAAGATGTATGTTTCAAGACTGATATATTTTGACGGAAGTGAAAATTAATCGAATAGGAAGTTGTAGTTTTTAATTCGTCGCTGACGTAAATCGGCTAAACTTAGCCATCGGGTGTTACAGTAGTTTTCGCAGTTCCAAATCTGACCCTATTCGCACAACAATAGTTGATCTAACGAGGCACAAGACGGCAATGTGGCTCACATGGGAGGAGAAAGAAGCCGGCTTTAAACTGATTGGATTTGTTGTACCCAATCGGGCCCCGAGCCTGTGAGGGCTCATTGTCGCATTGATCTTTTTGTAATCAAACAATTTCACTTTCTGTAAACGAAAGGATTTGTTCAGACTGTCCCACATTATCCTTTGAATATTTGTGTAGTTTTCCTGTTTATTTTCATCATCATCATGTAGCATTTCCTTCGTAGAACATCCCTCAATCACATCCCGCCTAAAAGACTCGATATCTAGCTAGTTCTCCACCATCGTTCAGTGTTTCTTTAATGGCATGTTCTTGCCGTCGTCCCCTACCTCATCTCCCAGAAATCATCTATCTATATATATCCTCTTCGTGTCCCGTTTGACACCCAAGACTTCCACAAGAGATTTCCACTGCTGCCATTATGTCGCCTTTCTACCAATTGTTTCCCATGTCAGAACACAGTCTTTCAACTCTCTTTCCACATTTCTTCTCTGTATTTTCCTTTGGACATCCAGTCCTTTTGCCATCATCTGTCCATCGGAGAGTTATTCTAGCCAATGTCCCTACTGACATACGTGACCAATCCACACCGAGTTTCGTTTTTTAATGATGATCTGCAGTGCTGCAGACATTGTTCGTTTTCAAAGCACTTAATTTGCTATTGTATATGGCCAGAATATTTGCAGGACTCTTCTTAGACATTTATTTGGAAATGTCTTCAGTTTGTTTATGATGTTTTAGGTCATTTCCAGAACACACTACTATATGCTAACACTCCCGGGACACTGCTTCTATATATTTTAAGTTTTATTTTAAGTTTTAATCTGTTGGCTTTCCAGATTTTGCTGATCGTGGCGAAAATGCGGCTTTCATAAACCACGCTTCTCATTAATAATTTCTCTAAACCTCTTCACTCGCTCAACACCAACCACTTTTTGTGTGATCAGTATGGGACTTGCGCCGTAGAGTCTTCATTTCTTTGCGCAAGTTAAGCATGATTTGTGTTCTCCTAAGAGTAAATAATTTACAATCCCACTTTGTGATTTGTATCCGATATAAACGAACAAACGTGTATACAGCATGCCGTTGTTTACAGCAGGGAGACCGTTTCCGATAAGAAATATTCTCATCGGTTGTTGTTTTATTTTTAGACACAGTTTTTTTCTCTCGAACCCCAATAAAAAAAAAGCATGTGGAAACCGTATGTGCTGGCCTACAGGTCTGTAGCTAGACGTCTAACTGCACGACGAACTCGCGCTCTAAGAAGCAAATCATATACCAACCCCAAACAAGCAGTTGGTGTAGAGTGTACAATTAAGAAGAAGGTTATTATTTTTTTATGTTGAGAGTATGGAAAGACAACAAATGGTATAATGCCAGGACCTAGTATTCTGGCACGATCAACCAGTAAGATTATTAGGGCTACACTACTTTGATCAACAGACTCTTGACGAACCAGATGTCACGACTGCACATAATAACTGTGTTACGACTCCATCTCTACGTGTCAGCCAGCAAATTGTGTAGGCGCTGACACTCTGAAATCTTGTTTGTCTGATATGTAAGCAAATCTCATTCCGTGCCTAGTTTTTGTTTGTCTGATATGTAAGCAAATCTCATTCCGTGCCTAGTTTTTGTTTGTCTGATATGTAAGCAAATCTCATTCCGTGCCTAGTTTTTGTTTGTCTGATATGTAAGCAAATCTCATTCCGTGCCTAGTTTTTGTTTGTCTGATATGTAAGCAAATCTCATTCCGTGCCTAGTTTTTGTTTGTCTGATATGTAAGCAAATCTCATTCCGTGCCTAGTTTTTGTTTGTCTGATATGTAAGCAAATCTCATTCCGTGCCTAGTTTTTGTTTTGCTGTATCGTTTCTTCTCCTTTCGTGAGCAACTTCTCTGTTCGATATATGCTCAGTTTTACAGACTGGAGCAACTTTTCTGTTCAATATATGCTCAGTTTTACAGACTGGAGCAACTTCTCTGTTCGATATATGCTCAGTTTTACAGACTGGAGCAACTTCTCTGTTCGATATATGCTCAGTTTTACAGACTGTATCATTTTTGTGGTGTTTCAGCCTGTTACCAGGGCCACCAAAAGATGGATGAGTAACATCTTGGTCAATATTGGATCGCTGATCCTGACGGTTTTGGGTTTCCATCGTGAAATCGAACAAGTAGAAGAAATTGCTCAATTAAAAAAATACAATCACCGAGTGGTTTTCAAAGTGGGTTATTCTAGAGGGAAAACAGAAGAAATAAAGAAGAACATTAGATTTTTCAGCTGCTCCATTATTATCTATCTTTTTTTACTACAGTCTGTTTCTATCTTGTGTTCATTAATGATTATTAATTCCGTTACTGACTTATTTCATTCTATAGATACCTAGTGGCAGCTTAGTCTTAAGCTACATTTGCCCTTATCACATAAGTTATTCATGACAAGAAAAAGCTGGTAGAAGCTTAATCTTAAGCTAGATCTGCCCTTATCACATAAGTTATCCATGACAAGATAAAGCTGGTAGCAGCTTAGTCTTTAGCTAGATCTGCCCTCATCACATAAGTTACTCATGACAAGATAAAGCTGGTAGCAGCTTAGTCTTAAGCTAGATCTGCCCTTACCACATAAGTTATCCATGACAAGATAAAGCTGGTAGCAGCTTAGTTTTAAGCTAGATCTGCCCTTATCCCATAAGTTATCCATGACAAGATAAAACTGGTAGCAGCTTAGTCTTAAGCTAGATCTGCCCTAATCACATAAGTTATTCATGACAAGATAACAAGTCGACGACATTTAAAAAAAATAATTGATGTCATCCTGTAAGTCTCGATAGTCAATTGATGTAGTGTTCATGGCGGATTGTATTTCTGTTTTTTCATGGCGGGATGTATGTCAAAGTCTGGTTTCACTAATTCTCAGACTCGTTTTCAGAGACTGTCTCCAGCTGGATATGTCCCTTGTAAGTTTCTCCCAGTCTTCTGTATTGATGTCAAGCACATTGTAAAGTTTCTCTCAGTCTTCTGTATTGATGTCAAGTACCTTGTAAGTCGCTCTTGCATACTTGGTTGTAATGAAGGAAGAGTCGCTTCCACAGTTCGTTTGATAGAAGCCATCTCACAATATCCTTAGTGATCCGATCGTCATCCTTTCAGGGCAGGCGACTCAATCATCGTTGGCACTTATTATTCTCCACACCTCGTGGGTATAGTGCATCAAGCATCAACACATGTCCTCTGCTTTTTCCGGTCTCTCGCTGTTTTCTTTATGGTTTCCCAGGATAGCCAAGCGTCCTTTAGTTCCTCAAGAAGACTCCGTCACTAGGTATGTTTAGGGCGTCCTCTTGTCAATTTCCTTGCGGGTTCCACTCAAGTGCTTGTCTAGTGACACTCGACTGTGTCTTCAACAGGGTATACCAGATCAATCGCCATTTTCCCTTCCTGACTGGGGTCATCATTTGGTTCCTACCTTGTAAGCAGCGTTGGTAAATAAGAATAACTGTGCAAGCAATCCCAGCATATTCTGATACCTCATTATTCGTTACCCTTTCACTCCAGAGATCATGAGTATACTCTTGAATCATAACATGCGGAATGCATTCATTCTTTCCCCTGGAACGTGTGTATGGACCAAGAGTAACTGGCTTTGTACACAGTAATCAGCAATCTTGGTGTGGATGATCAGCAGGATATTTTCCCATACTTTCTACAATAGAAAAAAGGTTGTTTAGGCTATTCAGATTCTTATGTGCAGCTCTGCCTCTAGTGAGAGATCGTCAGTGATTGCCTAGATAAGCCAACTTATTTATGACAATCAATTCCTAGCCATGTATGTTTATGTGTGGAGGTTGTTCACACTGGTCCATAACATTGGTTTTGTTAAAATGTATTGTTAGACGAAAATCTTCACAAGTCATCTCCATCTTGTGTATGTATGGTCTATGTGAAAGTGAACGAAAACAGTTTAGACAGTAGATCTCCATCTTGTGTATGTATGGTCTATGTGAAAGTGAACGAAAACAGTTTAGACAGTAGATCTCTAAAAGAGGAAACGTAAGCAGTCTTGAATGTGGGTGCCGCCCGAGTGGTTACCGGGGTCCAAACTGGGTGTAAAGAATAGAACCACTGTTACCTACCACGCATGTCGTAAGAGGCGACTAAGGAAGTTGGGTGTAGGGCTAGCTTCTCCACATCATAAAAAATACTAGATGGCTACAGAACGGAGACAGAACGAGTAAACGCTGGCTGAAACCGGACACATCGCCGAAGAATAAGCACCAGAGCTCCAAATGGTGCTGAAGATGTGACGTAAAACACACCAATGCTACAGTTGCATGAATCAGATTTCCACATGAATATAATTTATGGGAGGTCTGGTACATCGGCCTGGGCGGTGATCGCGAGAGAGAATGTGAGTGCAATTGTTGATGCCACAAAAATACTGTAACAAAGAGACATACAAAACAACAAACTTGTCTTCCTTTGTGACTGCATGTCAGTCCTGTAGGACACACAAAGGGAACCACCAGATAATATGGAGAGAGTGCTGACACTACAACTAAACAAGCTCTCATGACACAACCAAATTATTCTCCAGTGGATACCAGCCCACTGTGTCGTATCAGAAAATGAGAGAGCAGACAGGCTGGCTAAGGAGGGAACAAAAATGATACAACACACAAACACTCAGTGTCATTACCAGAAATTAAGAAACATATCAAGCGAAAATGTCAGACAGAAACACAGACTCCAGAGCACATCCTGCAGTCATGTCCATCGTACATACACCAACGAAACGAAACATGGCCTCATGAACGAAGCTTACAGAACAAACTGAGGAACTCTCGAGGAACTCCAACTGACATGCAGCTTCATAGAAGCAACCCATCTCATGGTTTAGACGAGCATACGAAACAGAAAGGAAAGAAGAAGAAGAATGTTGTTGTTGTGTGCGTGATTTTTGTATGACACGAAATGATCTTGTGAGTGTAGTTCAAAAAATTGTACACTTAGACTTTTCTTGTCTATTCATACAATTTGTTTTATTAGAGTCTGTTCAGAGGGAAACGATCAATTTGGTTGAACATCTTTTGAACAATTTTATGCTCAAGTGTAAGAATTTGTGTTAGGTAATAGAGTTAGACGTTATTCTTTAGAACACTTGGATATACTATAAGTAATGTGAAACGTTCAGAAATTGTTAACGCCGTACTATCTTGTCGCAGAAGTGGATTTCAGAAGCCTGTCGAAGGGACTCCTTTCTAGACTACATCTTGAACAATGTTCTTAAAGTCGATGAATGCGATTTTGTGCATTTTGATTTTCCCCCCGTGTTCTTACTTACAATTACAAGTTATCTTGACCGAACAGGATGAAAGTTAAATAACAAGCCATACGGTTTTGCACACAGAACTTAATATATTATGTCTTGTATTATTTCCTGTACCTGCTTATCTGGTAAAGATATCACCTTTTATTACAAGAGCTGAGTATTTGAGTATTAATAATAGCAGAACACGAGTCCTTTCACAGTGAAAGTTTCAGTTTCATTTTCATTAACATTGTTTTAACTATATTTGTATCATTGTTGTGATTGCAGCTGTATTTACATTGGTACATCAGTTAATGTTTTATTTAAATCGTCTGTTAGTTGGTTATAGTATATAATTTCAGACTGAAGCATAATTTGGCCTGATTAAATTGAGTTCAGTAGTCCTAAGTCAGTAGTTAGTAGGTAGGGAAGGAAGGAATTTATTTTAACCCAAGCTCTTGAATACTACTTGAACAACTACAGACATAAATTTAGTTTGAAATTGGAACTGTATTGTATACCTGCAATTCCAACAAATGAAATAAATAACTAAACAATTTAATGGGGTACTCTCTTTAGTCGTTTTATTATATATACACAACTCGACCTAGATTCTCACATCTTTTTTTGTCTTTTACTAAAATATCTTGTAAAATTTAGAGTAAAAGAAATCTGTTGGTGACGCGTAGAGTAGACTATTCTATACAATAACATATTTAAACTCGCATTGAAACTAAATTGATCAAAAGCAAGCTGTCAATACATTGTAAACTTAAACTTGTATGACTTGCTATATAATAGACATATAAATAGATATGGGAGGGAACATCACTGATCATGCTCAATCATGGTGTGATTTCCACTGAAGCTTTCTACTTCTAGCTTTTTGGCTACAAATGGTCTGATCTGAATCAGTTTAAAGTTAATTGTTATAGTTAACACCAAGTTAACTGTTGCTAACAGTCTATAATTTTGCAATATGTGTATTTTTTCATATACAAAAAGAGGAAAGTTGATTACATATATAATATTAATAGCAGAGTTGAGAGAAAATTGAGATATTTTGGACATATAAAAAGACATGAAGGGCTGGAGAAGACTATCATGGAAGGAGACATACCGGCAAAGAGAAGAGGAAGACCACAGAGAAGATGGATTCAGGATGTAACTGATGTTTTGAACATGACGGCTGCAGAGGCCGGACATCTGGCCTATGAGAGAGAGAAATTCCGGAGGACTGTTGTGGTGGCAAAGTTCTACTCAGGACAAGCTATTTGATGATGATGATATCCAGAGTAAAGGATATCCATAACAAGGAAGTGGAACTTGTCATGTTTAACAGAGCTTAATTTTAAAGGAAGTAAAGAGCTTTAGATAACTTAAACATAGTTAACATAGACAACTTTATTTCTGAAGTAAACAAGTCTTAATTGAATTATATCTATTTCCTCTGTGGTTCCAGTTTGACACAAGGCATGTACAAAAGATTTCCATTGTTGCCATTCTGCCGCATTTCTACCAATTGTTTCCCATGTCAGGCCACAGTATTTCAATTCTCTTTCCACAATTCTTCTCCATGCTTCCTGTGGACACTCAACCTTTCTTTTCCCATCCGCTGTCCATCGGAAACTGTTCTAGCCAATGTCGCTACTGGCATGTGGTACACATGACCATCCCATCTCCACCGTTATCTTTTAATGATGGTCTCCAATGATGCACAGTTTTAAAAGCTTTTCATTTGATATTATATTTGGCCAGAATATTTGCAGGATTTAATTGGATTGATCAGTTTTAATGATTTTTAAAAAATGTTCGCTTGCTATGAATTCAGGTGTAGTCATGGCGCTTCTGATTTTTACATGAAGGCTTGTTTTTCTTATCACCAGTGTTCCTGACCATTCAGGCCAGTCTTACTCCGACTTCAGCGGTACTTATAGTTTTTTTTATTAGAGCCGACTTTCCTCATCACTACACTTCATACATAGAATGTAGCTGCTGTATGTATCAGTGTATGCTGATGGTTCCTGCAGCAGACAGGTTATAGACATAGCTTGTCCACTCGTGTATCATTCAATTCAAATTTCTTCCAGTCGAAGGATTGAATACTATCCAAACTATCACAATTTGTCCACTGTAAATACTTTTGAAGTCAATCTGTCAGCTCTTGTCACTATAAACTTCTGCATGGGCTGAACAGTAGGTCCATATAAGACATTGCGATTTAATCCACCCATGCTGTAGCCAAGTATTATATATCTAGTGCCTCATAAACTAAGTCTGATGTAACCGTTACTTAATTCTCGTAATGACTTGTGCCACACAGGTCTTCTACAAGGACTCTGCATGCTCCTTTTCAGCACAGTTCCATATCAGAAATACTCTGTGCATTTCTTCTACTGTGTGTCTCCAAGTTCTTCTTGGTCTTCCTTTTTCCCTATGGTGTCCAAGAGATGACTGTTCTTGCAGATATGTCACGGTTCATTCTCATAACATGCATTAGATTGATTTCAGCCTCTGTATTCCGTGGCCAGGTTTAGAATGTTGTACTCTAGGTGTTTGTGAAGTATATGGTCAGAAGTCCAGACTTTCTTCATCTTCAGTGATCTCTGGGTCATGCACTTAGTTTACTGTGGACCACAAACTGGGCAGTCAGCTTCAGGTCCATTAGGTTTCCTAAAAGCTTCGTTTTTAGGTCGACTGAGTGTGGCACATGTTGCTTCTCAGCTCACACAGGAGAGGACAGTCTTGCAGGACATACTGTGGTGTCCAGACTCAGGATAGTCTTGCAGGACATGTTCTGGTGTCCATACTCTGATATTCAACACTTGATTTTGCACACAAGCATCATGTTTCTGTGAAGAGATCTGCCTTCTATATCCTATATTTAAAAAATGTTGACCGTTCATCTATATATGTTAATAACTATTACTTTCTATTTCAGATTTTAATGGATACAAGGAAACAAGTACTTTATTTGTAATATTTGGAATAGTTGAAACATAGTGTCAGTTATGGATTTTACTAGTATTCCAGGCTACAGACCACCACATACACAAGATACTCAAAATATGCCACCACCACCACCACCTAATTTTCAACCCCAGGTTATGTCCAGGGAACAAAGCATCGGCAACAACCCCATGTTTTCCACTGCAGGGATGCCACCACGGATGCCACCAGGCTATCCACCAATGGGTGACCCACACCTGCCACCCAGGTATCCCGTAGTTCCTGGTCAGGAGCAAGTTATGCCTCTAGGATACCAGCCATCAGGCCCCATGCAAAATTCAGGTTTGCCTCCTGGTTACCACCCCCATATTGGGAACCCGGTGCATTCTAGGCCACCACATAATGTACCACAGGGCTTTCAGCAGAATGTCAATCATGGACCTACACTGCCTCCACAGAATTTTCATCATAATCTTCAGCGACATCCACATCATCAACAACAACATGGCAATATCTTTCACAGTCAGGCACATCAGCAACACCATGTCAGTGATTACCGCCAACAGCATGGTCAACAATTACCTCATCAGCATCATCACCATCAACGGCCACAACAGCACTCTTTGGTGAATGTCAATGATTTCCACCCACAACATCAAGCGGCACCGTCGCTTGAATACCACCCACAGCAACCAAACATTGGACAAGACTACCACGCTCAGCAGCAGAATAATGTGGTTGCGGATTTCCAGCCACAGCAGGGTAACGGAGCAGATTTCTCTCGTCATGATCAAAACCTGTCACATGACTTCCGTCATAGCAACCAAGAGCACCAGAACATGATGGGTGGGTATATGGATCCCGGCAGCATGGGAATGCAGAGCATCATGGGTGACCATGGTCTGATGGGCCACATGGAAGGTCACATGCTTGGGGGAGGTGATGCATATTCCCAGCATCACATCATGAATATGTATGGAGAACCTACATCACATGACCTGCGAGATGGAGACTTCATGTTAGTAACTCATTGTTCTTTTTACATTTACTCATTTTCTGCTTGTGTTAGTATAACAATTTTACAAAGAGTAGTAAAGATAATTTTACTTGCAATAGAGGGACTGAGATGATATCAGATTACGAACAATGAACTCAGAAAGAACTAAGCAGATACCAGTGGAAAAAGAATTCAGGAAGAGATGATGGAGATGGATAGATCACACATTAAGAAGGCCGACCAGATGCATTGCAAGACAGGTTTGGAACCTGCAGGGAAAAGAGGGATCGGGAATGCCTAGAAATCTCTGAGAAGAGAGCTGGAGGCTATTCTTCTTTGCGTTGTTCTTCTGACCAATTTTAATCACTCTTTGTGATATGTTTGATCTTTGCCAAGAATATGTATCGTTGCACATTGGTTTGGTAGGCCCTCAACGCATAGACTTCTACACGTTTAGGACATGTGCATCCGATTTCAGCCAAACCTCCTTAGTCGCCTCTTACGACATGCGTGGCAGGTAGCAATGGTTCTATTCTTTACACCCCAAATTTGGGCCCAGGTAACCACTCGGGTGTCTGGAGGCTATTAAAAGGATAGACAAGGCGTGGAAAGAATTGGAAGGGATGGCAAGAGAGAGGAAGGGCTGGAAGAAGTTTGTTGAAGACCTTTGCTCCATTGCGGGATGAAATGTGAAGAAGTAGTAAAGAGAAGACAATGATAAGTGACAGATTTAATCATTATTTTAGATGGTAAAAGAGACCTTGCTAAAATAAAGATGTAATACATTCAAAATTCAGCAAATCAATTTCATAATTGTGCAAAGATAAGTCAATAGATGGAAGTTTTCATACTCATTTTGCATGTTGGAGGCCAGATGAGAAACATTGAAAAATATGAAAGGATATACCACTAACATAGTCAAAATAATTTTCTTTGCTGTCCTTTATAAAAACTGCCATACTTTAAATTTATTTTCATTTTTATCATTAGTTATCAATGTGGACCCCAGAAAAACACTATTTCTGAAGTGCACATAACACCGATAAGGAAACCTCTTATCTTGACGCTGTGAGGCAATGTAGGATTAGAGAAAAGATAGAATCATTGGTTATCAGTTCATTTGCAGTCTAGTTTATAAATATGCATTTTACTCCAGTAAGTCAGGTTCCAGTTAGTGTATCTCTAATCTAGCTATAAGTATACAGAACAATGTAGGAGAATATCAACAGATTATGACAGGATTTACACAAGGATGTGTATTGTTTGCCAGATTTATTTGCACAATATGGTGAAAATATAATAAGAGAAATAGAGAACAAACCATGGATAACAATTGAAAGCCATAAACTAAATAATATAAGATTTGCTGATGGTACTGTCTTTATAGCTGGAAGGGTAACTGATATACACATGATGGTAGAAATCAGGACAGAAGAAAGTCAACCTACAAGCAATGTTTAAACAAAACTGAATTGTAAACATCATAAACCTCAGACATTGAGGTTCTCAGGTCTACCCAGTTTCAATTGGGTGCCTTAAAACACTGGGAAATAAAAGTGGCCAACATGGTATTGATCGCATTATCCATCATGGTGTTCTTGTCAAAGTAAAATACAGACCTAACACTGTATTCGCTACTTATATCTCATGGTATACAAATGTTTTTAAAAATTATTTTGTGCAAATATCTTCAACCTCAACACATATGACATTGTCTTTGTGTTTGTCAATGGTTACACTTTTGTCATTGTATAAGTAGCTTATAGCTGGAGTGTTCTTCTTGTATTTATTTGATATATCCAGTACTTCTTAGCAACTTTTCTACCAGATTAATTGTACTCTTTCAGTGCTTGTTCCCAAGTCAGTCTGTTATATTTGAATAAATGATGCAAACGCAAAAATAGTCCTATGTTTTTATATCATTCAGCAACAAGCATGTCCTGAGCAGAACTTTACCATCCTAGCAGTCCTTTGGAATTTCTCTATCTCATAGGTCAAATGTCTCGCCTCTGCAGCTGTCATGCTCAAATCATCAGTTACATCCTCCTTCTTCAAACGCTCCATATCGACCACTTGTTAACCACTCGTGTCATTTGTATGTGATCTGAGCCTAAGAGCGATTGTACGATGTGCCAGTTATGCGACTACAAATAGGCCAGCACATCCGATTTCTGTGATGCTTTTTATTTACTAGGGTAGCTTCCTAGGTCCTACATCAGTCGCCTCTTATGACATGCCTTGTAGGTCACAGTGTTACTATTTTGTTACCTTGCGGCCCCCGGCACCACATGGGCGAAGTTACATCCTGAATCCATCTTCTCCGTGGACTTCCTCTTCTCTTTGCCGGGATGTCTCCTTCCATAATGGTCTTCACCAACCCGTATGTCTTTTAATATGTCCAAAATACTTCAATTTCCTCATTTGTAGCATCAGCCTAAAAAAAAAATTTCTTTCTGGATTGGATAAATCTATTTATTTTTTATGCTAGGGTTATTTTGACAAGTTATGACTCTACATTTCTTGTTACAACAATTGCACATTCTCAAACTCTCCCACAATTATTGTCTTGTCATTGTCAGTGAAAGATTTACAAACTGAGTAACTATACTGTTAGATAAATAGTACGCCTGTGTGGTACCGGGGCCCTCAAGTGAAGCAAGGAATACTACCACTGCAACATAGTAATAGTACCACCCTAGTAAATAAAAAGCATCGCAGAAATTTGATGTGCTCGCTATTTGTAGGCACATAACTGGCAAAAGCGATCAATTGCTCTTAGGTTCAGATGACATACAAATCACACTGAGTGGTTAACAAGTGGTAGATCTAGAGTGTTCGAAGAAGAAGAAGATAAATAATATATTTTAGAGCTGAATACCTACCTATTCTATTGGACATCTAATATACTCACATTCTTCTATTATTTACTGTGTTGCAGCCCAATAGGATGTCAGTTGATGGACAAAGTCATGAGTTCCAGTGTCACATGCGTCAACTTTGATGGACACCAGGAACTGCTCTGGGCTGGTAACCAGAGAGTGAGTGCTTTTTACTTTTAGTTTTACTTTAACAATCTTTCGCCTAAGAACAGGTCACTGCATGCTCAACCACCACATGCACAGAATAAAACCTCAGACTGCACAGTGTGCATGACAGACAGAAACACAGACTCCAGAGCACATGCTGCAGTCATGTCCATCATACATAGACCAACGAAATGAAACATGGCCTCATGAACAAACGTACAGAGCAAGCTCTGGGGACTTCTCAAAGAACTCCAACTGACATGCAGCTGCATAGAGGCAACCCATCTTATGGTTTAGACGAGCATATGAAACCGAATGAAAAGAAGTAGTGGTTTTACTTTATTTAAAAAATATTTGATGTCTTTTTTTTTACTGTGATCCATCTTCTTGCTTGCACACCACTTTCATTGAATTATGCATGACCTTTTCTTTGATTTCTGTGTGTCTTGCGACAGCATCTCTTGTTCTCAGTAATATGTCCATCATATATATTATTTTTGTCTGCCAATGTCTTCTGTCTTTTTATTTCTCTTACTGAGATTTTTGTCAGTGGAGTCTTAGTCATGTCAGAGACACATGATTGTAGCTGTCTAGTTCACATGCGTTTACTCAAGATTCTTGTTCTCTGGTTATGTGTTTAATCCACTGTGGACCGCAAAGTAGGCAGTCAGCTTGAGATCTGTCAGATTTCCTCGCAGCTGTTTGTTCAGCTTGACTGTATGGGGTCACATGTGGCTTCTCAGCTCCCCAGGAGAGGGCAAATCTTGCAGGACATGTGTTGTCAGTTCCAACTGTTGACTGGCAGAAAGCTGTTTGACTTATTCCTGGTCTATGTAAGAGTCTGTTAAGTCTGCAGTTGACTTATTCCTAGTCTATGTAAGCGTCTATTAAGTCTGCAGTGTCCAATACATAGGCGAAATATATAACGACCAGGTCTATTTTGCTAAGATATTTGAGGTAGTCTTGTCCATTGTCATATGCAATGTTTATCTTCCAGTCTACTGCAGACTTTCTCTTTATGAAGGTTTTGTCCTCCTGTAAAGACATTACGTATAAAATCTTATAATTGTGATGCAATTTTCCGAAAGAGTTCTCCAGCTGTTCATTAGTATATAAGAGAAGTATATCTTATAATGACACCTTACATGAACCACAGTGGTTGAATGTTGGAGTTGGAAAGAGTAGCAACCACATACATCTAAGAAAAATGGCCTACCTGTAGCTATATATCAAATTTACTTTGAATTATAGTAACCTCTTGTCTGTATTGTAAAAGTAAAGTCAAGAAACCCTTTTTATACCTCATGGTATATTGGGTAATACGGTGGGTGTTAGGACCATATTTTTTATTGACTGTCGGCTCATGATGGGTGATGTGGTCACTCACAATATCATTCCCGTCGCCTTTACTTCCCAGTGCTTTCCTGGTGCCCAGGTAACCTAATTAAGGCTGGGTCGACCTGAGAGCCGCTAAACTCTGAAAAGTATTCCACGGCCACTGTAAAATTGAACAGGGCCACTAGCCAAAGAAGCGAGTCCACTAACAACTACGCTACTGCAGCTCTCCGTCTGTATTGTAACAATTTGTTCTTCTTTTTCGCTGCGTTCTTTACGACCAATTTTAATCACTCTTTGTGATATATTTGATCTTTGTCAAGAACATTATACGTTGCACATTGGTTTGGTAGGCTCCTAAACGCATAGACTTCTACACGTTTAGGGCATGTGCATATGATTTCAGCCAAACCTCCTCAGTCACCTCTTACGACATGAGTGGCAGGTAACAGTGGTTCTATTCTTTGCACCCCAAATTTGGGCCCGGTAACCACTCGGGCTGTAACAATTTGTTAATGATGTTTGTTAGATTATATGCTAGTAACATTACAGTTTTGTTGTGTGTATCTATGACAACTGACATAGCATGTGTTATTTCCTCTAGGGTTATGTGGCTTCTTACTTTGGCTCAGACTTCCACAAGTATTCAGCATTTAGAGTTCACTTTGACGAAGATGTCCGCATGAATCTATCCTTCCCACAAGGAGTGCTGTCACTTACTCCTAGTCTTCTGCGTGGAACTCTGCGACGAGGTCTCAATGTTTTCACATTCAAGTAAGTGCTTTGTTTTTTCTCTATTTCCAGATAAAGAAAAAAGTATTGGTTATATTTAAAACCCTTGGGTGAAAGCAACATCATAGTTAAAGAAGCAATGTTAGTTTGGTTTTGTCGATAGATCATCACTACACATCAAACCTATTGGTCCACAAGTCGCCGAGTGGTTACCGGGCCTCAAATTTGGGGTGTAAAGAATAGAACCACTGTTACCTGCCATGCATGTCGTAAGAGGCGACTCAGGAGGTTTGGCTGAAATTGAATGCATGTGTCCTAAACGTGTAAAAGTCTTATGCGTTTAGGGGCCTACCAAACCAATGTGCAACGTATACACGTTCTTGGCAAAGATCAAACATATCACAAAGAGTGATTAAAATTGGTCGAAAGAACGAACGCAAAGAAGAAGAAGAAGAAGGTCCACAAGTTTTCCTATCTCTTCCTCAGTATGACCACAAGCATGTGACAACACCAGTTCGGTGTTATTCACTACTATTCTTTGACTTCCAGCTTAGCACTCTTGTCTGGCTACAACCTGTTGGATTTGATATTCTTGTTGACAAGCTAGCAAAGGCAGGAGGCGACTGCCGCAGACTGATTATGAAATTAACTACAAGGTGGCTAAAACAACCATCGGATGGCGATATAGAGAGAAGTGGTCGCAAGACCACCCTCCACACAGTGCCAAAGATGGGTACAATAGTTTGTCCCGTAGCAAACAAGTTGTCATATTCCGCCTCCGTACTGGCCATAACAGACTCTGGTCCCACCTTTACAACAAATTTTAAATTGGCACAGCTAGCCTGTGCCACTGTGAGCAGGCGGACATGACGGCAGGGCACCTACTGCAAGACTGCCCACTGCTAGCCGGCCTGAGAAACGAAAACTGGCCGGAAAATACAGAGCTGTAATGAGAAGCTGTACAGAGGGACAGGGTCCCTAATAACAACCGCAGAATTTATGTGGAAATCTGGTACATCAGTCTAAGTGGTTATTGCACATGCGAGAGAAATTTCATACCCGCCTTGCCTCCCTCTCCCCTTAGAGAATTCAGAATATTAAACTAATCCATTTCTCAACCTCCTACAGTAGCTATGTCTGAAAGCATATTGGTCTGTTCATTGTTCATTACACCTGCTGCTTGTCCTGGTTCATAAATAAAACATTACTTTTATTAGCCATAACATCCTCAGAGATTCTAACCACACTGCCTTTGAGACCAACCCATCAAGATCTTCCTTAGCATACTGAGTCAGTGAGAAAAAATACTGAACATACATAAGTCAAAGTTTGTGCCTCCAGGCAGAACATTACTTAAGTTGCTGCCATAATCTCTATTGTCAGATTAATTCTAACCACTGCCTCTGATCGGTGAAAGCCCAAGAGATCTACGTGAACTGAACAGCAGACTCACACTCAGATGTTGTCTCTGAAATCAGTGCCTAAACTGCCGCAAGTGGTTACGGGCCCAAATTTGAGGTGTAAAGAATAGAACCACTGTTACCTGCCATGCATGTCGTAAGCGGTGACTAAGGAGGTTTGGCTGAAATCGGATGTGTGTGTCCTAAACGTGTAGAAGTCTATGCGTTTAGAGGCCTACAAACCAATGTGCAACGTATACACGTTCTTGGCAAAGATCAAACCTATCACAAAGAGTGATTAAAAGTGGCAGTATATCCACTTTATTTATTGAGCTTGATAAAGTGTAGTTTGATAGTGGAGTCCTAGTGACTTAATCATGTTGTTTTAACAAATTTGATTAGGGATCCTCACCTGCATGACATGCAGTGTATGATGATGCGTGGCAGCGAGTCTGTGTTGATTGGAGGACACCACAAGCAAGTGCTGGAAGTGGATATTATTCAGAATCAGCTCAGCAATGTGGTGAGTCATGTTCTTCATGTTAGTGGGTCATGTTCTTCATGTTAGTGGGTCATGTTCTTCATGTTAGTGGGTCATGTTCTTCATGTTAGTGGGTCATGTTCTTCATGTTAGTGGGTCATGTTCTACTCGTTTGTGAATCATGTTCTACACCACCACAATTTCTAACTATTTACTGATTGCACCTAAAAAGCAAACATCGCTTCTTTGATATTAGAGATCGCCCGAGTGGCTACAGAGACCCAAATTTGGGGTGTAAAGAATAGTCACTGTTACCTGCGACTAAGGGAGGTTTGGCTGAAATCAGATGCACATGTCCAAAATGTGTAGGAGTCTATGCGTTTAGGAGTCTACCAAATCAATGTGCAACGTATACACGTTCTTGGCAAAGATCAAACATATCACAAAGAGCGATTAAAATTGGTCGTAATGAACGAGGAAGAAGAAGAAGATATTAGAAATGTGCCGACCGTAAAAAAAAATAGTCTCCGTGCCTCGTAATCAAAGACTCCGACCAACACTGTCTTCACAGCATCATAGTTGGTTTCCTGCCAACATCAGTTGTGCTTGAATACATTTTACTTGTATGATCAGATTTGAAGAAATCATTGTTAAAGGGCAATGTTTAACAACTCACTATTGTTAAGGACGCTTTAAAAGAGGATTTGTGTGTGTGTGTGTGTGCTTTTTTTCGGAATTAATTTTGTTGAGCTCAGAGGCTGGAGTATATAATAATGTTGGGGGCCAGTCAGAATTGTTTGGAGCGTTGGTTTCTTCCCATGGGTCATATGTTGCCCACCACTATTTATGTTAGTGGGTCACATTCTATATGATGGGGAGTGATGAGGATATAGCAGCCACTGGTGGGAATGTAGCTGGCACATGCGCTATTCTTCGGACATGGGTGACAATTAATTATTTTAAGAAGTACCTGGTGTTGCCGTAACTCCTGTCCTATTACATCACATCATTAAAGAATGTTGTAAATTTTGTCTAAAATATCTTTTCTACACATTTTTAGAATCATCTTACAAATAGAGGTTTTGTTTTTTTGCAGTTTGAAGTCAAGGATGCAGGAATAGCAATATTCAGGAGTACAGATCGTTTCATCTGTGGTGGAGACAGTACAGGCAAGGTAAGACCTGTCAGATCTGGATGTCTTACTCATCTAGTGCTTGTTCTGATGTCTTGTCTTTGGTGGTACAGCATAGAATCCATAACATGATTATTAAAAATACAAATGTCTAATATTTACCACTTACTGATCACAATCAGAATTTAACCATAACACATTCCACGAGTAGCAGAAATATGCTCAGCAGTATTCAACTGTTTAACACCACTTCTCTCTATGGGAGCCCAATGCTGGAAGATTTCACTGAGATTTTTGAACATTCTGAAACCATGTACAGTAGTAGAAATGGAAAGATCAGAGATCCAGTGTCAGAATTTCTGTATTCTAATACAGTAATTTTATAATGAAAATTTAAACACAACCAATATAAATAATTAAACCACAAACCATTTGAAATAATTGACAAATAACTAAAGGCATGATTTGGTTGCACACACATTTTCTGTACAAAACCAAGATATCTTTCCCATTTGAGATTTTATTTGTTATTTGTTTACCGTTCAAACCAAACTACCATATAAGGAAAATACAATGTAGAGTTAACAATAAATCATTACAAACATAAAGCAGAGGATTGCTACTACCAACCGTCTAGAAGAGACCAGGTAGTAATACATTGCCTTAGAACAGAACATAACAAAATTCATTTTTCCTTCTTCTGCAATATCTGGTTATGTGCTTAATCTACTGTGGACCACAAACTGGACAGTCATCTGTCAGGTTTCCTCAAAGCTTAGTTTTCAGGTCGACTGGGTGTGACCCCTTGTGATCACCTGTATACCAAATTCAAGTCAGGCATCTCTAGTTGCTGTAACTGATGGATATGACGACAGAACGTCTAGTAAATTTTCCCATTTCTCGGAGATCTCAAGAAAAGAATGTGGCCCACATCCACCACCTTTGAAGAAAAACTATGTTGGAACCCAAAATCCTGAAACAGACAGCGGACTGTATAGAATAACTCAGTTGCTGTTATTGTAAATGGATTAAAGCACATATAGATACAACTGTGTTGTTCTCTGTAAAAGTCTGATCTCTCTCTGCTGGGTCAATGAATGAGTGAATTTTGTAGCACACTATATCATGCAGTTGACTGCTTGTTGTGTTGGTTAGCAGAGAAATACAATCACTATTATAAAGATATGTTTGAGTGTCTTTATTTCACAACTAATCAGGCATATTGTATTCCTCCCATACATTACATAGAACATGCAAGCAATTTTTTCATACCATTCTATCCTGAGCAACTTGTTCAATCTCATCTTTTCTGGCATTAAGTCTGGTATTTCTCACCTTTCTCAGTAAAGTTTATTTCAGGGTTTCTTTAAAATGTTCTCCACTTCAATGTCTGCTTTGTGATTCTTTGATTATTTCTTCTGAGTAAGCCCAACATATCTCCATCTTCTCTTCTGATCATGTATCTCTCTATTTCCCAACACATCACTGCATCTGTGTTGTATTTCTTATCTCAACATATTTACAATCAAGCTTATCATGTTTGCAATATTGTTATTAATAAGAAAAGCTGACAGATATACATTTATTTTTTGTTCAGGTGACAGTCTATGATGCTAAGACTATGAGGGCGGAACATACACTGGATGCTCACAGCAGCTGCTTGTCAGACTTCGATATCCATGACAATTTGCTAATCACATGTGGCTTCTCCAACAGGTCTGTCTGTTGACACTTTTTTGCTACCCTCTTCTGTTTTTGTTATTCTCATGGTATGTTTTTGTCCAGTTAGTAGTTGACTGACTATCCAATCATTAGGAGATGAAGCTCTGAGATATATGGGGCAGTTCACCTATTTGTGTAGTAACACACAGTGTTACTCCAAGATGGCGGGTGTAGTGTAGGTCATGTTTATACAGCTGCGTTCAAACTACAGAGAATTTTCAAAATTGGATATAACAGATGTCAATTTTTCATTATAAAGGATCATTGTGAAACATGCAGTAGAATGTGTCATATTTGGAATGGAGTAGGTTAATTAAATATCCTGAAACGTCATCGATTCAGTGACTAACACCCCACTGTGACGGGCCCGGTAAGCAGACAGTGCGTAATATTGCTAAATTAATTTTGTTTTTCAAGGAGCGACATGCACCGAATACGTTGAAAGACAACAAATGCAGTGGTTTGTACATTTAATGAGCATGAAATACAACCAACCACCAATAACAGCATACAATAAAAGAGATCAGGTACTAGAGCCAAGGGAAGGTCAAGAAAAAGATGGATAGATATTATCAAGACCACATTAAATAAACACAGATATAGCATAATAAGGGTGACTCATCTGGCTCTGGAACGCAAATTAAAGCTGGCATAATTACTATCTATGAGACCGCTGGCATAATTACTATCTATGAGACCAAGTATTTGAATATATAAAGCCACTGACATATCTTGACAGTGTAACAGTACTCCAGGCTGGAACAGAGGAGCATATAAATGCACAATGGAGTCAAATAATCCAATCTGGAAATACATTATATACAACAGGAAAATCAAGTTTATTTCAAAGCACTGTCTTATATACCAGTTCTGCTATACAGATCACAATACTGGAGAACATCAAGGAAGATGCTCACAGATTTGCCATCGTTCATGTCTGCTTAGAATACAGACAATTTTCTGGTCAAAGTATCAAACCTTAGACTTCTCATAGACAAGAGTTTAGAAAGCAGGAATATATCCTCAGAACGAAGTGGAACTGCCTAGAGCATGTTATTAGAATGAACTTTGACATATTTATGAGTAGATCTTGGAGGAAACAACAGGAAAATGAAGACAAAAAAGAAATTCTGGAGACGCACAATGAAAGACATAATGCACATAGTTTCTATGACATCAAACACTGCACTGAAGGCTACAAAAACGGGACTCATTGTGAAAGCATCATGGTCACCGAGTGTGATGGTAATTCATTCATTAACTAATGATATCAAATCTAATTGATCATAAAGTAGTACATAAAGTAGAGCTAAACTGAAAATTAAGATAAGTTGCAGTCCAGTATTTCATTGGGAAGGAATTAAAAATGTCCAGTAACTGCAACCATCAGTTGAGAAAGTGGATTGATTGATTGATAGGACCATCATCATTGTACATCAGTGAGTAACCATATTTGCTGTGATCTATATCTTACACAGGAAGATATTAGCTGCAGTGCATGAACTCTGTAGCACCGTGAAGGTCTTCGATGTCATTTTGAAGATGGTGACATCATTTTTGTAGGAATTTTTCATTTTTAATCTTTTCTAATGAATTTTGTCAGGGCAGCGGCTTTCTATCCTGCTGTTCTTGATTTTGACCTGCCAAGGGTTTTTTTACGTGCTCAAATTGAACATATGTTTTATCGTTCCCGTCTCCAATAGGACTAGGAACTCTATCTCACCTAAATTAAGATCAGGGATCTCTGGAGGAATATCCAGATGGCTCCACGGGGGATCGAACCTGGTACCTTTGGCACGAGAGACATATTCTCAACACCACAGAGAGCCTTTATTAAATGCCTTCAACCTGTTGAGATTGATGATCACCTACTCTAGCTACCTGTCAGATTCTACTCTACCTACCTGTCAGATTCTACTCTACCTACCTGTCAGATTCTACTCTACCTACCTGTCAGATTCTACTCTACCCACCTGTCAGATTCTACTCTACCTACCTGTCACATTCTACTCTACCTACCTGTCAGATTCTACTCTACCTACCTGTCACATTCTACTCTACCTACCTGTCAGATTCTACTCTACCTACCTGTCACATTCTACTCTACCTACTTGTCACATTCTACTCTACCTACCTGTCAGATTCTACTCTACCTACCTGTCAGATTCTACTCTACCTACCTGTCAGATTCTACTCTACCTACCTGTCAGATTCTACTCTACCTACCTGTCAGATTTGAGAGAAAGAAAACACACTGCTGTATATTATTTACTGATATTGTACTTATTATTTACAATCCAGAATGAACACACTGACCCCAGACCGTTTGTTGATGGTGTATGACATGAGAGTGATGCGAGCAATGGCCCCAATTCAAATCTCTATAGACCCAACATTCTTGAGGTTTGTGCCGACAATACCAAACCATCTGATTGTAGTTTCTCAGGTGAGTCCAACCACAATAGCTTGATTTTTGTACTGTTTACTCCATCATAATGGTTTGTGTGTGTGTAACATTGTACTGTTAACTCCATCATAATGGTTTGTGTGTGGATAACATTGTACTGTTTACTCCATCATAATGGTTTATGTGTGTGGATAACATTGTACTGTTTACTCCATCATAATGGTTTGTGTGTGTGTGTAACATTGTACTGTTAACTCCATCATAATGGTTTATGTGTGTGTAACATTGTACTGTTAACTCCATCATAATGATTTGTGTGTGTGTAACATTGTATTGTTTACTCCATCATAATGGTTTGTGTGTGTGTAACATTGTACTGTTTACTCCATCATAATGGTTTGTGTATGTGTAACATTGTACTGTTTACTCCATCATAATGGTTTATGGGCAGATACTTAGGAAGCATATTCACAGAAGACGGAAAACTGGATAGAGAGATAGAGGCTAGAGTACAAAAAGCAAATGCTGTAACCTACCAGCTAGCCCCATTGTTAAGGCATCCAAAAATTTCACAAGCAGCTAAGCAACAGATGATCAACAGCATTTTTATACCTACTTTGTGTTACCAGAGCCAAACATGGACATTGAACAAAGCGTAGTCACAAAAATAACTACATGTGAAATGCGTTGCCTGCGAAAAGTTACCATCATCAGCATAAGAAAGAAAGTTGGCACAAAACCGTGCTTGAATTACATAGATAAACAAAGAATGAAGTGGTTTGGCCACTTAATAAGAATGCATCCAAACTCCACAGTATACAGTCTTCTACAACAGAACATCGGGAAAGAAGGCAAGAGGAAGACCACGGAAAAGATGGTTAGATGGCGTAGCAGAATCCTGTGAAAGAGCAAAGATAAAAATCACACAAGCCACCAGAACAGCGCAAGACAAAAACAGAAAACCACGACACTGGGCAACAACCCGGTAGCAATGCGACGACAAAAGAAGAAAGAAGAAGGCGTTGCTTGAATGTGACAATTGTTTCAGAAAATATTTGTTTTGACTGTTGGGGGAGTGGAGGGTGGTAGTGATTTACCTCTGTTTCAATGAGAGATTTCAGAACATTGGTTTATCAGATACTATATTTACTGGCATTAGTGATTATGTCTTTCCACAACTTTCTGCTCCTAGTTCTATCTAGTTGCAGTGATGTGTTTTACCCTTATTTTCATTGTCATAATGTTCAATTGTTTATTGACTTCTCTCCCAGTCTTCCTCAGATCTCTTTCACGCAACCCTTTTTCTTGCTGTGACATTGTTGTCTAAACTTTCATTTCTTATAACATGCATTGTCTTAATTGTTATTGGCTTGATGTCAAAAAACAAAATAACAATAATATGGTCTTTTACTGGATCCCAAGAGCTAAAGTTAGAAGTGGCAATTGTCTAAGTGATTATCGGGGCTCAAATTTGGTGTGTAAAGAATAGAACCACTGTTACTTACCACGCATGTCGTAAGAGGCGAATAAGGAGATTTGGCTGAAATCGGATGCACATGTCCGAAACGTGTAGAAGTCTATGCGTTTAGGGGCCTACCAAACCAATGTGCAACGTATACACAATCTTGGCAAATATTAAACATTACAAAGAGTGATTAAAATTGGTCGTAAAGAACGAACACAAAGAAAAAGTGGTAATGTAAAATAAAACATTTAGAAAAGCTAGAAGATGAACTAGAGAAAATGTAGCTGCATGGATTGATTTACAGAGGATACCCCAATATCCACATTGGTGGTTAGCAATAGTTAATTTGCAGAGGATGTCCCAATATCCACATTGGTGGTTAGCAATAGTTAATTTGCAGAGGATGTCCCAAAATCTAAATTATTGGTTAGCAATAGTTAATTTGCAGAGGATGTCACAAAATCTAAACTTGTGAAGATCAACTGTTGTTGTCCACTATCAATGATAAGAAAATATGTTGCTAACAAATATTGTTTATCTGAGTTAGATGGGCAGCTTCCAGCTAGTGGAGACCATCACAGGGGGCACTCCTAACACCCGTCTCTCTTACCCTGTGGATACTAGAGGTGCCTACCTGGTGGCGTTTGACATCTCTTCATCTTACCAGGCACTAGGATTTGGTGACAGTGCAGGTACAGTTCTTGTTTGATGTTTGTACCATTTAAAAAAATGTTTACAATGCATTAAAGACAGACAAGATACATCACACAGACAGACAGGATACATCACACAGACAGGCAGATTGCAAATTCGTAGCGAGCGGAGATCTGTAGTTTTATCAAGTGCAACAAGACAAAATCAATATTTGGACTAAAAGACCTTGATCAAACAAAGGATACAATTGTATATAACACACAGAAAATGCTTTATGAAGACTATCTGTTAAAAAGATATGACTTGAAACAAACAAATGAAAATGTTAAAAAGCTGAAAATAAAGAAAATAACAATTCATTTTCTAGTAGTAGTAGTAGTAGTAGTAGTAGGAATACCTTTATTGAAAAAGTCTAAGAATATAGAGTGTTTTCATAGTTGTGTGTAGGTACAATATAGAAGGTAATGTAATAGAACCCTCTTCTCATACCTCAAGGTATATTGCGTAATATAGTGTTAGGTCAGTATTTTTTGTTGACCGTAGGCACATGATGGTTAAGTAAACATCACGCAGGAGAATATAGAAATATATAACTATTCCAGGACAAATCATTGCAAGAACACATTTGGAGAAGTAGATGACAATGTTTACAGTTTACTAGTGTGTTTTCCTAGACTTATCTGATGTAACAGTGTTTGTATGAAGAGATCAAAGTGTGTGTCAGTCACTTATAACTCGATAATCTCTCTCTCTCTTTGCCTTTTTACCCGGGTTGGGGCATAGGCCCTCAACCAACTCATGCCAAGTCTTCCTATCTCTAGCTATCTCCTGCAGTTCCCTCCAGCTCTTCTTTATATTGTTGATCTCCGCCTCCAAATCTCGCCTCAGTGTATTTCTCGGCCTCCCTTCTTGTTATATTCCCCTCCGGTTTTCGCAAAGTGTCCTATCCAGCGCCAGCGCTTTTTTAACCTGTTCGTTTCACTGGAATCTGTCTTGTTCTCTCCATAAGTTCCTCATTTGTGACCCTATCATACCATCTTATTCCCTCTATTATGCGCAGACACCTGTTGAATGTTTGCAATTTATGTGCTATTGTTTTAGTTGTTCTCCATGTTTCTGACCCATACAGTAGAACTGCTTTAACATTAGAGTTAAATATCCAAATTTTTGTTCTAGATTTGATTTCTTTGGACTTCCAAATGTTTCCCAGTGCAATGAAAGCTCCTCTTGCCTTCTGTATTCTTATTTTAATATCTCTATCTGTTCCACCCTCTTTGTCTACGTTGCTGCCCAAATATGTGTATGATTCTACCTCTTAAAGTGGGATTTCCCCCAAGGAGATCGAGTTGTCGTTTGCTTGGTTAATTCTCAATATCTTTGTCTTTCCTTATGAATGTTCAGCCCTAGTTGCTGGGACCTTTGATTCAATGTGTTTAGCTTATCCTGCATCTGATTTCGTGTATGTGACAGAAGGGCTATATCATCAGCAAGTCCAGATCATCTAGTTGCTCTGTCAGAGTCCATTGGATTCCATTTCTGGTGTTAGTTACTGTGGTCTTCATAATCCAGTCTATTGTCAGTAAGAACAACAAAGGTGATAAAAGACATCCCTGACGCACTCCTGTTTCTATTCCAAAAGTGTCTTAGTTTTACCTTCATATAACTCGATAATAGCTTATGTTTATCATCTCCAACCTTCTGTGATTATGTATTCCAGGAAATGTTCACCTGTATGCCACTACTCAGAATGGTGTTGTCTTCAATCCATACTCAGAGCCCACAGAGTTTGCTGACCATGTAAGCAAATCATATATCTTATTATGTGAGATAGCGCAGTTAGTCACATTATATATATACACCTACACTGGAATGAGTGTGAGGATTGGGAGTTAAGTTTGGACATGCCAGACAGTGTCTTCTTCATGGTAGAGAGCGAAGGTATACTAAGCAACTTCTCATGGGTGCGCTGAGCAAATGGACTTTGGGATGGCTGCTGTAGCGGAGAACAGAGCGACGAATGGGAATGCCCAATATGCCATGATGTCGATCGCATAACATAACATATATACCTACAATATGCTGTGGTTATGTTGGTCATATAATATCATATAAGAATAGGACATGTTGGACTGAATTACTACATCAACATAATAAATTCCACTCACCTACCACACTGTAGAAAGTGCAGTATATCTTGCTTGAATTCCCTGGACTACAGAAAGCTGGACACGGAACTCCTCCCACCACACCCATCTGTTCATAAAACCTTTTATGGTATCCTTCCACAATTAAAGAAAACATGTAGATTCCACAATTTTGCATTGGATGCTGAAGAGTGAAAACTCACAAGCTCTGGTTGAAAGAAGAAGAATATTATAACATATAGACAATCAAGCTTCTTCGGGCATATAATGCTAAGAGAAGGTTTAGAACAGTTGGTGACAACAGGTACAATTCAGAGAAGGAGATATTTTGGAAGTCAGAGGGAGAAGATATCAAATGGTCTGACGTCATGGTTTAACAAAAGATTGATGTCAGAACTGATTAACTTTACTAGGGGGGGAGAGAGAGAGAAATTTGTGGAGAGACATGATCGCCTACGCCGGCTGGCATGCCACTTATTTGTTTTCTTATACCTACACTATATTCTACTCATGTCAGCTATGGTAGGTTTGTTTTATTCTCTCATTTCAACATTGTATCTGATCTAGTACATGTTTGTGACAGTACCTGCTGCCATCTCTGATCTAAATTATATTGTTAATGTGCAGGTGGAAGCAGTGGAGCCCATTGACATCAATGATGATCTAGCAGCATACTCTAGCATCCCCATGCCTTATCCAGCACAAGGTCCATTAGTCTCAGATTTTCCAGAGGAGATGATGGCCAGACACTACAGGTATTTGACTCCGAGCATTTCCAATCATGTTGTTGACAATTGAATAATGTACATTTTCTGTACTTATTCCTTCATGTTATTAAATATTATTATATGCTGAAAGTTTATCCTGTATGATCATTGGTATAGAAATATGGCTTGCTTTCATTACTATTAGATTCATTTGAGGATCATCTTCATCGGACATGTCCACAATTGCTCCAATCTCTTTCTAAGCTTGTATTTCAGTGTGTTTAGACTAACAACTCCTGTTCTGTGTATGTTTGATGTCTCTACTAGGCATGACTACACTATTATTACTATTAGGTTATGTTATATATGAAACATCAACAACAGTAATTTGAATGTTTACTCTGCAGTCAATAGTTGGTTTAATATTTACTTTCTAAGATAAATGATGTCTTAGTAAATCTGATCAAACAGTTATCTTTGAATGACAGACAACTCTAGATTAAGTATTGGACCATTTTGTTATTGCATTTGATGAATCTGAGCGTCATCATGTGTTCTCTTCCTTCCTTCCTTCCTTGTCCATATATTCAAGGGAGTCTCTGTGGCTAAGTGGTTAAGCCCTTTGCCTTGTCAGTCGAAGGTTGTGGGTTCGAGTCCGGACCGTGCCGTTCTGTTCATGAGTGCAACTTTTTCTAGAGACCCATAGGATTGTTGCTGGAACTACGGAGTTCGTGCTTTGTGCAATACTCTCAGCAGAAATGGCACGCCACCTGCTGAGAGTGCCATTTCTGCTGTGAGAGACCGAGCCATATGGGGTAAAACCCAGTGCAATGAAGTCAATCCTTCGGCTTTAAACCCATATATTCAATATTGTTAAACTTCACTGTCTTTTGTAACTCTGAGGTCTCTTGTCATTTTCTTTCCATTGTTGTTTCACTAGGCTAGGTCATTGAGTTTGCCTAAGTATATCCTATTTGTAGCAGTCTTGAAGTGTTTGTTCTTTCAGTTTGGGGTGCCTGTACATACGGCTGAATTGACAATCATGAATTTTGTATACATGTGGCTGCATAGTTGATTGTGTTCTGTTCTGATGCACAGAATGACATTTACTAATCTGCTCATATTTTAGTTCTATTAAACACAACACTATTAGTATTGATGGCTTTTCGATTGATTTAATCACCTTTTTTTTCCTTTGATAATACATAACTGGTACATCTTCCTGCAGCACCTTCCTTGGCCAGTTGGATCTGCTGTTATCTTATTTCCTGGTATTATACAGTGACTGCCACGACTTTGAGCTGGCTGCACATTTCAGACAGTAGGGTCTGTAGACATGGCAATTATGTAGATGGAAGTGGTTGGAGTGTTGATTTTGCATGTGTTAAAAAATACCCCATGTTATGAATCAAGCTTAGTGTTCAACATTTTCTCAGTTGCCATCTTGATTGTCTGGATTTCTGCATCATATTTAGGACAAAATTTCACTGTTAGTACTTTGATCATATCTGTGTTGTTTGTGTATTCAGTGTACACTCTTGCTCCTCTATTCTTTATTCCATTTCTGTTGACCCATCCTTGTGTACCTAGATCCAGAGATCTTGTGGACATTTTTTACTAAGGAAACAGAGTGACTGATATATGTTGTGTTCTGTTCATCCTTGTCGGACATTTCTTTCACCCATGTCTGGATATATACTCGTGGTTCAGTTTTCTTTCTCCAAAGAGTTTGTTCTGGCACAGACTTTAGAGAGATGTCAACATTTGGTAGATCTGTTTATCTATGATGTTGTTTGGCCTGGTGAATAAAACTGCTTCTTTTCAATTGTCCCATTACTAGATTTTGAAATCTTCTTTCTACTCGAAGACTCTGCATGCACATGAACTTTTCTACCTGTGTCGGTACTTTTGTGTCTTAGATCTGTCAAGAGTTTGTATCTTTCCGCCAGCCACCCTCACATTCTCTTCATCTCATCTACAGGTGTTGATTTCATGGCTCTTGTGATGTTCTTGAGATTCATGATGATATGAAGTGTCCAGTTTTTTGTCACATTTGCAACTCAAATAAAGTGGTAATTGATGCTGACCCATATTCTAGATGTAGAGCTGCAGTAGTGTAGTTGGTAGTGAACTCGCTTCTCAGGCTAGTGGTTCGGTGTTCAATTCCAAAGTGGACATGGAATATTTAGACCGTAACGGCTCTCAGATTGACGCAGCCTCAATTGGGAACCAGGCACTTGGATGTAAAGGAAGCCAGTGTGATATTGACCACATCACACATCGTGTGCTGACGTCAATGAAAAATATGCCCTAATATACAGCAGTGTATGAAAAAGGGTTCTTTTACACTTTCTATTCCAGATGTGGTTGTGTACCCTGCTGGTAAACATTTTAAATTATTTTCTGGCTATCTTCCTATGTGGTCCTACTTGGTCTTCCTATGTGGTTCCACTTGGTTTTTCTAAGGATGGCAAATTTTCTCCTGGCATTTCTTCTGCTTTATTGTTGTTCTCCTCTGTTGAAAAAGTAGTGCAAATCATCTTTCTAATGATACCATTGCCATAGAAGAAAGGTTGAGTGTGTACAAATTGTCACATTTACCAAAGTACAATGTTGATGGTCCAATCAAATATTGAGAATTCACTGTATTTTCCCATCTTTTGCTTTTTTTGTTGCATTTATAAAATATTTATAGTTAGTATATTCTTGTTATTTCAGAAAACCTGTGCCTATTGATGCAGAAATCTTGCGCACAATGAAAGTCTACCAGAACATTGGATATGCTCCTAACATCAACAAGCAGAAGAGAAACCTGTGCCCGTATGATCTAACCGACCGAACATCTAAGGACAGGAAGTCTAGCATACCTGAGTCTCCGATGGGAAGAGGCAAGTTGTCATAGATTATATCAGTAATGTAGAGAGACTTGAACTTGTTTAGCTCCCTTATTGTTTTGTCATAATTTCAAATTCAATTACACCCATATGGTGCCAGGACCCGCAAGAGGAAGCAAAAATAGTACCACTGCAACCCACAAGGCAGGATGTCTTAATTTAATAAATGTAATAATTCATGTCGTGCCATTATACGTTACATGGGGCATGCAAGTAATTTATCCATACCACTCTGTCCTGGCAGCTTGTTCAATCTCTTCCATGGAATTGACTCCGACATTTCTTGCTTCTCTCATAAACATTCATTTCTAGATATTTCCTAGGTGTCCTCCTTTCTTGAACCCTTTGCCTTCCACCAATGCCTCCTATGGTATTCTTTGATCATTTCTTCTTAAGGTATGGTATGCCCAACATATCTACATCTTCTCATTCCAAAAACAGTTGTTAATAGTGGTTGAGTAGACCAGTCTCTGACTTCATCACTTCTCCTGAATTCGAGTGTTAACTACTTTGTTATAAAACAACCATAAGTATGGTCATATGTTAATATGTTCAATTACATAACATTGAAATGTATGATAGAACAATATGTGATACTAAAAAACATATACATAAAACAACAGTGAAGTGAATTTCGAAACAAGCAACCTGGATGGAATACAACACACAAGCAAATTTTGATACCTCGTTTGCCACGAGAAATGTACATGCTTGCGAATTCTGCCAACTAGTTACTTGTCTAACACGAGCAAACTTTGATACATCATTTGCCACAAGAAATGTATATGCTTGCGAATTTGACCAACTATTTGCTTGTCTAACAAGACCAGTCTCTTGAAAATGAGGTTTCTTGTTGTTTTCCTAAATGCCCTGAGTTACCATATTAAAGACTAGAATTAAGGTGAGAGTGTTATACCTCGACTTTAGAATGCTTTACTCCCTTACATAACTAACGATCATTTTGTCACTCCAAGAAATATGTCAGCGTTAACTGAGTCGTTCAGAATGTTGGTTTCTACAATGTGCAGTGTTTGTGATATCAAGATTTCAAGGTAGAAATAATTTCTGAACAATAATCACAAGCTATATACAACATCATCAATACAAGAAGGAGGCAGTCATCATTTTTCGAGCATATAATTAGGAGGAGGTAAAAACACATTGACCCGCAAGGGCAGCAAAAAATAGTACTACTACAACCCACAAGGCATGTCGTAAGAGACGACTGATGTAGGACCTAGGGAAGCTACCCTAGTATATAAAAAGCATAGTAGAAATCGGAGATGCTGGCCTACATTTAGGCGCATAACTGACACAATCGCTCTTAGACTCAGGTCACATACAAATCACACAGAGTGGTTAACAAGTGGTCGATATGGAGCATTTGAAGAAGAAATTCATTTATATTTTTTAACGGTGAACACAATTGGTGATATTTATTGTTTGCCACATTTTGTTTAACAAGTGTTGTCTACGTTTCTTTGTTATGATCTTTGCTTCAGGAGATGATCCATTCATGACTGTCCCTAAGAGATACCGTCGTGTAGATATCAAGTACTCCAAGCTGGGGGTAGAAGATTTTGATTTCCGTCACTATAACAAGACTAACTTGGCTGGACTGGAGCCACACATTCCTAATGCCTACTGCAACTCTATGCTTCAGGTAACTAACATACTAAGTTTGATAAATAAGGCAGATTGCAACTGTTCTTCTCTTTTATGTCAGCTTGTGCCAGATATAATACAAATACACAGAATACTGTAAGTAACAAGAAGAGACTGGTTTATAAATGAAGACATCAGGAAAAAAGTGGGTGCAACGTCAGTACTGAACTTCATCAAGAAACAGCAAATTAAATGGTTCGGCCACAAGCAGATTACCAACAGACAGTGCGCTACTCTGATACAGTGGATACAAAGCAAAAGGCCGTCCACGCAAAAGGTGGATCTCTGAGCTAACAGGCGGCGAAAAACACTTTGTCTCGTGCACAAAAGTCTGTTCTCTAAATCTCTTCTTATCCTGGCACTGTGAGGCAAATCAGGATTAGAGAAATGTAGAAAGATAATATAAATATTATGTCTCAGTTATCAGACTAGCCAGAGATCAAATGTACTTTCAACTACAAATCTTCTTGTTTGGATACCCAGATATTTAGATGTATGTTAGACCACATATATTGTTGTTTGGATACCCAGATATTTAGATGTATGTTAGACCACATATATTGTTGTTTGGATACCCAGATATTTAGATGTATGTTAAACCACATATATTGTTGTTTGGATACCCAGATATTTAGATGTATGTTAAACCACATATATTGTTGTTTGGATACCCAGATATTTAGATGTATGTTAAACCACATATATTGTTGTTTGATACCAGATATTTAGATGTATGTTAAACCACATATATTGTTTGGATACCCAGATATTTAGATGTATGTTAAACCACATATATTGTTGTTTGGATACCCAGATATTTAGATGTATGTTAAACCACATATATTGTTGTTTGGATACCCATATATTTAGATGTATGTTAAACCACATATATTGTTTGGATACCCAGATATTTAGATGTATGTTAAACCACATATATTGTTGTTTGGATACCCAGATATTTAGATGTATGTTAAACCACATATATTGTTGTTTGGATACCCAGATATTTTGATGTATGTTAAACCACATATATTGTTGTTTGGATACCCAGATATTTTGATGTATGTTAAACCACATATATTGTTGTGTGGATACCCAGATATTTAGATGTATGTTAAACCACATATATTATTGTTTGGATACCTAGATATGGGATGTTTATCCAGCAGTTGCTTTTAGTGGGTCACATAAGTTGGATGTACTATCAGCTGCAGCTGATATTCATATCACTATTTGATGATAGTGTTGGATAACTTGATATATGCTAGTGTAAACATGCTGTTAAACTTTGTTATATATTTGCCATAGAGATGTGGTTTTACAGAAGAATATTAAGAATTCCATGGACTGATAAAAAAAAGCTAATGTAGATTTGCTGTGAGAGATCAATAAAAGAGAAACTTTCTAACAAAACATTTTTTAAAAAGCAGTCATTTGTTTAGGCATGTAATGCAAATATTTTGCTTATAACACATTGTGATATGACCAAGAATTGTTGACAAGAGAGATAAGAGAAAGACAGCAACCAAACACTCTGATGACATAACATGTAAGAGTATCAACATCTGAGTTGATTGTTAAAGATAGGGACACAGGAGTTATCAAGATACATAACTGTCAGACAGGCACAGCAGTTGATGGTGATTATGTATGCAAGGGAAAAAGGGCAATTGTATGGCAATCAGAGAGCAGACATGCTGGTTGGCTCTACCACAATTTCAGGGGAACAGCCAATGGATAGAGCTGACATTCCGAATGGCCTCATAAAGTGTGACCGCAAAGGATTTTCATTTATACCAATCCACGTCAATTGCTAGATTGCAATAGCTTAAATTGGAGTGGCCAGAAAATAACAGTACAACGGGTATATGAATAGGCTCATCAATCAACATCAAACTGGTATTGCTAGTTGCTGGACGCTGTTGCGATGGGAGATCAGAGCACCTATGGACATGTCCAGAGTGCCATGAAGATATTCCAAACTGAAAGGGCATTTGTTTGCGTTATTGAAATTTTCATCCAGCATTAAAGACTTGTAATGTAGAGATGTTTTGTCTTCTGGTTAGGTATAACCTTTCTTCTCTTACTTCATATTTGTGTGTGTGTGAGCTGCTGATTATCTGCTATATAGAGTATACAACATGACCCTTTTATTTGATAGGTCCTGTACTACATTGAGCCTCTACGCTGTGCCTTACTAGGTCATGTCTGTGAGAGGGAGTTTTGCCTGTCTTGTGAATTAGGATTCTTGTTTCACATGTTGGACTCACAGAAAGGCAACACATGTCAGGTGAGTAGATTTCTTTTCACAAGGCTCACAATCCCCTAACATAAGAAGAAACACCTCTGAAGTCGAAGGCACGCGTGCATAGCAGGGGATAAGGAAAGTAAGCTGTCACTCAAAAATTGCTGGAAAGCACTGCAGTAGACAGATATGATGGAATACCAGCAAACATTGCCTGAAACATTGTCTGATGCTGCCATCAATGTCCATAATTAGAGATTGTTGGAAGATTTCTTTCAATACAATATTTTTGTTGGTATTGTTTCTACCAACCCTAAGAAATTTAAGTCTGATGTTTTTACTCTTGAGAATGTCATGTAAAGTTACCGGTGATTAAAATCTGGTTAAATTCTCTAGTTAGCAAATATTTAATAGTAACACATATTTATGATCATAGAATTTTCACTGGAATGATTCAATTATAAATATATAGTTGCTATTTGAAGAAAACAAATACATTTGTTGAGTGTATTTGTTGATCATTATCAGATCCATGTCTCCAGGTCACATTTTCTTGCTGTTGATATATTGTCATCCTCTCGAGAACATTTCAGCCTCGAGAATATTTCAGCCATTTTTAATACAATTGTGAATGTCTTATATTTTATTTGACAGGCCAGCAATTTTCTCAGGGCATTCCGAACAATGCCCCAAGTATCAGCTCTTGGACTTGTTCTTCATGATGACAACTGTGGACGAGTGGATCTACCTAGACTTATCCAGAGCTGGCAAAGATTTGTTCTTATGCAGATACATGAGGTTTGTCTCTTTTTCTGCTTGCTTTCAAGTTTTGGTTTCTATGTTATCTTGAACATCGTGCTTATAATCTCATGTATTAACTTGTGCAAGAAAACTGAGTACGGATGACACAAATGTGTACTAATATGTGTACACTTTTTCTAACAGGAAATATGTGTCTCTGTGGAATCTTTGGATGGTGTGTCATCAGCTGGGAAGACTGATGCTAGCACTGATGTTACTGTAGCTGGCAGCAGCGATGGTAGCAAGAAGACTGGGAAGAAGAGAAAAGGAAAGAATGCTGGACAGAATGGAGGAGAGACAAATGATGATCTGAGGTCACAGAAAGATGGAACTTGTGCAGAGGACAAGTAAGGATTTCTTTCTATTTTTATCTATCATCTTTTTTTTCATTGGTGCTGATTTTTTTCTTTTGTTGATTTATCAACCATTTCTATTCTTCTCTATGTTTAGTCTCACAAATACGTAGACTGACGACTGTGTTGATCCCAGTGTAGTTTTAGTTGCTCATTCTCCACCATCTGATGTTAAAGTGTATGCATTGTTTCCTTCGGTGCTTGTGCTACCTAGTTGTGCAATGTCAGGATTCCTTTATTCCTGATATACGTGCCTTATCTATTGGCATTAATTCTTCTTGTGTCTGCCCATTATGAATTGAGGCATGGTCAGGATGCCTGGTATGGTGCTTCTGACTGATTCTTGCAAGGAGGGCCTGGTTTCCTTATTATTTGTGTCCCTCACCATACAGTCATGTCTTCTCTAACTTCATAGGTAGCCATGTATTCATCCAACAGAAGGTTGCTAAGTAACTACATGATGCCCCTCTTCAATCTGTCTTCTCTCTCAGGAATATCTTCATTTCATTAGTCACTAACTGAGACAGCCGTCAGCGGCCAGCATGCCTTGTAGCATCTTCTAGGGCAGCAGCAATAAAAATATCTCTCTGTCATGCTCGACCCATGATAACCCCCTAAATCTGATCCACACTGTGCATCTTTGTCCCCACTATTCTCTACCAGGTTATCTTTGGTTTACCTTCCCACCATCTTCCTATGGAGTCTCCACTGCATGGCAGTTTTTATGTTTTCTCTACCTCTTCTGAGTACATGCTCTACCTGGCTCCACTGTCTGCCTTTGATCACTGTATGCATTCCAGTCATGATTGCTGCTGTTGAGCAGTTCTTGGTTGCTGAATTTTGTCTAGTTCAAATATTCTCATCAGTCTTATCCAGCAGATTGTGTGAAGTAATGACAGTCTAGATGTTTGCTTTTCTGTTCTCCAGTATTCAGAACCTTACAACAGTGCTAAAGACATGCAGCTCTTATATTATTATTATTATTTGGACTTATGTGCTGTACTGGAATGATTTGTTTCTGTCTATATCCTCGTTGTGTCCTGTTTCACACATAAGGCATCCACAAGATGTCCATTGCTGGTGTTGTGCCACCTTTTTACTAATTGTTTCTCATTCCAGGCCACTTTCTTTCAACTCACTTTCCACAGTTCTTCTCCTTTAGACATCCAGGTCTTCGCTGCTCATCAACTACCTTCCAACGGAGTACTATCCTAACCAATACCACTGCTTTCATACAACATGCATGTCCAACCCACCTCCATTTTGTTTTGTAATGATGGTCTCCAATGATGAGACTACAGTTTGTTTGTTCTAAAAGCTCTTCATTTGCTGTCCTATTTGGCAAGAAAATTAGCAGGATTCTTCGTAAACATCAATGATCTGTTCAGACTGGCAAAAACAATGATAGCTTTGTTCGTTATTTTGTTTATATCCTGACAGACGTGACCACCCCTCTCCCCTTCCTTGCCACCCACCTCATTTCAAGGAACACCTGTTTGCATTAAAGTGTCTGTTCTTTCATTGCTATAGTAGTTACCATTACATTATTTACTTCAGTTTATATTCATGTTACTTCTTTGCTATCATTCTTTGATTTACTTCATAAATAAATGTACATGTTACTGTTGTATCATCCTTCCATTCCATTTTGTGTAGTTGAGCACTGAGACTTCAATGTACCTTTCTGATCCTGAATGTTTTTGTCTTTGTTCATTTCTACTGAGCCCATTTCTGCTTTCCCACTGTCTTGTAGTCTTCATTTTATTTCATGGATTGGCAGAGATCAATGTTTGGGTGCCATTACTCATCTTAGGAAAGCAGTAGTAGAAAGTCATTTTTAAAAGACAGTGACCAACCTTGACATTTGATCTCAGGCTGAGTGACATTAAAATCAGAATGTACACAAATTGTTAACCCTGACCAATTGTTGAATAATTTCATGACTAATGTCATCCTTTCTGTTGTTTATTTCAGTGAGAGTTGTGAGGAGAGTGCAGATGAACCCCAAGCGTATGTATTCATAACATTCATACCTGATACCACACTTCGTTCAAGCATACTAAGCAAATATCAATCAACAGTATACGGCCAGATTAAGCAATCAATCAACAGTACACATCTAGATTAAGCAATCAATCAATCAACAGTACACAACTAGATTAAGCAATCAATCAATCAACAGTACACAACTAGATTAAGCAATCAATCAATCAACAGTACACATCTAGATTAAGCAATCAATCAATCAACAGTACACATCTAGATTAAGCAATCAATCAATCAACAGTACACAACTAGATTAAGAAAACATTTATACTAATCATTAATTTCATTTACAATAAATTAAAATTCTCTGTAATAGTGACTAGGTGTTTCTGTAAGTATGTATGTAATAGTGACTATAGGTGGTGTTTCTGTAAGCAAGAGTGTATAGTTAGTTACCTTGTACATGTAAGGACATATCTATATAAGATTTAGACATTTGCTTAGAGATAGTAGGAAATTGTCCAGAATTGTATTTTATTCTGTACTGAAATATCTACAGGCCAATGACTCGCTCAATAATCCGTGACTTACTTGGCATCAATATTAAGTCATCGTTACAGTGCAAATGTGGACTGACAGGAGAACGGTGTGTAGATGGCACACACATTAACTTGATGTACCCAGACTGTCGCCCTATGGGTGAGTTATATTAGTCTCAACTTGTAAATAAAACATGCAGTTGTTGATACCATCAGGTTTTTAATCTGGTGGCTGGTGTTATAAAGACCTGATAGGGTCAATATGTGCACACAATATCATTGTTATATTTCATGAAAAATTTATCATAAGATAGATGGAACTTTGAAACTGTAAATATTAATGTCTGTTCAACCAGATGTGTGTTAGATGGGTTGATTGCTTGTTAACTCTTAGTGGACCAAGGCAAAAGCCATGTTTTTACAAGCTATTTATTAAGAACAAACACCCTTTAGCGTGGCTCATGGTAAAAACATGTCCAACCCAAAGCCACATAGTGTGGCGTTTTGTCCACAAGGAGTTAACTTGGTTGTTTTAAATCATGCTTTTAAAAAATAACTATTTCCCGCGTTTTACCTTTTACTATGAACATTTTGCCTTGTTAAATCTTGTGTTTTGTTATACCCATTGCCTTGTTAATTGTGTTGTTTAACTGATGTCTGAGATCTTGTAACCAGAGATATAAGTTGTTGGTTTTCTTCTAGCTGTAGTGAGATATTGCTGCAGTTTCAGACTAGACTACATTCGAGCTAGTAATTACTTGTTAAATCAATAAAACACTTGTATAGCAACTTGATAAATTAGAACAAGAAAAGTCCATGTTTCTACTAGGATGTCTTTATCAAGTATGTGACAAATACTCAATCACATTTTTCAAGGATATTTAAAAAAAATTATTATTAGCCATCATTAATCATTATTGACTAACAAAATACACTTGTTGGGAGAATGATTGATTTGGAACAGCCAGCTGTGCTGTCTGGTATAACAAAATACATCCGTTGGGAGAATGACTGATTTCTTACAGCTAGCTGTGTCTTGTAGAAGAAACAAATAGACAGTAAATATAGCACAACTGTCCAAAATTTCACACTGGAGACAAAATAAGATATAGCACAACTGTCCACATTGAAACTATAGAGACAAAATGGATGATAGAGATAACATCTGTGATATTTTCCATGTTATATAATTTGAGGACTGGATCCAGACTGTGGTTTGGGAACATGATCTATGGTACATCTGTGTTTAAAGTTGATCACTGTTTGTCTTGTCTAGGTCCCAACTCGTCTGCCTTGTTCATCAGTTTTGCTGAGGTTGTGCAGCATAGTATGACAGCTACTACCAATATCCAGGCATGGTGCTCTAGTTGTAACCGTTATCAACATCATGTAAGTACCACTTCTACAATGTTTTTGTAAGTTAAAGTAAAGTCAGTCTGTGGGGGACCATGTTTTTGTAAGTTAAAGTAAAGTCAGTCTGTGGGGGACCATGTTTTTGTAAGTTAAAGTAAAGTCAGTCTGTGGGGGACCATGTTTTTGTAAGTTAAAGTAAAGTCAGTCTGTGGGGGACCATGTTTTTGTAAGTTAAAGTAAAACCAGTCTGTGGGGCCCATGTTTTTGCAGCTAAAATTAAGCCAGTTTGAGAGGACCATGTTTTTTCAAGTAAATGCACATATAATAATCACAATTTTAACCTATCTTTATCTGATAAAACTCAAATGAATATTTTACACAAGTTTCCATTTTAGCAGTAAATTTTAGGCTGAACCAAGCATGCACATGAGTGCTTTAAGTCTATTTGTGGTGGCCTTGTGTTTGGGGAAGTTAACATTTGATCAGTCTGTGGAGGACCTTGTGTTTGGGACAGTTTACATGTAGTAAATTAATGTGGCCCCATCCCTTGTTTGTGAGGAGATTCTGATCTATTATGATTGTTTCAGTTTCTAAAGAAACTCTTATTCTAGTTTCCCGTTAGTGCACAGTATTTAGTGTTTCTTACACAGCACATTGTTATTCTAGTTCATTTTCTTCAACACAAACTAGTTACATGCGAGTAAGATTTGACTTATGAGGGAATGATTTATTAATAAATATCTTATTTGCTAACTTATCTTGTGAGATTTGACTGACTATCTTATCTTGAGTTTAATGTTTGGTGGTGACACATTATTCTTGACTTATCTTGAGTTTAATGTTTGGTGGTGACACATTATTCTTGACTTATCTTGAGTTTAATGTTTGGTGGTGACACATTATTCTTGTCTTATCTTGAGTTTAATGTTTGGTGGTGACACATTATTCTTGTCTTATCTTGAGTTTAATGTTTGGTGGTTACACATTATTCTTGTCTTATCTTGAGTTTAATGTTTGGTGGTGACACATTATTCTTGTCTTATCTTGAGTTTAATGTTTGGTGGTGACACATTATTCTTAATCATCTATTTTTCTACAATTTCCTTCATCAGACATTTTTCTACAATTTCCTTCATCATCTATTTGTCTACAATTTCCTTCATCTATTTGTCTACAATTTCCTTCATCATCTGTTTGTCTACAATTTCCTTCATCATCTATTTGTCTAAAATTTCCTTCATCTATTTGTCTACAATTTCCTTCATCATCTATTTGTCTACAATTTCCTTCAGACATTTTTTCTCCTTTTTCCTCCCAAAGTGTCAGCGTAAAAGTATACAGAATCTTCCGGATGTTCTGGCCTTGAATTGTCACACAGAGAATGAGAAAAATCTGGATTTTTGGAAGATTCAGTTTGAGGTATGTTGTGTTATTGTTTACTTAAAATGTCACACCCCCCTCACTGAGAGCGAGCCATCAATACATTTTCCCCCACACAATTCTCAGTATGTTTTTGAAAGAAAATAAATAATTTCCGAGCTATCTCGTTAACTAGTCTATTTTTACACATTCTTGAAATTGCCTTTATCTACAAATATTTTGTTTAGCTTTAACAGAATATTGAACAGATAAATTGTATAAACATAGTTGCTATCGCTGTAGGAAAACATGGCTGCAAGTTCTAATGCTTGTAAGCAAAGAATATCGGCTGCCATTGCCGCACAGCTTAAACATTCATGGTTGACAACTATCGATTTGTTTACTGCGATGCTGTTCACTTTGAGCATCACAGTAGCGATATCGAGAACAAGAGGATGTCATTTGCAGTACCCCTCAATTTAGAATAAGAACATTTTATTGTGACGACCATACAAATCATCTACATCCACATATTTATTGTGCAGAATATGAAGATAATTATTCTGAGAGTGAAACCTGACTCATATATGTATACATTGTTTCATTTCTTTTGTAACTGATAATTTTGTCAAAACACTTTAAAAGTATATAAAAACTTTATTTATGATTAGTAACTATTACAATTTACAAACAAAAAACCATGACAATGTGAGGCAGAAAAAAAACTAAATTGTATACTATTTCATTTCTAAGTTCTAATATGGTAGAGGGTTTGATACTGAAGACCCCGGATCAATAAAATACTGTCAAATTTACTGTGCACTTGACGGTTGCTTTGGAAACCAAAATAAATAGCAGCCATTTAGGATTTCTTAAGTATAATCTAAAACAGTCATTTTTGTTTGTACAGGCTTAATTTTTGTTATTTATGTACAGAGATAGTCCCTTCACATTGTCACAGCAAATTTTAATGATATAATGCATATACCGTTGCTAGGGTTTGAAAAATGTCAATTTCATAACAATTTTCAATAAATAAACAATTTGACACCTAGGGTTAGTTGAACAAAATATGAATATTGCATTAAAATAATATTTTTAAAACAAAAAGTGCAGAATCTGATTTTCCAAAAAATAGTCGACCTGACCCAAATTTGCTATTTCTGGTGATCTGCACATTGCCGTAACCTTGTAAAGAAATTCTGAGCCTCCCACCTTCTCCCAGATTTTCGATGCTAGGTTAGGGCTCTTTCTTTTCTTTCTCGAATCCTGTATGCCTCACAGCATCAGGTCAGGAAAAGATTTCTAAAACGGGCCCTAGTATGCGCTTCGTAGATATTCTCTTTCGTCGCCTCTGTTATCTCTGAGGTCCATCTTTTGCGTGGCCGACCTTTTGCTTTGTACCCATTGTATCGGAACAGCATTGCTCTTTGGGGTGCACTGTCTGATGGTAATCTGCTTACGTGGCGAACCATTTAATTTGTTGTTTCTTGATGAAGTCTAGTACTGATGTTGTACCCACTTTTTCCTGATGTCTTCATTTCTCAACCGGTCTCTTCTTGTTACACCCAGCATTCTGCGTAGACACTTCATCTCTGTTGTGACTAGTTTTCTTCTATCATTTGTTGTCAGTGTCCAGGTTTGGCACTGGTAACATAATGTGGGGAGAAAGATTGTGTTGAACATTGCTCTTTTAGGTTAGGGCTAACTGCACAAATGTAGGAACAAAAATTATATGGCTTATTAGTTCGGTGTTGTGACTTTCTAGTGCTTATGAGATGCAATACTTCCAAGTCTATATGATGTTAAATATGTTGAATGAAATCTACTCTGTGTAACTCAGATTATTCGTCAACGTCACAAAGAGACAGCAGTTCCAGCAACTGTCATTAGACCGTCCTCACAGTCAGCCATCAAATGTAGGTTTGGCAATGCCTGTCACAGACCTGATTGCCGTTTTCAACATGATGGCCCCAGAGAGTGAGTTCAATATCTTCTTCATATGTTCGGATAGAAACTTAGACAATGTGTGTGTTTAAGGTTATAATTTCTCAGCTGTGGTTACGATGTGTAAAAGGAAAGTTGTGACGTATGTTTGCCATTAGTTATTAATTAGTGCAGCATCTGGCTGAATGGATTAGAGCGCTGGCTCCAATATTGGAAAACCTGGGTTCAACTCCCCAGTGAGACCAAGGAGTTTTTTCTGTCTGTGGCATAAAGAAAATTCCTAACATGAACAGTTTCACTACCACTATCCATGTGGCCATTACATTTCACACGCACATGCCATCCCTGTCCTGCTGCACTCCATAATAAAAGGGTATTACAGGCAGTTACAGCGGTTACAGAAAACAGTGATTAGCAGGACCAACTTTACTTCATAACTATAGATTGTGAGTCTATTTGAGCTTGTGACATCTATTTGAGCTTGTGACGTCTATTTGACCTTGTGACGTCTATTTGAGCTTGTGATGTCTATTTGAGCTTGTGACGTCTATTTGAGCTTGTGAGTCGATTTGAGCTTGTGAATCGATTTGAGCTTGTGAGTCTGAGCTTGTGAGTCTATTTGAGCAAGGTTGTAGATCATTTTGATGTTCAAAGTAAAATACAGGACTAACACCATATTCTCCCAAAATACAACATGGTATGAAAAACATAGCTCCAAATCTATCTACTTCTAGACCTTGCTCATGTTCTGAGATCATATCTATCTACTTCTAGAACTTGTTTATGTTCTGAGATCAGATCTATCTACTTCTAGAACTTGTTCATGTTCTGATATCAGATCTATCTACTTCTAGAACTTGTTTATGTTCTGAGATCAGATCTATCTACTTCTAGAACTTGTTCATGTTCTGAGATCAGATTTATCTACTTCTAGAACTTGCTCATGTTCTGAGATCAGATCTATCTACTTCTAGAACTTGTTTATGTTCTTCTTTGCGTTCGTTCTTTACTACCAATTTTAATCACTCCTTGTGATATGTTTGATCTTTGCCAAGGATATGTAAGCGTTGCACATTGGTTTGGTAGGCCCCTAAACGCATAGACTTCTACACGTTTAGGACACATGCATCCGATTTCAGCCAAACCTCCTTAGCGCCTCTTACGACATGCGTGACAGGTAACGGTGGTTCTATTCTTTACACCCCAAATGTGGACCCCGGTAATCACATGGGCGGTTTATGTTCTGATATCAGATCTATCTACTTCTAGAACTTGTTCATGTTCTGAGATCATATCTATCTACTTCTAGAACTTGTTCATGTTCTGAGATCAGATCTATCTACTTCTAGAACTTGCTCATGTTCTGAGATCAGATCTATCTACTTCTAGAACTTGTTCATGTTCTGAGATCATATCTATCTACTTCTAGAACTCGTTCATGTTCTGAGATCATATCTATCTACTTCTAGAACTTGCTCATGTTCTGAGATCATATCTATCTACTTCTAGAACTTGCTCATGTTCTGAGATCAGATCTATCTACTTCTAGAACTTGCTCATGTTCTGAGATCAGATCCACCTACTTCTGTATTAGTTTTAGTTAACTGTACTTTGTTCTCATAAGATATCAGCAGTTTATTTACTGTTTCCTCACATATTTTCTGTCAGATGTACTACCTTAGAATTGATATAAATTACATCCAAGAGAAATTTGGACACTTATTCAGATACAATATTTGAAGTGTGAGGTTGTTTTAGGCACATCATACAGCCAGGTAGACACAATTAACATAAGCAAGTACATACAAACAAACGGTAATATCAGACACACACACACACAATGTAGACAAATGAAGATGTAGACAAATGAAGACTAGCAGATCTGAGACTCATGTCTATTTATCTCTTATATTTAGATGTGAAGCTGACATGAAAAAGAAACAGCCAGAAGAAGATGATGAATTTGGCCCAAGTTGGATCCCACTGGGACTTAAGATTGTCAGAAATCCAGATGGTAGTGTTGATGTTACTGAGATCTCAGACGAGGTAACTACATCTTGTAGACACTTGGAAGAGACTGTTGTACATGTGTGCTTACTTAACATTCTTCTGTTTATTCCTTTCTGCTCCCAGGAGAGCACAGGTTTTCATTGTATCTTCTCTCTGTCATTTTGATAGATTTAGGTTGTAAACTGTAACCCCAGAAACCAATAATTTGGGTGAATACACACATTTGTATAGGTGGGTTACTGATAGATTTTAAAAAACATGTAATCACAAAGTACTGTAGTTTTACAAATTACAAAAACAATGACAAAATACAGCAATGTTTCGACCAACAAGGCCTTTATCAAGCAAGCGAACAACAGGAGTGACAAATTTTAAAAAAACAAATGGACGACCAAATACAAACGTTTTTGGTCATCCACTAATCAATGTGCAGTCTCATCTATTTTGTGAATGATAGATTTTACCAACATAAAACTTGACTTTGTACTACCACATCTGCCAAGTTATTCATTGACATGGTGTTCAACCAACCTATATACACATTTGTCATATAATGGACAATAATTTCCCCATGTCATCTTGTTCTGTTAGCGTTAACAATTCAAATCTAATGATAATATTTTTTGTTACACAAAAACTACAGTGAAAAACTGATACAGTATGTTTCATTAGAATCCCTGCAAACTTATATATCAATGTTAGTGATACGTTGCAGCCTTATGCTCTACTGGTAGGAGAAATTAATCAGAGAGAGGAAAAATTGATAATTGTTTAAGTCACCTAAGCTTATTTATATTAATTTATATAATTTAACTTATGTTAATTCTAGATGTCTGTGAAAACTAATGAATATAAAATGGAACGAATTCAGAAGTGATGAAATCAGAGACATGTCTGGTCAACCATTAGTGACAACTGTTATAAAAAAGAGAAGATGGAGATATGTTGGACACACCTTGAGAAGAAATGATCAAAGAATATCAAAGCAGACATTGAAGTGGGATGCAAAGGGTTCAAGAAAGAGGGGGCGACCTAAGGTGACCCTGAAATGAACTTTGCTGAGAGAGGCAAGAAATATCGGTCTCAGTTCCATGGAGAAGATTGAACGAGGCCCAGGATAGAGATGTATGGAGAAATAACTTGCAAGCCCTATGTAGCGTATAACAGTACGCGAGGAATTATTATTATAATTCTTGAATATAAGAAATTGAGAAATGTGTCCTGATTTCCATGTCAGGTATAGACAGGTGAGATGTTGCAGAATAACACAAGGTTTCTTTGTTGTTTATCTACAGGAACCACTGCCTGCAACAGAAGAGGATGATGTCAGATACTATGAGCTATACAGTGTAGTCAGTAATGTGCTCTCCTCATCTGGAGGCAACCTGGTGTGTTGTTTGAAGGTGGGAGAGAAGTATCACCAACGTAAGGAGAGAGTGACTTGTACCCAGTGGTACCTCATCAATGACTTCTGTATCACCCCAGTAGAGAAGGTAATATTATCCTTCTTCATTTCTCAAATCCTGTTTTGCCACACACACAGCGTCATGATAAGAAGAGTTTACTAGAACCAACTGTTGTGTATGCTTTGTCCAGGGTGTCTTTCACACTGTTATTTTGCTGCCACTCTGTTATTTATGTGGTTCATCTTTTGCATGGTCAAGTCTTTTGCCTTGTATGCACTGTATCTGAGTAACATTGCCCTGTGAGACTCATGATAGCTGATGATAATCTGACTATGTGGCCGAACCATTTAAATTGTTTCTTGATGAAGTTCAGTACTGATGTTCTAACCACTTTTTTCCTGATATCTTCATTTCTAAACATGTCTCTTCTTGATACTCCCAGCATTCTGCGTAGACACTTCATCTTTGCCGTAACTAGCTTTCTATTGTTTGATGTCAGCATCCAGGTTTGGTGGCACTGATAGCATAATGTAGGAAGAAAGATCATGGTGACATGTTTGCATTTCCAAATTTTCGCCATTTGACCTATGATTTGATTTGCTTTATTGCATCTATGTTGGATCTCATTAGTTATTCTACCACTGTAGGAAAAAAAATGCTTCCCAGATATGTAAAGTTATTTTAACTTGTTTTAATTTGATGTTTGTCAAGGGAGATATTGGTAGTACTTTCCTCTCTAGTTTTTTTTTTTTTTTTCCGTCCGCTTTGACTCAGGCGAAGTTTCATCTCTGAAACTGATTTTTGCGTGAAAATCCGTTTTCCAATTTCTTACAATGGCAGCAGCGTGCACATTGTAAATTACCTTACACTGGCAGCCATGTGCTCAATGTACTCGTAATTAGTATTCCCTCGCCATACAGGCAGATTTTCTCCGACTTCAGAGGTACTCACGTTATCGTCCTGAGTAAGACCAGGGACTCGAACAAATGCCGGACAGTAGGTTCGAACCCGAGCTATGAGGCGTCTCACAGCTAGCAGGCCGAGCTACTATCAACTACTCTAGGCAGTCCCCCCCTCTCTAGTAAATGTCATTACTTCAGTTTTGTCTATGTTGGTTTTCTTGTTATAATTATCATATGTTAACTAGAGTCTGATAATGTGTTGTTCTAACTGTTTGTCTGCTACGTTTATGATTGCCTGATTATCCTACACTCTGCTGGATTATCCTACACTCTGTGAGCATCATACAAAAGATCAAGTCTTTTTATTTACAAAGGCAGTGGATACAACTAATGCATAACCTGACAATCAAGGCAGATCAGATGGAGAAGATCAGAGCAACTATTGATACCTGCGATGTTCCATGAAGATGATCCTACAAATGTGAAGTATTTTGGTAATATAAAACTTACTGAAGCCTTGAAGAAGATGATCATGGAAGGGTATATAGAAGGAAAAAGACAAATGTCGAACAAAAGATGTGAACAAGATATGATAGATGAGTTGCAGGATACCTTATATGTGAGCGAGCGAGACGGGCATTTAGGAGAGTTGTCATGGGAACAGAACAGAGTTTTGCAATAGATATGCTACTGAAGAAATGAGTAAATGATTAGCTGGGAACAGTTGTTGTTGTTACAATAGATATTAGAATTAGTCACTCTTATACTACTTTGATGTGGTAGATTAATGGTAAAGACAATATATTACGTGTGTTGTAATGGATGATTGGACAAGACAATCTATATTTTTTTTCTCTCTCAGGATGAAGCTGTAGACTTTAAACTGGACTGGAATGTGCCCTGTATCATCCACTACACTCGTAGAAATTATGTCTCACTTCATGATCTCACAGGTAATGTGCTGGATATCATACATTAGTGAAGACATGTTTTGGGGGCAGTAATAAGGGCATATGTGAGGGGTGTCTTGAAGGGTATTTGTGGTGTGGAGGAGGTACAGTGCTTACCTCATGCTATATAAGTACTTTTTGTTCTTTCCCTTTTCCACATGATGGAGATATCAGGCTATTTTTCTAGTGATCCCTAATCTCAGTGTAGGAGAGATCAAGTTCCTAGTTCTATCAAAGATAGACAATAACAAATTTGTCAAGTTGAGCATGTAACCCCTGGTTATTTCAAATGGAATTTCACATTCATCTACTTGTAAGAAAACAGACAATTATTCATGTGAAGTTCATTGTCCAGTTGTTGTCTGTTTCTGAAGTGTTTTGTTATATTGTGCTGTAGTGTTGTGTTGATGTGCTGTATTTCTAACCAAGATACATCACACTGAATGTGTTGTGTTGCTGTGCTGTATTTCTAACCAAGATACATCACACTGAATGTGTTGTGTTGCAGTTCTGTATTTCTAACCAAGGTACATCACACTGAATGTGTTGTGTTGCTGTGCTGTATTTCTAACCAAGATACATCACACTGAATGTGTTGTGTTGCAGTGCTGTATTTCTAACCAAGGTACATCACACTGAATGTGTTGTGTTGTATTGTTGACTCGCCTTGTGTTGCGGGGCCAGCAAGGAGAGCAAAGAATAGTAACACTGCAACCTACAAGGCATGTCATAAGAGGCGACTGATGTATGGGCCTAGGGAAGCTACTCTATTAAATAAAAAGCGCAGCAGAAATCGGACGTGCTGGCCTACTTGTAGACACAATGTACAATCGCTCTTAGGCTCGGATCACATACAAACCACAGAGTGGTTAACAAGAAAAGGTAGTATTGCTGACTTCTATTGCTGTCTTGTTGACTATATTGTATTATGTTGATGAATATGTGCTAATTTGCTGAATGTATTGTATTGGTTTCAGTCAAATCCTGGTCTAAACCAGACATTCTATTCAACGATGCTGCACTGCTCAACCCTGATCGTCGCAAGATAACATTCCTGCCTCTGCAGGCAGATGATCTCCCCAAGAAAGGAGACATTGTGGCATTGGATGCTGAGTTTGTTTCTCTCAAAGAGGTAACAGTCAGTTTGTGTACATTGAAATTGCTTTGAATAGTTCATACAATACATTTAGCAAGGCATCATTTTCACTTTCAAATAAAACTGAAGAACTGTACATAGAATATTATGGGAGGATGTCTCATTTCTAGGTGTGTTGGCATGCAAAAGACATTCACACTGCTCTTGTGTAACTTCCAGGGTTACATTTCTAACAGAAACCAAAAGCATTTTATGAAACCTGATTGTGGGTTTGAATGAACCGAGTCGCTTGTGCAAAATTTTTAATGAGATCCCTAGAATTGTTGCTAAAGCTATGGAGTTCATGCTTTGTGCAACACTTTCGGCAGATGATGGCGTGACATTTCTGCCGACAGGGACGGAACCATATGGGAAAACCTGGTGCAATGAAGTCAATTTATCTCCTTGAGACCCTTTACATGTGGTGCAATGAAGTCAATTTATCTCCTTTAGACCCTTTAAATGTGGTGCAATGAAGTCAATAATCTGTCTCCTTGAGACTCTTTACATGTGGTGCAATGAAGTCAATAATCTGTCTCCTTGAGACCCTTTACATGTGGTGCAATGAAGTCAATAATCTGTCTCCTTGAGACTCTTTAAATGTGGTGCAATGAAGTCAATTTATCTCCTTGAGACCCTATTACATGTGGTTCAATGAAGTCAATTTATCTCCTTGAGACCCTATTACATGTGGTGCAATGAAGTCAATCTATCTCCTTGAGACTCTTTACATGTGGTGCAATGAAGTCAATTTATCTCCTTTAGACCCTTTAAATGTGGTGCAATGAAGTCAATAATCTGTCTCCTTTAGACCCTTTAAATGTGGTGCAATGAAGTCAATAATCTGTCTCCTTGAGACTCTTTACATGTGGTGCAATGAAGTCAATCTGTCTCCTTGAGACTCTTTACATGTGGTGCAATGAAGTCAATAATCTGTCTCCTTGAGACTCTTTACATGTGGTGCAATGAAGTCAATAATCTGTCTCCTTGAGACTCTTTAAATGTGGTGCAATGAAGTCAATAATCTGTCTCCTTGAGACTCTTTACATGTGGTGCAATGAAGTCAATAATCTGTCTCCTTGAGACCCTATTACATGTGGTGCAATGAAGTCAATAATCTGTCTCCTTGAGACTCTTTACATGTGGTGCAATGAAGTCAATCTGTCTCCTTGAGACTCTTTACATGTGATGCAATGAAGTCAATCTGTCTCCTTGAGACTCTTTACATGTGGTGCAATGAAGTCAATTTATCTCCTTGAGACCCTATTACATGTGGTGCAATGAAGTCAATCTATCTCCTTGAGACCCTATTACATGTGGTGCAATGAAGTCAATCTATCTCCTTGAGACCCTATTACATGTGGTGCAATGAAGTCAATCTATCTCCTTGAGACCCTATTACATGTGGTGCAATGAAGTCAATCTATCTCCTTGAGACCCTATTACATGTGGTGCAATGAAGTCAATCTATCTCCTTGAGACCCTATTACATGTGGTGCAATGAAGTCAATCTATCTCCTTGAGACCCTATTACATGTGGTGCAATGAAGTCAATCTATCTCCTTGACATGTGTACCATTGATGTCTATTGTTGCATAGACATTTAATGAGAGTTTATACTTAGAGAAGAATTGTATGCTTCTTGTTTAGTGCTGTTTTTTATGGATTGAACTGTTTTTGATTATATAGGAAGAAGCAGAGCTACGGAGTGATGGAACTCGCTCAACAATCCTACCAACACAGATGTCAGTGGCTAGGCTGACCTGTATCAGATGGTGAGTGCCAGTTTGAGAGTTTGTGGGAGCTAGATGTCTAGGACTGCCAGTTTGAGTGCCAGTGTTAAATCTGTGACTGCCAATGTGAGTGTGTGCCAGTTTGAGTGCCAGTGTTAAATCTGTGACTGCCAATGTGAGTGAGTGTGTGCCAGTTCGAGTGCCAGTGTTAAATCTGTGACTGCCAATGTGAGTGAGTGTGTGCCAGTTCGAGTGCCAGTGTTAAATCTGTGACTGCCAATGTGAGTGAGTGTGTGCCAGTTTGATTGGGTTTCTGCGCAATGTGTGTCAATGCCAGCTTGTGATTGTGTCTGCAGCTGTGTGTGTGGCCTGAGAGTAATAATTTCAAGTGTCTGGTTTTAAATTAAGATAAGATCACACCGTTGAAAGTAATGCACCATTGATTATGAACTGTATATTTGCCTTGTCATATTCTATGCATGATTTCTCTTCACTTTTCTTTGCTGCTTCTTCACTGTGAATGAAATGTGCATTGCATACTCAACCGCATTATTCTGACTGTTGACTTGCCCATTGTTTTTGTTACCATATAGTTCTGGAGCAAACAAGGGTGAAGCATTTCTGGATGATTACATCAGTACACAGGAACAGGTTAGAGAGATAAAAGATAGATATATGTCTGTATGTTATTTATCTGATGGAGCTAGTAGACACAGGAACAGGTTAGAGAGATAAGAGAGATAGATATATGTCTATGTTATTTATCTGATGGAGCTAGTAGACACTCACTCTTAATGTGCGTCATTATATGTTCAGTTATTCAAGTCTTTGCTGTCTTAAACTCATGACATTCATTGTTAGGGAGTTTAAGATGGATAAGGAGGATGTTCTTCTGTCTCTTGGAGACCTACTGTTGGATGAGGACACTCAAATTGACGTTGAATTAATCCAGCGATTTAAGGATTTTGGAATTACACATTGTACAAGTAGTAGAACTGGATGCTTGAGAGACAGAGAAAGAAGTTTGTTTAACCAGCGAGCTACAGGAACCATCAGTATGTATACCCTTCAACATCTGTTGGGGAAACAGGGCATCTATATGTCTGCTCGGTGTGCTGGGATGTCAGTTCAGTAACCAAACTTATGACTGACATACGGATGCGGGTCATGAACAATAAACAAACAGAACGAAAAATCTCGGAGGGCCACATAGTCATTTTACAGAAGAATGATGAGAATCCCATGGGCAGCTAAAATAACTAATGTTGAGATGTTGAATGAGGTCAACAGAGAAAGCTTATCAATATAAGAAGGAGGCAGTCATCAATTTTTCAGGCATGTGAGGAGAAAGCTTATCAATATAAAAAGGAGGCAGTCATCAATTTTTCAGGCATGTGAGGAGAAAGCTTATCATCAATATAAAAAGGAGGCAGTCATCAATTTTCAGGCATGTGAGGAGAAAGCTTATCAATATAAAAAGGAGGCAGTCATCAATTTTTCAGGCATGTGAGGAGAAAGCTTATCATCAATATAAAAAGGAGGCAGTCATCAATTTTTCAGGCATGTGAGGAGAAAGCTTATCAATATAAGAAGGAGGCAGTCATCAATTTTCAGGCATGTGAGGAGAAAGCTTATCAATATAAGAAGGAGGCAGTCATCAATTTTTCAGGCATGTGAAGAGAAAGCTTATCAATATAAGAAGGAGGCAGTCATCAATTTTTCAGGCATGTGAAGAGAAAGCTTATCAATATAAGAAGGAGGCAGTCATCAATTTTTCAGGCATGTGAGGAGAAAGCTTATCATCAATATAAAAAGGAGGCAGTCATCAATTTTTCAGGCATGTGAGGAGAAAGCTTATCAATATAAGAAGGAGGCAGTCATCAATTTTCAGGCATGTGAGGAGAAAGCTTATCAATATAAGAAGGAGGCAGTCATCAATTTTCAGGCATGTGAAGAGAAAGCTTATCAATATAAAAAGGAGGCAGTCATCAATTTTTCAGGCATGTGAGGAGAAAGCTTATCATCAATATAAAAAGGAGGCAGTCATCAATTTTTCAGGCATGTGAGGAGAAAGCTTATCAATATAAGAAGGAGGCAGTCATCAATTTTCAGGCATGTGAGGAGAAAGCTTATCAATATAAGAAGGAGGCAGTCATCAATTTTTCAGGCATGTGAAGAGAAAGCTTATCAATATAAGAAGGAGGCAGTCATCAATTTTTCAGGCATGTGAAGAGAAAGCTTATCAATATAAGAAGGAGGCAGTCATCAATTTTTCAGGCATGTGAGGAGAAAGCTTATCAATATAAAAAGGAGGCAGTCATCAATTTTCAGGCATGTGAGGAGAAAGCTTATCAATATAAGAAGGAGGCAGTCATCAATTTTCAGGCATGTGAGGAGAAAGCTTATCAATATAAGAAGGAGGCAGTCATCAATTTTTCAGGCATGTGAAGAGAAAGCTTATCAATATAAAAAGGAGGCAGTCATCAATTTTTCAAGCATGTGAGGAGAAAGCTTATCATCAATATAAAAAGGAGGCAGTCATCAATTTTTCAGGCATGTGAGGAGAAAGCTTATCAATATAAAAAGGAGGCAGTCATCAATTTTTCAGGCATGTGAGGAGAAAGCTTATCATCAATATAAAAAGGAGGCAGTCATCAATTTTTCAGGCATGTGAGGAGAAAGCTTATCAATATAAGAAGGAGGCAGTCATCAATTTTCAGGCATGTGAGGAGAAAGCTTATCAATATAAGAAGGAGGCAGTCATCAATTTTTCAGGCATGTGAAGAGAAAGCTTATCAATATAAGAAGGAGGCAGTCATCAATTTTTCAGGCATGTGAAGAGAAAGCTTATCAATATAAGAAGGAGGCAGTCATCAATTTTTCAGGCATGTGAGGAGAAAGCTTATCATCAATAGAAAAAGGAGGCAGTCATCAATTTTCAGGCATGTGAGGAGAAAGCTTATCAATATAAGAAGGAGGCAGTCATCAATTTTCAGGCATGTGAGGAGAAAGCTTATCAATATAAGAAGGAGGCAGTCATCAATTTTTCAGGCATGTGAAGAGAAAGCTTATCAATATAAGAAGGAGGCAGTCATCAATTTTTCAGGCATGTGAGGAGAAAGCTTATCAATATAAGAAGGAGGCAGTCATCATTTTTCAGGCATGTGAGGAGAAAGCTTATCAATATAAGAAGGAGGCAGTCATCATTTTTCAGGCATGTGAGGAGAAAGCTTATCAATATAAGAAGGAGGCAGTCATAATTTTTCAGGCATGTGAAGAGAAAGCTTATCAATATAAGAAGGAGGCAGTCATCAATTTTCAGGCATGTGAGGAGAAAGCTTATCAATATAAGAAGGAGGCAGTCATAATTTTTCAGGCATGTGAGGAGAAAGCTTATCAATATAAGGAGGAGGCAGTCATCATTTTTCAGGCATGTGAAGAGAAAGCTTATCATCAATATAAGAAGGATGCAGTCATCAATTTTTCAGGCATGTGAGGAGAAAGCTTATCAATATAAGAAGGAGGCAGTCATCAATTTTTCAGGCATGTGAAGAGAAAGCTTATCATCAATATAAGAAGGATGCAGTCATCAATTTTTCAGGCATGTGAGGAGAAAGTTTATCAATATAAGAAGGATGCAGTCATCAATTTTTCAGGCATGTGAAGAGAAAGCTTATCAATATAAGAAGGAGGCAGTCATCAATTTTTCAGGCATGTGAAGAGAAAGCTTATCAATATAAGAAGGAGGCAGTCATCAATTTTTCAGGCATGTGAGGAGAAAGCTTATCAATATAAGAAGGAGGCAGTCATCAATTTTCAGGCATGTGAGGAGAAAGCTTATCAATATAAGAAGGAGGCAGTCATCATTTTTCAGGCATGTGAGGAGAAAGCTTATCAATATAAGAAGAGGCAGTCATCATTTTCAGGCATGTGAAGAGAAAGCTTATCAATATAAGAAGGAGGCAGTCATCAATTTTCAGGCATGTGAGGAGAAAGCTTATCAATATAAGAAGGAGGCAGTCATCAATTTTTCAGGCATGTGAGGAGAAAGCTTATCAATATAAGAAGGAGGCAGTCATAATTTTTCAGGCATGTGAGGAGAAAGCTTATCAATATAAGAAGGAGGCAGTCATAATTTTTCAGGCATGTGAAGAGAAAGCTTATCAATATAAGAAGGATGCAGTCATCAATTTTTCAGGCATGTGAAGAGAAAGCTTATCAATATAAGAAGGAGGCAGTCATCAATTTTTCAGGCATGTGAAGAGAAAGCTTATCAATATAAAAGGAGGCAGTCATCATTTTCAGGCATGTGAAGAGAAAGCTTATCAATATAAGAAGGAGGCAGTCATAATTTTTCAGGCATGTGAAGAGAAAGCTTATCAATATAAGAAGGAGGCAGTCATCATTTTTCAGGCATGTGAGGAGAAAGCTTATCAATATAAGAAGGAGGCAGTCATCATTTTTCAGGCATGTGAGGAGAAAGCTTATCAATATAAGAAGGAGGCAGTCATCAATTTTTCAGGCATGTGAGGAGAAAGCTTATCAATATAAGAAGGAGGCAGTCATAATTTTTCAGGCATGTGAGGAGAAAGCTTATCAATATAAGAAGGAGGCAGTCATCATTTTTCAGGCATGTGAGGAGAAAGCTTATCAATATAAGAAGGTGGCAGTCATCATTTTCAGGCATGTGAAGAGAAAGCTTATCAATATAAGAAGGAGGCAGTCATAATTTTTCAGGCATGTGAGGAGAAAGCTTATCAATATAAGAAGGAGGCAGTCATCATTTTTCAGGCATGTGAGGAGAAAGCTTATCAATATAAGAAGGAGGCAGTCATCAATTTTTCAGGCATGTGAGGAGAAAGCTTATCAATATAAGAAGGAGGCAGTCATCAATTTTTCAGGCATGTGAGGAGAAAGCTTATCAATATAAGAAGGAGGCAGTCATCAATTTTCAGGCATGTGAGGAGAAAGCTTATCAATATAAGAAGGAGGCAGTCATCATTTTTCAGGCATGTGAGGAGAAAGCTTATCAATATAAGAAGGAGGTAGTCATCATTTTTCAGGCATGTGAGGAGAAAGCTTATCAATATAAGAAGGAGGCAGTCATCAATTTTTCAGGCATGTGAGGAGAAAGCTTATCAATATAAGAAGGAGGCAGTCATCAATTTTTCAGGCATGTGAGGAGAAAGCTTATCAATATAAGAAGGAGGCAGTCATCAATTTTTCAGGCATGTGAGGAGAAAGCTTATCAATATAAAAAGGAGGCAGTCATCATTTTTCAGGCATGTGAGGAGAAAGCTTATCAATATAAGAAGGAGGCAGTCATCAATTTTCAGGCATGTGAGGAGAAAGCTTATCAATATAAGAAGGAGGCAGTCATCAATTTTCAGGCATGTGAGGAGAAAGCTTATCAATATAAGAAGGAGGCAGTCATCAATTTTTCAGGCATGTGAGGAGAAAGCTTATCAATATAAGAAGGAGGCAGTCATCATTTTTCAGGCATGTGAGGAGAAAGCTTATCAATATAAGAAGGAGGCAATCATTTTCAGGCATGTGAGGAGAAAGCTTATCAATATAAGAAGGAGGCAGTCATCAATTTTCAGGCATGTGAGGAGAAAGCTTATCAATATAAGAAGGAGGCAGTCATCAATTTTCAGGCATGTGAGGAGAAAGCTTATCAATATAAGAAGGAGGCAGTCATCAATTTTTCAGGCATGTGAGGAGAAAGCTTATCAATATAAGAAGGAGGCAGTCATCAATTTTCAGGCATGTGAGGAGAAAGCTTATCAATATAAGAAGGAGGCAATCATTTTCAGGCATGTGAGGAGAAAGCTTATCAATATAAGAAGGAGGCAGTCATCATTTTTCAGGCATGTGAGGAGAAAGCTTATCAATATAAGAAGGAGGCAATCATTTTTCAGGCATGTGAGGAGAAAGCTTATCAATATAAGAAGGAGGCAGTCATCATTTTTCAGGCATGTGAGGAGAAAGCTTATCAATATAAGAAGGAGGCAGTCATCAATTTTCAGGCATGTGAGGAGAAAGCTTATCAATATAAGAAGGAGGCAGTCATCAATTTTTCAGGCATGTGAGGAGAAAGCTTATCAATATAAGAAGGAGGCAGTCATCAATTTTCAGGCATGTGAGGAGAAAGCTTATCAATATAAGAAGGAGGCAATCATTTTTCAGGCATGTGAGGAGAAAGCTTATCAATATAAGAAGGAGGCAGTCATCATTTTCAGGCATGTGAAGAGAAAGCTTATCAATATAAGAAGGAGGCAGTCATCAATTTTTCAGGCATGTGAGGAGAAAGCTTATCAATATAAGAAGGAGGCAGTCATCAATTTTCAGGCATGTGAGGAGAAAGCTTATCAATATAAGAAGGAGGCAGTCATCAATTTTCAGGCATGTGAGGAGAAAGCTTATCAATATAAGAAGGAGGCAGTCATCATTTTTCAGGCATGTGAAGAGAAAGCTTATCAATATAAGAAGGAGGCAGTCATCATTTTTCAGGCATGTGAAGAGAAAGCTTATCAATATAAGAAGGAGGCAGTCATAATTTTTCAGGCATGTGAAGAAAAGCTTATCAATATAAGAAGGAGGCAGTCATCATTTTCAGGCATGTGAAGAGAAAGCTTATCAATATAAGAAGGAGGCAGTCATAATTTTCAGGCATGTGAAGAGAAAGCTTATCAATATAAGAAGGAGGCAGTCATAATTTTTCAGGCATGTGAAGAGAAAGCTTATCAATATAAGAAGGAGGCAGTCATAATTTTCAGGCATGTGAAGAGAAAGCTTATCAATATAAGAAGGAGGCAGTCATCAATTTTCAGGCATGTGAAGAGAAAGCTTATCAATATAAGAAGGAGGCAGTCATCATTTTCAGGCATGTGAAGAGAAAGCTTATCAATATAAGAAGGAGGCAGTCATCATTTTCAGGCATGTGAAGAGAAAGCTTATCAATATAAGAAGGAGGCAGTCATCATTTTCAGGCATGTGAAGAGAAAGCTTATCAATATAAGAAGGAGGCAGTCATCATTTTTCAGGCATGTGAAGAGAAAGCTTATCAATATAAGAAGGAGGCAGTCATCATTTTCAGGCATGTGAAGAGAAAGCTTATCAATATAAGAAGGAGGCAGTCATCAATTTTCAGGCATGTGAAGAGAAAGCTTATCAATATAAGAAGGAGGCAGTCATCATTTTTCAGGCATGTGAAGAGAAAGCTTATCAATATAAGAAGGAGGCAGTCATCATTTTTCAGGCATGTGAAGAGAAAGCTTATCAATATAAGAAGGAGGCAGTCATCATTTTCAGGCATGTGAAGAGAAAGCTTATCAATATAAGAAGGAGGCAGTCATCAATTTTTCAGGCATGTGAGGAGAAAGCTTATCAATATAAGAAGGAGGCAGTCATCATTTTTCAGGCATGTGAAGAGAAAGCTTATCAATATAAGAAGGAGGCAGTCATCAATTTTCAGGCATGTGAGGAGAAAGCTTATCAATATAAGAAGGAGGCAGCCATAATTTTCAGGCATGTGAAGAGAAAGCTTATCAATATAAGAAGGAGGCAGTCATCATTTTTCAGGCATGTGAAGAGAAAGCTTATCAATATAAGAAGGAGGCAGTCATCATTTTTCAGGCATGTGAAGAGAAAGCTTATCAATATAAGAAGGAGGCAGTCATCATTTTTCAGGCATGTGAAGAGAAAGCTTATCAATATAAGAAGGAGGCAGTCATCAATTTTCAGGCATGTGAGGAGAAAGCTTATCAATATAAGAAGGAGGCAGTCATCATTTTCAGGCATGTGAAGAGAAAGCTTATCAATATAAGAAGGAGGCAGTCATCAATTTTTCAGGCATGTGAAGAGAAAGCTTATCAATATAAGAAGGAGGCAGCCATAATTTTTCAGGCATGTAAGAGAAAGCTTATCAATATAAGAAGGAGGCAGTCATCATTTTTCAGGCATGTGAAGAGAAAGCTTATCAATATAAGAAGGAGGCAGTCATCAATTTTTCAGGCATGTGAGGAGAAAGCTTATCAATATAAGAAGGAGGCAGTCATCATTTTCAGGCATGTGAAGAGAAAGCTTATCAATATAAGAAGGAGGCAGTCATCAATTTTCAGGCATGTGAGGAGAAAGCTTATCAATATAAGAAGGAGGCAGTCATCATTTTTCAGGCATGTGAAGAGAAAGCTTATCAATATAAGAAGGAGGCAGTCATCATTTTTCAGGCATGTGAAGAGAAAGCTTATCAATATAAGAAGGAGGCAGTCATCATTTTTCAGGCATGTAAGAGAAAGCTTATCAATATAAGAAGGAGGCAGTCATCATTTTCAGGCATGTGAAGAGAAAGCTTATCAATATAAGAAGGAGGCAGTCATCATTTTTCAGGCATGTGAAGAGAAAGCTTATCAATATAAGAAGGAGGCAGTCATCATTTTTCAGGCATGTGAAGAGAAAGCTTATCAATATAAGAAGGAGGCAGTCATCAATTTTTCAGGCATGTGAGGAGAAAGCTTATCAATATAAGAAGGAGGCAGTCATCATTTTTCAGGCATGTGAAGAGAAAGCTTATCAATATAAGAAGGAGGCAGTCATCATTTTTCAGGCATGTGAAGAGAAAGCTTATCAATATAAGAAGGAGGCAGTCATCAATTTTTCAGGCATGTGAAGAGAAAGCTTATCATCAATATAAGAAGGAGGCAGTCATCAATTTTCAGGCATGTGAGGAGAAAGCTTATCAATATAAGAAGGAGGCAGTCATCAATTTTTCAGGCATGTGAAGAGAAAGCTTATCATCAATATAAGAAGGATGCAGTCATCAATTTTTCAGGCATGTGAGGAGAAAGCTTATCAATATAAGAAGGATGCAGTCATCAATTTTTCAGGCATGTGAAGAGAAAGCTTATCAATATAAGAAGGAGGCAGTCATCAATTTTTCAGGCATGTGAAGAGAAAGCTTATCAATATAAGAAGGAGGCAGTCATCAATTTTCAGGCATGTGAGGAGAAAGCTTATCAATATAAGAAGGAGGCAGTCATCATTTTTCAGGCATGTGAAGAGAAAGCTTATCAATATAAGAAGGAGGCAGTCATCAATTTTTCAGGCATGTGAAGAAAAGCTTATCAATATAAGAAGAGGCAGTCATCATTTTTCAGGCATGTGAAGAAAAGCTTATCAATATAAGAAGGAGGCAGTCATCATTTTCAGGCATGTGAAGAGAAAGCTTATCAATATAAGAAGGAGGCAGTCATCATTTTTCAGGCATGTGAAGAGAAAGCTTATCAATATAAGAAGGAGGCAGTCATCATTTTCAGGCATGTGAAGAGAAAGCTTATCAATATAAGAAGGAGGCAGTCATCAATTTTCAGGCATGTGAGGAGAAAGCTTATCAATATAAGAAGGAGGCAGTCATCATTTTTCAGGCATGTGAAGAGAAAGCTTATCAATATAAGAAGGAGGCAGTCATCATTTTCAGGCATGTGAAGAGAAAGCTTATCAATATAAGAAGGAGGCAGTCATCATTTTTCAGGCATGTGAAGAGAAAGCTTATCAATATAAGAAGGAGGCAGTCATAATTTTTCAGGCATGTGAAGAGAAAGCTTATCAATATAAGAAGGAGGCAGTCATCATTTTTCAGGCATGTGAAGAGAAAGCTTATCAATATAAGAAGGAGGCAGTCATCATTTTTCAGGCATGTGAAGAGAAAGGGAGGTTTAGAACACATTGTAATAGCTGGTAAAATCAAGGGGAGATGAGACCAACAACTGAGATGTTAGCAAACACCAGAGACAGATTTGTGGAGATCCATGTTCACCTACGCAAGACAGCACTGCACCTCAAGATGATATTCTTTTGAAGACTGTCTTAAAGTCATTACCTTATGAAATCAGTTACTTTATATTATTCTGGTAGTCCTATCTTGTCCATAAATTATTATTGTACAGCATTTTATATTTTTGCCTTTCTAGTAATTTCTGGAAAAATCAAGAACTGTTTGGTGCACTATATGATTAGGTCTGACACATGTATTTTATTTATCAGGTAGTCGATTACTTGACACAGTACTCTGGGATCAAGCCTGGAGATCTTGATCCAAGCATCTCTAGTAAACATTTGACTACCCTGAAGTCAACATATCTGAAACTACGATATCTTGTTGATAATGGAGTCATCTTGCTTGGACATGGACTGAAGAAAGATTTCCGAGTTATTAACATCCTGGTAGGTGTCAGACCAAACATTCTCTGTGGACATTTGTTGTCTGCGAACATTTGTTGTCTGTGAACATTGTTGTCTGTGAATATTGTTGTCTGTGAACATTGCCCTTAGAGGTTGTGTGGATCGGAGTAAGAAGCATTTCAATACAACTCAGTGTTCTCCATGACAGATCAGAAAGAGATACCTAAATTATATTGGGTATTGTAACTGGGGGATCGAGCCATGTAACTGGGGGATCGAGCCGTGTAACTGGGACACTGAGTCGTGTAACTAGGACACAGAGTCGTGTAACTGGGATGTTCTAACTGGAATATTGAGTATTGAAAATCTCACTGGAATGTTGAGCATTATAATTGTACTGTAGAGTTAGTGTTACTAAAGTATTGTGCAGTACAACTAAGTAGTGCTGAGTGTTAGAAATGTCTGTATTCTCTTCTGACAGGTTCCCAAAACTCAAGTGTTGGACACAGTTGAGCTGTACCATCAACCCAGGCAGCGATACATATCTCTGAAGTTTTTAGCCTGGTATTTCTTAAGTAAGTGCTTTAGTTATGTTAATTTACTAACTTTCACAGTTCAGACTGACACGTCATCATCATTGTAGTTGTCTAGAATTCTGTCTGTACTCTGTCATGAAAGATGATTGGTGGGGGTGGATAACTTGACTATTGTACTGTCAGTTTCTTACTGAACTATGACTGATTCACATAAAAAACAAGTCATATGTTTAGGCAACAATAGTATGATGAATAATATGCCATAAAGATACTTTGTGCACTCGCGTTTTAGGTGCTTGGTCTGGGCTCAATTTCACTGGGGTAGTGATACTTTCTTCGGACAGTAACTCATGTCAACCCAGCCTGAATTGGGTACCAGAAACAGGGAGTACAGGTAGCTGGCATGATATTGATGACATCACCCATCTTGTGCCAAGTGCCGATGGCGAGTGAATAACAATACAGGCCAAACACTGTATTCCCTAATATAAGATGATACCAGCTATAGTAACACATTGTGACCATACATTGTAACAGTTTGAAAAGGTTGACAGTAATATTATTGATACTTTTCAGTGAACATAGATGCGGTCAGTATGAGGTTAGGGAAAGTATCCCATAGCCTTCATATATTTGTATTCATATTTAGTCATAGATGTCATATACCTCAGACTGATATTATACCTCTGAAGTTAAAGAAGGCATGCCTGTACAGCAGGAACACTGATCAAAAGAAAGCAGGCCTTCATGCAAGAAAATCAGTCAGAAGAGACATACCAGGTTTCCTGACTACATATGTACTCATAGCAGGCAAACAAAGACTGATGTAACAAGTTGTTCATATTCTTCAGGCTGATGTTTAAAAACAAACCCCCACAACTGTAGTTACTGACTGTAATACAACTATTTATGGGCAGTGTAGGACAGGGGAGCATGAGACTGTGGAATTTAATGGCCGCATGGCTAGTGCAGTTGCAATGAAAATGTTTAGTTTAGGATTTTTCATTATGCGACCAACAGAAAAAAATTCTTGGCCATACTATGGATTGAACCTGAGTCTCCTGCATGATAGCTGCACTCTAATCCATTCGACCAGATACTCCACACAGTCTGATGTTACGTGTCATATTCTTCAGACTGACGTCACATGATGTCCTATATGATCTGATGGTTGGTACACAGTAATACATGATCTGATTGTGTAAACAATCTTGATACTGTTGTATGTATGCTTAGTGTTCTTCTATTTCAAAGTTGTAATCTCACATGAATGGAAGAAGAAGTAGAAATAACAAGATGAAATGTTTGGAGAATGTTCATCAACAGGTCATGTCATTATTTATCTGCCACATCTTTGTTCTTCAAATTGATTTTCTGATGTGTTTCAGAGATCAACATACAATCGTACACCCATGATTCTGCAGAAGATGCCCGTACTGCCCTTCAGTTGTACAACCTGTATGAGCATGTCAAAGAGGAAGGACAGGATAAGGTTTGTTGGCATTTTTCCTTGTCAATCTGCTGCAGAAATATTTCTACCATTGTTTGACATGAACAAATGTCATGAGAAGAAACTCAATGAGAAATTATGACATGTCTGGAAAATGTCAGAATAATATCGCTGTACAAGATGACAAAACTTATGATGGTTCTGATCTCATGTAGAATCAGCTAGAGCTAATTGTCTACAATAGTAGAATTTCAGGAGGAGACAACGTTGCAGAAATTAAACATGGAGAGTAGAAAGCTGTCAGTAACAACCATTATTGCAGTTTAGTGGTTCACTTGAGACTAGTTACAGGTCACCTCAATCTATTGACCACAATCTAGACCTAGTTGTAGGTTACTTACTTCTTCCTAGTTACTTGTTGCTAACTTGTACCTAGTTGCAGTGCTCTCGGTTGCTCACTTGTACCTAGTTGCAGTGCTCCGTGTCTCCTCACTTGTACCTAGTTGCAGTGCTCTTAGGTCGCTCACTTGTACCTAGTTGCAGTGCTCTCGTGTCTCTCACTTGTACCTAGTTGCAGTGCTCTCGTGTCTCTCACTTGTACCTAGTTGCAGTGCTCTTAGGTCGCTCACTTGTACCTAGTTGCAGTGCTCTCGTGTCTCTCACTTGTACCTAGTTGCAGTGCTCTCGTGTCTCTCACTTGTACCTAGTTGCAGTGCTCTCGTGTCTCTCACTTGTACCTAGTTGCAGTGCTCTCGGGTCGATAACTTAAGCCTAATTGCAGTGCTCTCAGGTCGATAACTTGTACCTAGTTGCAGTACTCTCATGTCTCTCACTTGTACCTAGTTGCAGTGCTCTCGTGTCTCTCACTTGTACCTAGTTGCAGTGCTCTCAGGTCGATAACTTAAGCCTAGTTGCAGTGCTCTCAGGTCGATAACTTAAGCCTAGTTGCAGTGCTCTCAGGTCGATAACTTAAGCCTAGTTGCAGTGCTCTCAGGTCGATAACTTAAGCCTAGTTGCAGTGCTCTCAGGTCGATAACTTAAGCCTAGTTGCAGTGTCCTCGGTCGCTCCCTTAGCCTAATTGCAGTGCTCTCGGTCACTCACTTTTTTTTTTTTCCGATCCAGAAGCACTTGAGCTTTTCAGCTCTTCGGCTCGGTGCCATGGACATCGTAACCTTCGGTTCGGTGCCACGAACACCGTGAATCTGGGGAATCTGTGGCTTTTTCTGCCTGCCCACGGAATTGAACCCGTACACACAGAGGGCTAGTCACCCACAGTCCAACGCGCTACGAACACGCTGGGCACGCGGGCAGGGTCACTCACTTAAGCCTAGTTGCAGTGCTCTCGGATCGCTCACTTAAGCCTAGTTGCAGTGCACTCTCGTCACTCACTTACTTCAGTCTAGCCAAATGGTCACTCTAATTTTGTTACGGTCTAACCACATGTGACACTAGTTTACTGAAGTCTAACCACAAATGTTCCTAGTTTTCTTAAGTCTAGATACAAGTTGCACTGGCCTACTTTTTTGTGTGTTTGTTCTTGGTTTGCCTGCTATGTTTTAAGACAGTCATGGCACCTCTGACTGATTTTTGTGGGCATGCTTTCTTTCCTTATCACCAGTGTCCCGTGCGATACAGGCGAGTCTTAATCTAACTTCAGAGGTACAAGTCTACTTGAGTTTAGCCCATAGCCACATAGTCATGCTTTTATTTTCCCCCGATTCAGATGCACTTGAGCTTTCAGCTCTTCGGCTTGGTGCCATGGACATCGTAATTGTTCAGTTCGGTGCCACGAACACTGTAAATCTGGAGAACCTGTGGCTTTTTCTGCCAGCCCGTGGAATTGAACCCACACTTACAGAGGGCTTGTCACTCCGTCGTCGAACTCGCTGGGCATGTCATGCTTCTAAATAAAGAATGAAGTGATGGAGATTACATGAACATACTGGCACAAATATTATGAAGAGTTGCCATGTCAACTGGTACAAATATTATGAAGAGTTGCCATGTCAACTGGTACAAATATTATGAAGAGTTGCCATGTCAACTGGTACAAATATTATGAAGAGTTACCATGTCAACTGGTACAAATATGAATAGTTGCCATGTCAACTGGTACAAATATTATGAAGAGTTGCCATGTCAACTGGTACAAATATTATGAAGAGTTGCCATGTCAACTGGTACAAATATTATGAAGAGTTGCCATGTCAACTGGTACAAATATTATGAAGAGTTGCCATGTCAACTGGTACAAATATGAATAGTTGCCATGTCAACTGGTACAAATATTATGAAGAGTTGCCATGTCAACTGGTACAAATATTATGAAGAGTTGCCATGTCAACTGGTACAAATATGAATAGTTGCCATGTCAACTGGAACAAATATTATGAAGAGTTACCATGTCAACTGGTACAAATATGAATAGTTGTCATGTCAACTGGTACAAATATTATGAAGTTGCCATGTCAACTGGTACAAATATTATGAAGTTGCCATGTCAACTGGTACAAATATTATGAAGAGTTGCCATGTCAACTGGTACAAATATTATGAAGAGTTACCATGTCAACTGGTACAAATATTATGAAGAGTTGCCATGTCAACTGGTACAAATATTATGAAGAGTTGCCATGTCAACTGGTACAAATATTATGAAGAGTTGCCATGTCAACTGGTACAAATATGAATAGTTGCCATGTCAACTGGTACAAATATGAATAGTTGCCATGTCAACTGGTACAAATATTATGAAGTTGCCATGTCAACTGGTACAAATATTATGAAGAGTTACCATGTCAACTGGTACAAATATTATGAAGAGTTGCCATGTCAACTGGTACAAATATTATGAAGAGTTGCCACGTCAACTGGTACAAATATTATGAAGAGTTGCCATGTCAACTGGTACAAATATTATGAAGAGTTGCCATGTCAACTGGTACAAATATTATGAAGAGTTGCCATGTCAACTGGTACAAATATGAATAGTTGCCATGTCAACTGGTACAAATATTATGAAGAGTTGCCATGTCAACTGGTACAAATATTATGAAGAGTTGCCATGTCAACTGGTACAAATATGAATAGTTGCCATGTCAACTGGAACAAATATTATGAAGAGTTACCATGTCAACTGGTACAAATATGAATAGTTGTCATGTCAACTGGTACAAATATTATGAAGTTGCCATGTCAACTGGTACAAATATTATGAAGTTGCCATGTCAACTGGTACAAATATTATGAAGAGTTGCCATGTCAACTGGTACAAATATTATGAAGAGTTACCATGTCAACTGGTACAAATATTATGAAGAGTTGCCATGTCAACTGGTACAAATATTATGAAGAGTTGCCATGTCAACTGGTACAAATATTATGAAGAGTTGCCATGTCAACTGGTACAAATATGAATAGTTGCCATGTCAACTGGTACAAATATTATGAAGTTGCCATGTCAACTGGTACAAATATTATGAAGAGTTACCATGTCAACTGGTACAAATATTATGAAGAGTTGCCATGTCAACTGGTACAAATATTATGAAGAGTTGCCACGTCAACTGGTACAAATATTATGAAGAGTTGCCATGTCAACTGGTACAAATATTATGAAGAGTTACCATGTCAACTGGTACAAATATTATGAAGAGTTGCCATGTCAACTGGTACAAATATTATGAAGAGTTGCCATGTCAACTGGTACAAATATTATGAAGAGTTGCCATGTCAACTGGTACAAATATTATGAAGAGTTACCATGTCAACTGGTACAAATATTATGAAGAGTTGCCATGTCAGACAGTCATGCTCCTGAATTAGTTTGCTCACTGCACCATGTCTCCAAGATCAACATTTTGAGATAGAAAACTTGAAACACTATCACAATTATATGGGAGTGAATTTACTGTGTTCATCAGTGGTTCCATTCTCTCTATGACTTATCTTGATCAACTGTGAAAACTGTCTTTTACTTTCCTTTCTCTAATCCTGTTTTGCCCACCCCACATCAGGATAAGAAATGATTTATAGACAGCGCTTTTGTGTGCGCTACATAAATAGTGTCTTTCACCGCCTCAGTTATTTCTGAGGCCAACTATTTGCGTGCCACCTTTTGCTTTGTACCACTGTATCGAAGTAACATTGCTCTTTGAGGTGCACTGTCTATTGGTAATCTGCTTATGTGACCAAACTATTTCATTGTTGTTTCTTGATGAAGTTCAGTACTGATGTTGTACCCGCATTTTCCCTGATTTCTTCATTTCTAAACAGGTCTCTTCTTGATACTCCAAGCATTCTGCATAGACACTTCATCTCTGTTGTGACTAGTTTTCTTCTTGATACTCCCAGCATTCTGCATAGACACTTCATCTCTGTTGTGACTAGTTTTCTTTATCGCTTTGATGTCAACGTCCAGGTTTGGCACTGATAGCATAATACTGAGAATAATGTTGAACAAAGCTCTTTTAGTGTTCATGGTGACATGTTTGCATTTTTAAATTGGCATCATTTGGCCTATGATTTGATTTGTTTGTTTTGTGCATCTTTATGAAAACTATTTGTTGCAGAATATGCATGCGTTACATTAATCTCTATGAAAATATCTACAATATGATTAGATCTTATTGATTTATTTTTCATTATCCCACACGCACAGGTCAATATTACCATCAAGGAACTGTATGATGCTGGCCGAAAAATCTCCTGGAAGATTCCAGATGTAGCCGGTGAAGAGATTAGTGAGGCTGACTTTCTTTAGTCCCCACTTCCTACCTTAGATTGGTTTCAGCTGAGACCTGGATTCATTGACTATACAAGTTAATGACACAGAAAGTGAATGAACATGACGATTTCCACTGCATATGTCTGGTTCATGTGGTGACTTGTGGAACAGTGACTCATTAGATAACAGACTGAAGACATGAACGAAAGAAAGTGAAGATAATGTGTATGATAGCACAGATTTGGTTAGAATATATTAGTGACATATAACATTGTAGTGACATATAACATTGTAGTGACATATAATAGAAGTTATAGTGGGGAGTGTCGATGATAGATTAGAGTTGTGGAGTTCGCTTGGGTCAAGAGATGGATTAGTGATGAAGTTAGCTTGGGTCAAGAGATGGATTAGTGGTGGAGTTAGCTTAGGTCAAGAGATGGATTAGTGATGAATTAGTGATGAAGTTAGCTTGGGTCAAGAGATGGATTAGTGATGGAGTTAGCTTAGGTCAAGAGATGGATTAGTGATGAAGTTAGCTTGGGTCAAGAGGTGGATTAGTGGTGAAATTAGCTTGGGTCAAGAGATGGATTAGTGATGTAGTTAGCTTGGGTCAAGAGATGGATTAGTGGTGGAGTTAGCTTGGGTCAAGAGATGGATTAGTAGTGAAGTTAGCTTGGGTCAAGAGATGGATTAGTGGTGGAGTTAGCTTGGGTCAAGAGATGGATTAGTGATGTAGTTAGCTTGGGTCAAGAGATGGATTAGTGGTGGAGTTAGCTTGGGTCAAGAGATGGATTAGTAGTGAAGTTAGCTTGGGTCAAGAGATGGATTAGTGGTGGAGTTAGCTTGGGTCAAGAGATGGATTAGTGATGTAGTTAGCTTGGGTCAAGAGATGGATTAGTGATGTAGTTAGCTTGGGTCAAGAGATGGATTAGTGATGGAGTTAGCTTGGGTCAAGAGATGGATTAGTGGTGGAGTTAGCTTGGGTCAAGAGATGGATTAGTGATGTAGTTAGCTTGGGTCAAGAGATGGATTAGTGGTGGAGTTAGCTTGGGTCAAGAGATGGATTAGTGATGGAGTTAGGTTAGGTCAAGAGATGGATTAGTGATGGAGTTAGCTTGGCTCAAGAGATGGATTAGTGATGGAGTTAGCTTGGCTCAAGAGATGGATTAGTGATGGAGTTAGCTTAGGTCAAGAGATGGATTAGTAGTGGAGTTAGCTTGGGTGAAGAAATGGATTAGTAATAAAGTTAGCTTAGGTCAAGAGATGGATTAGTAGTGGAGTTAGCTTGGGTGAAGAAATGGATTAGTAATAAAGTTAGCTTAGGTCAAGAGATGGATTAGTAGTGGAGTTAGCTTGGGTGAAGAAATGGATTAGTAATAAAGTTAGCTTAGGTCAAGAGATGGATTAGTAGTGGAGTTAGCTTGGGTGAAGAAATGGATTAGTAATAAAGTTAGCTTAGGTCAAGAGATGGATTAGTAGTGGAGTTAGCTTGGGTGAAGAAATGGATTAGTAATAAAGTTAGCTTAGGTCAAGAGATGGATTAGTAGTGGAGTTAGCTTGGGTCAAGAGATGGATTAGTGATGAAGTTAGCTTAGGTCAAGAGATGGATTAGTAGTGGAGTTAGCTTGGGTCAAGAGATGGATTAGTAATAAAGTTAGCTTAGGTCAAGAGATGGATTAGTAGTGGAGTTAGCTTGGGTCAAGAGATGGATTAGTGATGGAGTTAGCTTGGCTCAAGAGATGGATTAGTGATGGAGTTAGCTTAGGTCAAGAGATGGATTAGTAGTGGAGTTAGCTTGGGTGAAGAAATGGATTAGTAATAAAGTTAGCTTAGGTCAAGAGATGGATTAGTAGTGGAGTTAGCTTGGGTGAAGAAATGGATTAGTAATAAAGTTAGCTTAGGTCAAGAGATGGATTAGTAGTGGAGTTAGCTTGGGTGAAGAAATGGATTAGTAATAAAGTTAGCTTAGGTCAAGAGATGGATTAGTAGTGGAGTTAGCTTGGGTCAAGAGATGGATTAGTGATGAAGTTAGCTTAGGTCAAGAGATGGATTAGTAGTGGAGTTAGCTTGGGTCAAGAGATGGATTAGTAATAAAGTTAACTTAGGTCAAGAGATGGATTAGTAGTGGAGTTAGCTTGGGTCAAGAGATGGATTAGTGATGGAGTTAGCTTGGCTCAAGAGATGGATTAGTGATGGAGTTAGCTTAGGTCAAGAGATGGATTAGTAGTGGAGTTAGCTTGGGTGAAGAAATGGATTAGTAATAAAGTTAGCTTAGGTCAAGAGATGGATTAGTAGTGGAGTTAGCTTGGGTGAAGAAATGGATTAGTAATAAAGTTAGCTTAGGTCAAGAGATGGATTAGTAGTGGAGTTAGCTTGGGTGAAGAAATGGATTAGTAATAAAGTTAGCTTAGGTCAAGAGATGGATTAGTAGTGGAGTTAGCTTGGGTGAAGAAATGGATTAGTAATAAAGTTAGCTTAGGTCAAGAGATGGATTAGTAGTGGAGTTAGCTTGGGTCAAGAGATGGATTAGTGATGAAGTTAGCTTAGGTCAAGAGATGGATTAGTAGTGGAGTTAGCTTGGGTCAAGAGATGGATTAGTAATAAAGTTAGCTTAGGTCAAGAGATGGATTAGTAGTGGAGTTAGCTTGGGTCAAGAGATGGATTAGTAGTGTAGTTAGCGTGGGCAAGGTAAAGTTTATTGAACATACATCCTGCACTGAATAAGATTAAGGATAATTTCAGCTTAGATCTTGATCAACTTATAGAATCATATAACAGTTTAGAATACGTTTGATATTGCTATGATGTCTGTAGTCTGGATGGAGAGAGAGAGAGAGACATGAGTAGGACCACTTTGATACCAGCCTGAGGGCACAACTGTACTGTATTCCCTAATGTGCAGAACAAAAAAATATACATGTTTATTTGTACGTGTGTGCGTGCGTCTGAAACCAGATTTTAATTTTGTGTGTGGGTGTTAATCTGATTTTAAAATATTTAATTTTGTTTTGCGTATGTGTTTGTAGAATCAAATTTTTAATGTTTAATTTTGTGGGCGTGTGTATGCTTCAATGAGACGGCAAGAAAGAGAGAATTCATAATGAAACCTCCCTAACATTGATTCTTTCCCCTTCTCACTTGCCAGTTGTTTGTGCTGTAGACAGACTTGGCCGTCAACATCAATTGTATAATATGTCAGATGGATTCTGTTTGACACATAACTTGTTGCAAACTGCAGAATTACTGTTGGAGGGTTTGTGACAGCTATCACAAGACAAGTGTGAGCATGAATCTAGCGCTCTGTGATGTCTCTGAGAGCGCGACACTACCACCCTGTCTGTGACTTGTCTCTGAGAGCGCGGCACTACCACCCTGTCTGTGACTTGTCTCTGAGAGCGCGGCACTACCACCCTGTCTGTGACTTGTCTCTGAGAGCGCGGCACTACCACCCTGTCTGTGACTTGTCTCTGAGAGCGCGGCACTACCACCCTGTCTGTGACTTGTCTCTGAGAGCACAACATGTGACACACTGCATGCTTGATGTCATAGATTTGTGTGCTCTCATGTAACCAGGACAAACAAGCTGTTTCGTGGTGTGATGTCACAAGACATAATGTCTGTTTTTTTGTGTGAGATATTGGCATATACATCATTCTTGCATTGTGTAGACACTGGAGTATCATAGGCAATAACAAGTTTCTGCTATCAATTTCTAGCTTCGAATCTTCTAAGTATTAGCCTATACTTACTTCATTCTTCTCTAGGTATTCACTGGCTTCCTTAACTCTAACATTGTGTATTTCAGTTTTGTCATGGTATATTTTTTTAGTTTCATCTTCAGTTTGGAATATCTTCATTGTACTCTGGATATGTCCATAGGTGCTCTGATCTCCTTCACAATATCTCCATCGTCCAGCGACTGACCGTACCAGTTCGATTTTGATTGAAGAGCATACTTATATACCTGTTGTGCTGTTCTTTTCTGGCCACTCCAATCTTTAATCCCAGCTCCTGCTTTTGTAGATTATTTTCTAATTGCATGTCTGAATTCATCTTCTCTGTATCTTGACTCTACAACTGTATTGATTGTTTGTTTTTCTCTTTGAAACAGATGTTGAATTAATGATGACTTGTTGTCAGATATGTAGGAACAAGATATCATGTCAAAGCTAGCAGCTGTAGACTTGCATTACTGTTTGTTATTCTGCTATATGTAGTCAGTGACAAGCAGATATCATGTTAAAGTTAGCAGCTGTAGACTTGCATTACAACTGTTTGTTATTCTGCTATCTGTAGTCAGTGACAGAAGCAGATTGTGTCTAGGTTTGACATTCTTATTTCACCTGGAGACAAAGAGAGTTGCTACAGAGTTGTTTATATTCAATATAAGACTGATAATGCTAAAATGTAATCTTAGAGCTGCTGTACTGTATACAAAGACAGCTGGTATAGAAGATGTAGTAGTAGTAGTTGTAGTTGTCCTAATGTTTGTATTCATTTCTTCTTTCATTATTGTCTAATCTCTTATTTATCATCTAGTTGCATTGTTTTCCTTATTGATCTAATTGTTCATGATTATAAGATTTTGTTTCATTGAAACTTATGTCCTATTGTTTTTATTCAATCATTTGTGATTATGACTTGCATCTGTTTCTTCTGTTATTAATGGGGGCCCTTGCTGGTGCTACAGAGTTCTTGTACTGCCGCTGAGATCTTCCTGTGTGTAAGAAAGAGATTAGAGCACACATGGTTACTCATTGAAGTGCAATAATGATGTTCCAATCAATCAATCAAATCAATCTATTTATCTGATGTTTTCCTGCATAGTGTTATTAATGTTCTAGAAGATAATAGATCATCTACATAATGTTCTAGATATTTCTCCTGTTGAATGAAATATATACATTAGATTTGTGTATTTTCTGCTCTATATTATATTTCGAACACATCAACTACTGTCTGTAGTAATTCTAAGAAAGATTCTGTTCTATACAGCAAGTATCTGTTGTGTCTGATACCAGCTTAGTATTTCAACAACTTGGTCATGTGTTTGTTTCTTGTGTCAGCTTAGTATTTCAACAACTATGTGTTTGTTTCTTGTGTGTGAATTGACAAGCGATTTCTTTCATGAAAGTCTGGCTATAATTATCTATATCTCTGTTATTGTATAGTTTCTTCGAGTATTGCTCTTGTCAAAGTATGATTCAACTATTGCTAGTCTACATACATGCTGATAGATTTCTTGAACATTATTCTTACGTGTTGCTCTCTTTGTCTTTCACTGGACTTCATCTCAACTTTCCTTCACACACAGTGGGGGTGTGGTGTCCTCCCTCACACAGTGGGGGTGTGGGATTGCTCTCACACAGTGGAGGTGTGGGTATCATACCTCATACAGTGGAGGTGTGGGTATCCTCCCTGACACAGTGGAGGTGTGGGTATCCTCCCTGACACAGTGGATTTGTGGTCATCCTCCCTGACATAGTGAAGGTGTGGGTAGGCGCCCTCATTTCAGTTTGAAATATCTTCATTCCTTCACACAATGCAGATGTTATGTCCTGTGATGAATCATATGAAAATAGATGTAATTGTAAAAAGAATTATTAAAATCTGCAACTGTTTTATGTCCATGTTATGCTTCATTATAACAAGACTTCATAGTTAATATATCATTTACTATTTGTATTACAAGTGGACGTCTGTGACTTAGCGGTAGTAAGCACGACCACAACCCAAGAGTACCTGGTTCAAACATTGCGGCAGGCAGTTTGGAAGCAAATTTGTCCCAGTGGATTTTTATGAACGGCAAAAATAGACCTCACTGTTCAGAAAGCAATTTTAAAAACAAACTACTGAACGTATAAATGGTGCCCAGAAAATCCACGACTCGTTTACTGTAGTTGATGGCTAAGTCCTATAAATGATATGCCATGATTTTCATTTCATGACATGACCAAAACTACAAACATTTCTATACATTGCCAAGTGGTGAAGATATGATACCATAACTCTGATAAGCAGCAGCAGCAGATAACTTGAGTTATCCTTGCATATATTTTCTTACTAGCATTTAGAACAACTCTTGTGATATCTGTTGGACAAAACCCACAGTCAAGGAGGGCATTAACCTCTTATCTACATATAAAACAACGATTATGTACCTTGACAAAACAAGATGTCAACCCAAAATGATCATGAATAAACGAAACAACACTCAATAAAACTACATGGAACTCTGTGAGCTACAAAAGACAGTCACGTTTATACAAGAGACAACATTGAAGATATATATAGATAATATTTCAGGTCAATGAATGGAAGGAAGGATCATCACAAAGACACAATGTGTACTTGAAACAAAATAGTTACTTCTCTCTCTATCTCACTCTAGTGTCTTTTAACTCGGGCATATGCCCTCAACCAACTCCATGCTAAATCTTCCTATCTTTAGCTATCTCCTACAGCTCCTTCCAGCTCTTCCGTACATCGTTAATATCTGCCTCTACATTTCTTGTCCATATATTCCTAGACTTTCTTCTATTTCACATTCCCTGCAGGTTCCAGGAAAAGACCCTTCTTGTTATATTCTATGGTTTTCTCACAGTGCGTCCTTTTCAGTGCCAGAATCTTTTCTTCAATTCTTGCTACCCCTGGGATCTGTCTTGTACTCTCCATAAAACTCATCTATACCTAGTTAGTTACATCTATACCAATATTGATTGCATTTTATACATAGACTGAAGGGTCTAAAGCTGAAGGATTGACTTCATTGCACCTGGATTTACCCCCATATGGCCTGGTCCCTCACTGTAGAAATGGCACACCATCTGCCGAGAGTATTGCACAAAGCACGAACTCTGTAGCTCTTGCAACAATTCTTTGGTTCTCTGGAAAAATTACACTCTTGAACAGAGTGATGGGGTCCAGATTTGAACTCACGTTCTTTGGAACGCAAGGCCTTTACCACTTAGTCATAGAGACTCCCTATGGACACATCTATAGCAATATTGATTCTATTTCAAGCATTGACTAACAGTTTCTGACATCTTTACAAATACCATCTTGTGTGTGTGTTTACTTTTGTCTATGGCAACTTTCAATGTTTAGTTTCTTGTTCTTCTGCATCCGCCAGCTATGAATTCGGGCGTTAGCCATAACGTATGGTATGCCACTTCTGATTTTTGCTTGAAAGCCTGCTTTTCCATTTGACTGGTGTCACTCACCATGCAGATTCTCTTGTACTTACTGTCACTTAAGGTATGGCTGCTGTGGAGTGTGGGCGCGCAATGGACCAGGCTGATGTTCTAGGAAGGTGTGAATGATTCAGGTAATGGTGATGAATCTGCTGCCCTAGCCAGACTGCAAGAGTTTCAGGTGTGGTGTGGCTGGACGAGATTGCTATACTGGTGACCAGAGAGGAATGGTTGACTAATAAAGAACTGGTGTCATTAGTTAGCACATACTGAGGAGATCGGATCACTTATGAACTAATTGGTTCCATGTGCAGTGATGATGATCTGACTACTAAAATAACTAGAACCAGTGCCGTTAGTTGCCACACGCTGAGAGAGATACTGAGATGATCGGATCACTTATGAACTAATTGGTTTGATGTGCACTGATGATGATCTGACTACTAAAATAACTAGAACCAGTGTCGTTAGTTGCCACACGCTGAGAGAAACTAAGGAGGAAATTATGATCTGAAACCTAAACTAATACTTAAGCAAAAATTTGATTAACACAGAAATATAGTGTGCTCAAGAAACTTGTCAAAAGAAAACGACAACATATACATTGTAGCAGAATTTATGCGTACATTGAAGTAACCTTTCAAGTGATTGTCTGCATAAATAGCAAGTAGAAAGTTTGAAACCTTAAAAGCCACAACCAAACACTATTACAGAAAAAGTATTAGTACAGAGCAAGAGGAAGGCCATGCAAGAGTGATGGCATCAAGAACAGCCTTAAGATAATGAGTAACAGCTTGGAAAGTGCATTAACCAAGCACACACACACACACAAGATCACTACATTTCCTCCCCAACATTTCTATACAAGAGCTAAAGGGTAGAAGAGAAGAAGAACTAAATACTGAAATCTAATATTAGATTAATGCTGGGATGTTGCAGATTTAGTGATTCATCCAATCACTTTTCTTGTTTGACATTCAAACTACTTCTTGTTCACTGGCTATGAATTCTGGTGCAGTCAGAGCAACTAGTACAAGGCTTCTGATTTTTGCGTGAAGGCTTTAGTAAAGGGTATTCTCTATCTTGGTTGTTCAAGTTGTCAACATACCGATAAGATATGACAGGAAAATCCATTGAGAGAAACCCCAGTAGATACCCCATCAGCCAACACAGAACAAGTGTTGTTAGTTTAAACACTGAAATATATGCTGCTGAATCCATCTTATTTTTTGTCTTCATATTCTCTGTTGTATTTCTTCCTCTTCTTCTTTGCGTTCGTTCTTTACAACCAATTTAAATCACTTTTGTGATATGTTTGATCTTTGCCAAAAACGTGTATACGTTGCACATTGGTTTGGTAGGCCCCTAAACGCATAGACTTCTACACGTTTAGGACACATGCATCTGATTTCAGCCAAACCTCAGTCGCCTCTTACGACATGCATGGCAGGTAACAGTGGTTCTATTCTTTACACCCCAAATTTGGGCCCGGTAACCACTCAGGCGGTTGTATTTCTATTCTCTTTTGTCTTCCTATTCTCTTCTGTCTTCCTATTCTCTTCTGTATTCCTATTCTCTTCTGTCTTCCTATTCTCTTCTGTCTTCCTATTCTCTTTTGTCTTCCTATTCTCTTCTGTCTTCCTATTCTCTGTTGTATTTATATTCTCTTTTGTCTTCCTATTCTCTTTTGTCTTCCTATTCTCTGTTGTATTTCTATTCTCTTCTGTCTTCCTATTCTCTGTTGTATTTCTATTCTCTTTTGTCTTCCTATTCTCTTTTGTATTTCTATTCTCTTCTGTCTTCATATTCTCTGTTGTATTTCTATTCTCTTTTGTCTTCCTATTCTCTTTTGTCTTCCTATTCTCTTTTGTCTTCCTATTCTCTTTTTTCTTCCTATTCTCTTCTGTCTTCCTATTCTCTTTGTCATCAATCCAACTTCCATAATGGTCTTCTCCAATCCTTCATGTTTTGTTTTATATCTCAAGAACACCTCCATTTTGTTTTATATCTCAAGGATACCTCCAGTTTTTGTATTTGTAGCATCAGCCAGTTATTCAAGCAATAGACAGTTTGGGTTTAGGAAGGGGAAAAGTTGCACAGATGCAATATTTACACTGAGACAGATCTGTGAGTAGGCAATTGAATATAACAAAAACAAGAACATAATCTTTATTGATCAGGAGAAGGCTTTTGATAGGATCAACAGACACACACTATGGAAGACCCAGGAGAAGGCTTTTGATAGGATCAACAGAAACAAACTATGGAAGACCCAGGAGAAGGCTTTGATAGGATCAACAGAGACACACTATGGAAGACCCAGGAGAAGGCTTTTGATAGGATCAACAGAGACAAACTATGGAAGACCCTTGAGGAGTATGGTGTATAAGGACAATTATTAGGCAACATTATGTCCCTATACAAAGAAAGTCAAAGCTCAGTAGGAACAACAGTGGAATGACAGACTGGTTCCCTATTACATCAGGCGTCAGACAGGGGCGTGTCCTCTCACCTCTAATTTTTATAACATACATGGATAAAGGCGTCAGACAGGGGTGTGTCCTCTCGCCTCTAATTTTTATAACATACATGGATAAAGGCGTCAGACAGGGGTGTGTCCTCTCACCTGTAATTTTTATAACATACATGGATAAAGGCGTCAGACAGGGGTGTGTCCTCTCACCTCTACCTTTTATAACATACATGGATAAAATTACACAGGAGTCAAAATTAGAAACGGAAACAATTAATGAATTGTTATTTGCAAACGACCAATGTTTGATTTACCAACAAGAACAAGAGCTACAACATCATATCAACACCTTATATTATAACTGTAACAAATATGACATGAACATAAACATAGCCAAAACTGAGGTCATGAATATAGGAAGGAAACATAATACACTAAACATCAGCATCAATGGTAGTACAATAGAGCAAGTACAGGAATTCAAGTACCTAGGAAGCATATTTACAGACTCGACAGAGATATAGAAACTAGAGTCCAGAAAGCAAATGTAATAACCTACCAACTAGCGCCACTACTTAGACATCCAAACATCTCAATGACAGCTAAACAAAAGTTGATCAACAGCATCTTCATACCCACTCTATGTTACAAATGTCAAACATGGAAAATGAATAAGAAACATACACAGAAAATAGCAACATGCGAAATGAGATGTCTCCGCAAAGTCACCAACAACACAAGAATCGACAGAGTAACGAATACCAGCATCAGAGAAAGCTTTGGAACAAGACCATGCTTGAATTATATAGCGAAACAGAGAATAAAGTGGTTTGGCCACTTAGTAAGAATGCTAACAGACCAAACTGCCTATGAAGCTTTCCACAACAGAATATCAGGAAGGCGAGAGGAAGACCGAGGAAAAGGTGGATAGGTAACGTAGTTGAATTCTGCCAGGGGACTAAGAAAACCACCACACAAGTTACCAGAGAAGCGCAAGACAAATACATAAAACCACGACACTGGGTTAACAACCCGGTAACAGTGTGCTGACAAAAGAAGAAGAAGATCCAGTTTTCTTTGATATTTAGTTCTTTCTGGATACATCTATTTGTTCACTTCTCTGTCTATTATATACAAACGACAGTTCTGTAATCATCATCATCATCATCATCATCAAGTAGCTTATCCCTTCCGGAACTTGGCTCACAAGACAGCATTCCTGAAAAACTCTTCTTCTGTGCAAGTTGGCTGGCGTCAGCAGCAGTCATTCTCAGATCGTCAATGACATCCTGCAACCATCGTCTTCTAGGTATTCCTCTCATTCTTCTTCCAGGCACCATTCCTTCCCAAATTAATTTCTCCAGGCATTCATGTCGTTTGATGTGTCCGAAATATTTAATTGTCCTTGTTTTTATGTTTGTAATAGCCAACTCTCTTTAATATCAAGCTGTTGCAGAACAGAAGCGTTTGTTCTTTTCTCTGTCCATGATATTCTAAGTATTCTTATGTAGCATTTGCATTCAAAGTTCGCTGTCGCTTTGTTCCAATGTTCCAATGTCTCACAACCATATGTTGCCAAGAGAAAAAAAGCAGGCTCTTAAACACGTTATGTTATGTTATGCGATCGACGTCATGGCACATTGGGCATTCCCATTCGTGCTCTGTCCTCCGTTGCAGCAACCATCCCAAAGTCCATTTGCTCACAGTACCCATGAGAAGTTGATTACTATATCTTCTCTCTCTACCACGAAGACGACACTGTCTGGCATGTCCAAACTTAACACCTAATTCTCGAACTCGTTCCAGTGTCTGAGACCCGCCCATGTCACACAATTGAGAGCGTACCGCATTGATGATATCGGCTCTTGTAATCACTCTTCTGTAATACTTACATTTAATAACAAATATGTCTTTCCTTTGCCTTGTTAAATATTTGTCTTCACACCCATACGTTGCCACTGGGAATATGCATGCTCTTAATATTGTGATCTGTGTTTTCCTATCAGTTTCACACACTACAAAAATATTGGTGATAATATGTAAAGTTTGTCGGTTGTATAGTTGAGTCGCCCTTGTGCTGCTGGGAGCAAAGAATAGTAACACTGCGATCTACAAGGCATGTCGTAAGAGGTGACTTAGGAAGGGGCATAGGGAATCTTTCCTAGTAAATAAAAAGCGTAACTGGCACAACGTGCAATCTCTCTTAAGCTCAGATCACATACAAATCTCAAAGAGTGGTTTAACAAGTGGTCGATATGGAGCGTTTAATGAAAGAGAAGAAAAAGGTTATATAGTAAGTGCAGTTTAAAGTTTGATGATATTATTCTTGATTTCTGTCTCTTCTCAACGTAACAAAAATCAATAGTTCAAGTACGCTTGTCTTATGTTGATATTTGACTTCTGTCTCTCTTCTTCTTCTTTCTTCTTCTTTTGTCGTCACACTGCTACCGGGTTGTTGCCCAGTGTCGTGGTTTTCTGTTTTTGTCTTGCGCTGTTCTGGTGGCTTGTGTGATTGTTATCTTTGCTCTTTCACAGGATGCTGCCACGCCATCTAACCATCTTTTCCGTGGTCTTCCTCTTGCCTTCTTTCCCGATGTTCTGTTGTAGAAGACTCTGTATACTGTGGAGTTTGGATGCATTCTTATTAAGTGGCCAAACCACTTCATTCTTTGTTTATCTATATAATTCAAGCACGGTTTTGTGCCAACTTTATTTCTTATGCTGATGTTGGTGATTCTGTCTTTTCTTGTGTTGTTGGTAACTTTTCTCAGGCAACGCATTTCACATGTAGTTATTTTTGTGACTGCGCTTTGCTCAATGTCCATGTTTGGCTCTGGTAACACAAAGTAGGTATAAAAATGCTGTTGATCATTTGTTTCTTAGCTGCCTGTGAAATTTTGGGTGCCTTAACAATGGGGCTAGCTGGTAGGTTACAGCATTTGCTTTTGTACTCTAGCCTCTATCTTTTATCTAGTTTTCCGTCTTCTGTGAATATGCTTCCTAAGTATTTGAATTCTTTCACTTGGTTTATTTTAGTGCCATTGACATGGATGTCTAGATTATTATGTTTTCTTCCCATATTCATTATTTCTGTTTTAGTGTTGTTGATTTTCATGTCATGTTTCACACAATTATTGTTCAAAGTGTCAATATGATGTTGTAGATCTTGTTCATTTTGATGTATCAGGCACTGATCATCTGCAAAAAGCAGTTCATTTATTTCATCATTATCTGAATTCGACTCTTGAGTTATTTTATCCATATATGCGATAAAGAGTAGTGGTGAAAGGACACAACCTTGTCTAACACCTGATGTAATGGAGAACCAGTCGGTCATTCCTTCTGTAGTTCTTACTGTACTCTGGCTATCTTGATATAAGGCCATGATGTTACCTAATAGTTGTCCTTGGACGCCATATTCTTCAAGGATTTCTGTCTCTCAACGTAACAAAATCAATAGTTCAAGTACGCTTGTCTTATGTTGATTTCTGTCTCTCAACGTAACAAAATCAATAGTTCAAGTACGCTTGTCTTATGTTGATTTCTGTCTCTCAACGTAACAAAATCAATAGTTCAAGTACGCTTGTCTTATGTTGATTTCTGTCTCTCAACGTAACAAAATCAATACTTCAAGTATGCTTGTCTTATGTTGATATTTGACTTCTGTCTCTCAACGTAACAAAAATCAATAGTTCAAGTACGTTTTTCTTATGGTGATGTTTTATTTGATAATACAATTTAACAATTGATGTCAGCAAACTAAGTTAATCACATACAGACATGCCTTCTGCTGTAAACAGCTGCATACTTGCAGTCTGTCACATGTATAGCTATCTCTCTCTCTCTCTCTCTCTCTACTCTATCTAAATGTCTCTGTAGGCATCAGAGAGTAATTTGAGCCATAAGCGAGGAAGAGTAAAAGAGAGATAGATAGAGATATACTCTGGCAATGTCTATAACTGTTGTCATTATAACGAAATGAAAGAATGACACATGTCAAATATTAATTTATGTAACTCAATAGATAAGATTGATAAGAAAATTGATGATAAACTCTTAATGAATGTATTACTTACAAGAACGCACTTAACACATGTCACAAACACTTGACCAGTCCATGGATGCGATTCATTTAAACCAGCCAGTAGATGCGATATTTATATTAAAACTAGCCAATAGATGCGATGTATACATTTAAACCAGCCAGTAGATGCGATGTATACATTTAAACCAGCCAGTAGTCGCTAGACTTACATTTCATTAGTCCATCGATGTGCGGCATCAATGTGCTGCCTATATTAGATCATTCCATCGATGTTCAGCATACATAGGACTAAGTCATTCACATCTACCAGTTCATTTACACATACATAAAACATCCCATACACGCTCGACTTACGTTAACCATTACTCCATACAAATTCACTTCTTGTTTTGCTATTCGTAAACATTGCATTCTCTATATCTTAAAGACAAACATCAAATAGCATAGTCCATTAACGTCCACACAGGAAGTTTGATTCCTTGGCTGGCACAAGAGTGTCACTGGGGCATCAGTAAGGTGTAGACTTCTTGCAGGCTCTCGGTGGGTTCTTTCTGGTCACTTTACATGGTTCTGTGGTCACTTGAATTGCTGGTCAGGAAGGGAATTAGAGAAATTTCACCCAAAGCAGTGACATATGCTATAAACAAATTATAACATACATATTATGAGAATGCTCTATCAATATTCAGCCTCTCTCTCTCTCTCTCTCTCTCTCTTTCTCTATCTATCTCTCTCTCTCTCTCTATCTCTCTCTCTCTCTCTCTCTCTCTCTCTTTCTCTCTCTCTCTATCTCTTGCAATCGTTCTTTTTGGCAATTTTGATCATTCTTGGTATGATACATAAACAGCATTTGACCCCAATATTCAGTCATATATTATGATTGAATGTGTCAATCAAACAGTCGTTATAACATCTGGGAACTCAAATATTCAGTTCCCTCTAGCCTGTGACACCCTTGTCGCTTAGAGCAGCAACAAATGCATGCCATTCTTCTCTGTTCTTGACCATCCTCCGTATTTTGTTACAGGCGTGCTTCTTTTATTTCCGTTCCTGTTCTACTGTTCTCCGTCATGTCGTTTTGTGTCTTCCACGTTTTCCTCTCGTGCCCACCTCAGTATAGTTTTTTGGGTGTCAGTTAGTCTCCTTGCGTATCACATGTCTGATCCATCTGCAGCTTCTATTTTGGATGATGGTGTTAGTATTCTTTTGCTGACAGTGCAAATAGCTCTTGGTTAGAGATAGTTCTTGGTTAGAGATAGTTCTTGGTTAGAGATAGTTCTTGGTTAGAGATAGTTCTTGGTTAGAGATAGTTCTTGGTTAGAGATAGTTCTTGGTTAGAGATAGTTCTTGGTTAGAGATAGTTCTTGGTTAGAGATAGTTCTTGGTTAGAGATAGTTCTTGGTTAGAGATAGTTCTTGGTTAGAGATAGTTCTTGGTTAGAGATAGTTCTTGGTTAGAGATAGTTCTTGGTTAGAGATAGTTCTTGGTTAGAGATAGTTCTTGGTTAGAGATAGTTCTTGGTTAGAGATAGTTCTTGGTTAGAGATAGTTCTTGGTTAGAGATAGTTCTTGGTTAGAGATAGTTCTTGGTTAGAGATAGTTCTTGATTAGAGATAGTTCTTGATTAGAGATAGTTCTTGGTTAGAGATAGTTCTTGGTTAGAGTTAGTTCTTGGTTAGAGATAGTTCTTGGTTAGAGATAGTTCTTGGTTAGAGATAGTTCTTGGTTAGAGATAGTTCTTGGTTAGAGATAGTTCTTGGTTAGAGATAGTTCTTGGTTAGAGATAGTTCTTGGCTAGAGATAGTTCTTGGTTAGAGATAGTTCTTGGCTAGAACTCGCATAAGATCTTTCACAGACAAGTTGTATGGAAGGTGAAGTGTTTGGACATATCTTGTTCTGTCATTATACAAAATATGATGATCCGTATGATGAAGTTGACACCCTGTTGAGGATTTGTATGGTAAAGTTGATACCCTGTTGATGATCTGTATGGTAAAGTTGATACCCTGTTGATGATCTGTATGGTAAAGTTGATACCCTGTTAATGTCCTATACTCCACAAGGAGTTAAGACGAATAAGTAAGTCTGAAGAGTCATGAATGCACTTCGTACCTTACTCAGTTTACTTTTAATGTCAGATGAAGCTCCTCCTTCGTGGCTGATAACACTTCCAATATATGTAACATAAATACTCACTAATGAAAGAAATACTCACTAATGAAAGAAATACTCACGAGAAAGTTCTACAAGAAAATGAAAGCCATAGAGAAAGAAAAGAACAATATGATACCTCTGAAATTATAAACGGATGAAAATGAAAATGTTCTATACGAAGCACAAGTTATGATGAACAGATGGCGGCTATACTTTAACGAACTTCTCAATCTACAACAATAGGACCAACTCAACACTCAAGAAAATAGGAGCAACTCAACACTCAAGACAATAGGAGCAACTCAACACTCAAGACAATAGGAGCAACTCAACACTCAAGAAAATAGGAGCAACTCAACACTCAAGAAAATAGGAGCAACTCAACACTCAAGAAAATAGGAGCAACTCAACACTCAAGACAATAGGAGCAACTCAACACTCAAGACAATAGGAGCAACTCAACACTCAAGAAAATAGGAGCAACTCAACACTCAAGAAAATAGGAGCAACTCAACACTCAAGAAAATAGGAGCAACTCAAGAAAAGACAATAAACATAACTATATAGCTAGAACTAAGTATAACACTTCCAGAAACTAGAAATGTTGTCCTTTTGTTCGCTTGAAGTATTGTCTAAATATTCAATGTTGTCTCTTGTATGAACTTCACTGTCACTTGTAGCTCACACAGAGGTCCGTGTAGTTTTCTGTCGAGTGTTGTTTCGTTAGGCCAATGAGTTTGTCTCAGTGTATCATATTCAGGGCAGTCTTGAAGTATGTGCTCTGCAGTCTGGTATGACTGTCCACATGTACACATGGCTGAATTGTCAATCTTGAATTTTGTATACATGTGGCTGCGGAGTCGATTGTATCCTGTTCTAAGGCGCAGAATAACAACTTGTTCCAATCTGCTCATATTATAGTAATCGTCTTGTGTTGGTATTTGTGGTTTTCTCATTGATTTAATCATCCTTTTCTTTTGGTGCTAGGTAACTGGCACATCTGGTTGCTCTCCTGCAGCACCTCCTTGGCCAATCAGTCTGCTGTTTCATTTCCTGGTATTCCAGAGTGAGAGGGTATCCGCTGCAAGACGACCCTACACTGCTTGGACAGTTTAGACAGTAGGGTCTGCAGACCTGGCAATTTTCTGGACTGGAGTGCTTTTTGGGGTGCTGATTTTGCCTCAGTCAAAAAAACAACAGGTTGAGGATCGAGTTTGGTATTCAACAGTTTCTCTGTTGCCACCCTGATTGCCTGAATTTCTGCATCATAATTGTGACAGAATTTCCCCGTTGGTACTTTAATCGCATCTCTATCGCTGTTTAGGTATTCTATGTACACTCCTGCTCCTCCATTCTTCACTGCATTTCTGCTGACCCATCCGTATATAATCGGACCCAGAAATCATGTGGGTATTCTACATCAAGTAAACTGAGAGTGACTGTCTTACGTTGTATGCTGTTCTGCTCATCCTTGTCGAGTATTCCTTTCACTTTGTCTGGATACATACTTCTGGTTCAGTCTCCTCTCTCCAAAGGGTTTGCTCTGGCACAGACTTTAGGGAAATGCCAACTTTTGGTAGGTCTGACGTTTTCAGCCACCCCATTGCTAGATTTTGGAATCTGTTTTCCAGTGGTTGGCTTGGCATACTCAGAAACTTTTCTGACTGCGTCATTTATATTGTGTCTCTGCGTTCTCTCAGCGCTTGTACCCCCTGTTTCCATCTCCACTATTGGTGTTGATTTCATTGTTCCTGTGATGACACGAAGCGCCTGGTTTTGCACCTTAGAAATACTGTAACTATGGCTCCATCTAACAAAACACCAGTCCCAGACAATATCCCTGCCGACCTAATCAAAGCAACTAAAGATGTAGGAATAAGCTGGCTCCACAGATTAATCAACCAAGTCTGGATCACACAAAAAACACCAGAAGATTGGAGGAATGCTACAATTGTTCCCATCTGGAAGAAGAAAGGTAGCAAAAGGGATTGTACGAGATATAGAGGAATACCACTACCGAGTCACACCGAACTATTCTGTAAAGTACTCGAAAAAAAGACTACGCCATACCATCGAGCCACAGCTTGACGACTCACAAATGGGATTTCGACAGAATAGAAGATGTACTGACACAATATTCGCCCTCAGGCAATTAGTAGAAAGGATCGTCGAATCCGACAAAAACCTGCACGTTGCGTTCGTAGATCATAAAAGAGCGTTCGACAGCGTAGATAGGAACAAATTATGGAAAGTATTGTCAATCTATGGAGTTAATGACCACTTAATTAATCTATGCAAGAAGAGCCTCTATATAAAAAGCCAGTGTATGGTTAGAACAAACACAGGACTATCAGAAAAGGTCCACGTTGGGTCAGAAGTAAGACAAGGATGCGTACTATCACCACAACTGTTCATCACATATATAGATTAAATCTGTAAAACAGCCAGTGGAGGGAACTACCTTGGGGAACACTTAAACAAAAACATATTTTAGTTTAACCCAACGATCAAGCAATCATATCAACAATAGAGGAACAGCAACACATAAACAGATTTCAGTTAACATGTCATGAATATAATATGAGAATAAACATTAACAGACTCCAGTTAACATGCAATGAATATAATATGAGAATAAACATTAACAGACTCCAGTTAACATGCAATGAATATAATATGAGAATAAACATAAACAGACTCCAGTTAACATGTAATGAATATAATATGAGAATAAACATAAACAGACTCCAGTTAACATGCAATGAATATAATATGAGAATAAACATAAACAGACTCCAGTTAACATGCAATGAATATAATATGAGAATAAACATCGACAAAACCGAAGTAATGACATTCGCTAGAGAGGAAAACACTACCAACATTTCCATCGACAAGCAATTTAAAGACTGTATATGCTTAGGAAGCATTTTTTTCAGGAAAGGAAAAATACCTAACGAAATTCAGCATAGATTCAATAAATCAAATCATAGAACAAATGACGTCAACTTTAAAATGCAAACATGTCACCATGAACACACAAAGAGCATTGTACAACATAATCTTTCTCCCAACATTACACTATCAGTGCCAAACATGGACGCTGCCATCACAGGCTCGAAGAAAAATAGTCACGACAGAGATGAAGTGTCTACGCAGAATGCTGGGTGTATGAAGAGGAGACCGGTTTAGAAATGATGACATCAGGACAAATGTGGGTACGATATCAATACTGAACTTCATCAAGAAACAACAAATGTGGGTACGATATCAATACTGAACTTCATCAAGAAACAACAAATGTGGGTACGATATCAATACTGAACTTCATCAAGAAACAACAAATGTGGGTACGATATCAATACTGAACTTCATCAAGAAACAACAAATGTGGGTACGATATCAATACTGAACTTCATCAAGAAACAACAAATGTAGGTACGATATCAATACTGAACTTCATCAAGAAACAACAAATGTAGGTACGATATCAATACTGAACTTCATCAAGAAACAACAAATGTGGGTACGATATCAATACTGAACTTCATCAAGAAACAACAAATGTGGGTACGATATCAATACTGAACTTCATCAAGAAACAACAAATGTGGGTACGATATCAATACTGGACTTCATCAAGAAACAACAAATGTGGGTACGATATCAATACTGAACTTCATCAAGAAACAACAAATGTGGGTACGATATCAATACTGAACTTCATCAAGAAACAACAAATGTGGGTACGATATCAATACTGAACTTCATCAAGAAACAACAAATGTGGGTACGATATCAATACTGGACTTCATCAAGAAACAACAAATGTGGGTACGATATCAATACTGAACTTCATCAAGAAACAACAAATGTGGGTACGATATCAATACTGAACTTCATCAAGAAACAACAAATGTGGGTACGATATCAATACTGGACTTCATCAAGAAACAACAAATGTGGGTACGATATCAATACTGAACTTCATCAAGAAACAACAAATGTGGGTACGATATCAATACTGAACTTCATCAAGAAACAACAAATGTGGGTACGATATCAATACTGGACTTCATCAAGAAACAACAAATGTGGGTACGATATCAATACTGAACTTCATCAAGAAACAACAAATGTGGGTACGATATCAATACTGAACTTCATCAAGAAACAACAAATGAAATGGTTCGACCACATAAGCAGATTATCAACATACAGTGCACATCAAAGAGAAATGTTACTCCGATACAGTGCACATCAAAGAGAAATGTTACTCCGATACAGTGCACATCAAAGAGAAATGTTGCTCCGATACAGTGCACATCAAAGAGCAATGTTGCTCCGATACAGTGCACATCAAAGAGAAATGTTGCTCCGATACAGTGCACATCAAAGAGAAATGTTACTCCGATACAGTGCACATCAAAGAGAAATGTTACTCCGATACAGTGCACATCAAAGAGAAATGTTGCTCCGATACAGTGCACATCAAAGAGCAATGTTGCTCCGATACAGTGCACATCAAAGAGAAATGTTGCTCCGATACAATGGAGGTAAAACAAAAGGCCGGCCATGTAAAAAGTGGACATCAGAGATAACAAAGGCGACGAAAAATACTATTTATGTGGCGTACACAAGAGCTCGTTCTAGAAATATCTTCTTATCCTGACTCTGTGAGGCAAAAAAGGATAGAAGAAGGAAAGAAGAAAGGAAGACAAATTTCTTGAAGTACAGACTAGTATGTTAGAATACAGAGAAATTAACATAAGAAACGACTTATAAATTAATGGAGAACGAAGAGAGACAAGTCTCACAGAACTAAATAGATAAGATTAAACAAGTCTCACAGAACTAAATAGATAAGATTAAACAAGTCTCACAGAACTAAATAGATAAGATTAAACAAGTCTCACAGAACTAAATAGATCAGATTAAACAAGTCTCACAGAACTAAATAGATAAGATTAAACAAGTCTCACAGAACTAAATAGATAAGATTAAACAAGTCTCACAGAACTAAATAGATAAGATTAAACAAGTCTCACAGAACTAAATAGATAAGATTAAACAAGTCTCACAGAACTAAATAGATAAGATTAAACAAGTCTCACATAACTAAATAGATAAGATTAAACAAGTCTCACAGAACTAAATAGATAAGATTAAACAAGTCTCACAGAACTAAATAGATAAGATTAAACAAGTCTCACAGAACTAAATAGATAAGATTAAACAAGTCTCACAGAACTAAATAGATAAGATTAAACAAGTCTCACAGAACTAAATAGATAAGATTAAACAAGTCTCACAGAACTAAATAGATAAGATTAAACAAGTCTCACAGAACTAAATAGATAAGATTAAACAAGTCTCACAGAACTAAATAGATAAGATTAAACAAGTCTCACAGAACTAAATAGATAAGATTAAACAAGTCTCACAGAACTAAATAGATAAGATTAAATAAGTCTCACAGAACTAAATAGATAAGATTAAACAAGTCTCACAGAACTAAATAGATAAGATTAAACAAGTCTCACAGAACTAAATAGATAAGATTAAACAAGTCTCACAGAACTAAATAGATAAGATTAAACAAGTCTCACAGAACTAAATAGATAAGATTAAACAAGTCTCACATAACTAAATAGATAAGATTAAACAAGTCTCACAGAACTAAATAGATAAGATTAAACAAGTCTCACAGAACTAAATAGATAAGATTAAACAAGTCTCACAGAACTAAATAGATAAGATTAAACAAGTCTCACAGAACTAAATAGATAAGATTAAACAAGTCTCACAGAACTAAATAGATAAGATTAAACAAGTCTCACAGAACTAAATAGATAAGATTAAACAAGTCTCACAGAACTAAATAGATAAGATTAAACAAGTCTCACAGAACTAAATAGATAAGATTAAACAAGTCTCACAGAACTAAATAGATAAGATTAAACAAGTCTCACAGAACTAAATAGATAAGATTAAACAAGTCTCACAGAACTAAATAGATAAGATTAAACAAGTCTCACAGAACTAAATAGATAAGATTAAACAAGTCTCACAGAACTAAATAGATAAGATTAAATAAGTCTCACAGAACTAAATAGATAAGATTAAACAAGTCTCACAGAACTAAATAGATAAGATTAAACAAGTCTCACAGAACTAAATAGATAAGATTAAACAAGTCTCACAGAACTAAATAGATAAGATTAAACAAGTCTCACAGAACTAAATAGATAAGATTAAACAAGTCTCACAGAACTAAATAGACAAGTCTCACAGAACTAAATAGATAAGATTAAACAAGTCTCACAGAACTAAATAGATAAGATTAAACAAGTCTCACAGAACTAAACAGATAAGATTAAACAAGTCTCACAGAACTAAATAGATAAGATTAAACAAGTCTCACAGAACTAAATAGACAAGTCTCACAGAACTAAATAGATAAGATTAAATAAGTCTCACAGAACTAAATAGATAAGATTAAACAAGTCTCACAGAACTAAATAGACAAGTCTCACAGAACTAAATAGATAAGATTAAACAAGTCTCACAGAACTAAATAGATAAGATTAAACAAGTCTCACAGAACTAAATAGATAAGATTAAACAAGTCTCACAGAACTAAATAGATAAGATTAAACAAGTCTCACAGAACTAAATAGATAAGATTAAACAAGTCTCACAGAACTAAATAGACAAGTCTCACAGAACTAAATAGATAAGATTAAATAAGTCTCACAGAACTAAATAGATAAGATTAAACAAGTCTCACAGAACTAAATAGACAAGTCTCACAGAACTAAATAGATAAGATTAAACAAGTCTCACAGAACTAAATAGATAAGATTAAACAAGTCTCACATAACTAAATAGATAAGATTAAACAAGTCTCACAGAACTAAATAGATAAGATTAAACAAGTCTCACAGAACTAAATAGATAAGATTAAACAAGTCTCACAGAACTAAATAGATAAGATTAAACAAGTCTCACAGAACTAAATAGATAAGATTAAACAAGTCTCACAGAACTAAATAGATAAGATTAAACAAGTCTCACAGAACTAAATAGATAAGATTAAACAAGTCTCACAGAACTAAATAGATAAGATTAAACAAGTCTCACAGAACTAAATAGATAAGATTAAACAAGTCTCACAGAACTAAATAGATAAGATTAAACAAGTCTCACAGAACTAAATAGATAAGATTAAACAAGTCTCACAGAACTAAATAGATAAGATTAAACAAGTCTCACAGAACTAAATAGATAAGATTAAACAAGTCTCACAGAACTAAATAGATAAGATTAAACAAGTCTCACAGAACTAAATAGATAAGATTAAACAAGTCTCACATAACTAAATAGATAAGATTAAACAAGTCTCACAGAACTAAATAGATAAGATTAAACAAGTCTCACAGAACTAAATAGATAAGATTAAACAAGTCTCACAGAACTAAATAGATAAGATTAAACAAGTCTCACAGAACTAAATAGATAAGATTAAACAAGTCTCACAGAACTAAATAGATAAGATTAAACAAGTCTCACAGAACTAAATAGATAAGATTAAACAAGTCTCACAGAACTAAATAGATAAGATTAAACAAGTCTCACAGAACTAAATAGATAAGATTAAACAAGTCTCACAGAACTAAATAGATAAGATTAAACAAGTCTCACAGAACTAAATAGATAAGATTAAACAAGTCTCACAGAACTAAATAGATAAGATTAAACAAGTCTCACAGAACTAAATAGATAAGATTAAACAAGTCTCACAGAACTAAATAGATAAGATTAAACAAGTCTCACAGAACTAAATAGATAAGATTAAACAAGTCTCACAGAACTAAATAGATAAGATTAAACAAGTCTCACAGAACTAAATAGATAAGATTAAACAAGTCTCACAGAACTAAATAGATAAGATTAAACAAGTCTCACAGAACTAAATAGATAAGATTAAACAAGTCTCACAGAACTAAATAGATAAGATTAAACAAGTCTCACAGAACTAAATAGATAAGATTAAACAAGTCTCACAGAACTAAATAGATAAGATTAAACAAGTCTCACAGAACTAAATATATAAGATTAAACAAGTCTCACAGAACTAAATAGATAAGATTAAACAAGTCTCACAGAACTAAATAGATAAGATTAAACAAGTCTCACAGAACTAAATAGATAAGATTAAACAAGTCTCACAGAACTAAATAGATAAGATTAAACAAGTCTCACAGAACTAAATAGATAAGATTAAACAAGTCTCACAGAACTAAATAGATAAGATTAAACAAGTCTCACAGAACTAAATAGATAAGATTAAACAAGTCTCACAGAACTAAATAGATAAGATTAAACAAGTCTCACAGAACTAAATAGATAAGATTAAACAAGTCTCACAGAACTAAATAGATAAGATTAAACAAGTCTCACAGAACTAAATAGATAAGATTAAACAAGTCTCACAGAACTAAATAGATAAGATTAAACAAGTCTCACAGAACTAAATAGATAAGATTAAACAAGTCTCACAGAACTAAATAGATAAGATTAAACAAGTCTCACAGAACTAAATAGATAAGATTAAACAAGTCTCACAGAACTAAATAGATAAGATTAAACAAGTCTCACAGAACTAAATAGATAAGATTAAACAAGTATCACAGAACTAAATAGATAAGATTAAACAAGTCTCACAGAACTAAATAGATAAGATTAAACAAGTCTCACAGAACTAAATAGATAAGATTAAACAAGTCTCACAGAACTAAATAGATAAGATTAAACAAGTCTCACAGAACTAAATAGATAAGATTAAACAAGTCTCACAGAACTAAATAGATAAGATTAAACAAGTCTCACAGAACTAAATAGATAAGATTAAACAAGTCTCACAGAACTAAATAGATAAGATTAAACAAGTCTCACAGAACTAAATAGATAAGATTAAACAAGTCTCACAGAACTAAATAGATAAGATTAAACAAGTCTCACAGAACTAAATAGATAAGATTAAACAAGTCTCACAGAACTAAATAGATAAGATTAAAAAGAAATAAGTCTCACAGAACTAAATAGATAAGATTAAAAATAGACAAGTCTCACAGAACTAAATAGATAAGATTAAAAAGAAATAAGTCTCACAGAACTAAATAGACAAGATTAAAAAGAAACAAGTCTCACAGAACTAAATAGATAAGATTAAAAAGAGACAAAGCCAATACTGACCACATCCATTGTAGAGATGAGATAACTCGTATGAACTTGTATGGCCCATTTCCTTGAATGACTTTCTGGCCATTAATTTTTCTATTGGAGACCTGGTAAAAGCAATGCAGGCCTTGAACACAGCCAGATCTAACCAGACGAAACACGTGATCATAGCCAGGAGCACTAGGTAGATGTTAGGCTCGATGATGCCTCGCAGGTTCAGGATTTCTGGCAGTCGTAAAAACGTCAAAACTCGAAAAACAAGTCGTACCTGAATCACAAGAAAACTAAAACTTCACAAATTATCAAAATCAAACATTTTCTATTCTCATTATCGAAATAGACTTACTTCCCAAATACATATACATCTTCTTATTTCTCCTCCGCCCGAATGGTTATCCGGGCCCAAATTGGGGTGTAAAGAATAGAACCACTGTTACCTGTCACGATTGTCGTAAGAGGAAACTAAGGAGGTTTGACTGAAATCGGATGCACGTGTCCGCTAGGGAATGCTAACCCAAAACAAATGCTTGCAGAAAACGGATGCACCAGGCTGTAAGGCGCATAACATGGTACAACGACCCCTCACAATGAGGAATGGGATAACGGATTCTACGTTCGCTAATATGCCTTGGAGATTTAGCCACGCAGTAAGAATGTCAGACCTACCATCACGAGGGTGGCCAAAACTTACTGCTGGAAGAGGTCGGCACAAACGGGAAGCAGAAATCATAGGAATTATATCCTACAGAACTGCCCCCAGTATGCAAACTTGAGAAGAAAGAGGTGGCCCACTTACACTAGCGTCCAAGACAAACTGTATGATGTGGCTGATAATCTGAGACAGACGGCTGCCTTTATTAGAGAATCCAAAATCCCAATCTAGTGAGAACGCAGAAGAAGAAGAATTTCTCTTCTACGAACACTCCATATCGACCACTTGTTAAACCACTCTTTGTGATTTGTATGTGATCTGAGCCTAAGAGCGATTGTATATTGTGCCACTTATGCGTCTACAAGTACATCCGATTTCTTCGACGCTTTTCATTTACTAGGGTAGCTTCCCTACTCCCCTACCTGAGTCACATCCGACATGCCTTGTAGGTCACAGTCGCCTCTTACGGCATGCCTTGTAGGTCACAGTGTTACTATTCATTGCTTCCCTTGCGAGCCACAGCAAACACATGGGCAAAACACGTATACTAATATATGATATATTCGTTAGACCGCTATAAATTGAGGTTTAGTCAGAGCGCTTAATATGGTACCTATGTCTGATATTTATACAGTTAATACCATCAGTGTGTAACTCGCCATTCAGATACAGTTAATACCATCAGTGTGTAACTCGCCATTCAGATACAGTTAATACCATCAGTGTGTAACTCGCCATTCAGGCGATCCTTTCTCTGTCTTCTGAGGTACTTGTAACTTAGATCCCCGAATGGGGCCAAGGGCACATGGAGAGAACATGTGCCAGGGTTAGCGAAGGGCGGAGCTAATCAAGACCCTGCTCCCCACCTCCAAGTGGTGACCCTGGAAACAGACTGTGGTTTCGGTCTGGCTAAGGGGGGCAGGGATCTGGGAGAACTACAGGTAGTGGTAGTAGTGCAAGCACGGAAAAGCAATGCAGGGGCCGAAAATCTCTGAACAAGCACGCATCTCCTGGCCGATGTCCGCTAAAATATGGCCAAATTAAAAAAAGTACGAAACAACAGCGTACGAACGTCCGCGAACAAAACAGTGGTGTTAGTGCAAGCACGGAAAAGCAATGCAGGGGCCGAAAATCCCAGAACAACGCACAATCTCCTGGCCGAAGTCCGCTAAAATTTGCCCAAGTTAAAAAAAAACTACGAAACAGCAGCGTACGAGCGTCCGAGAACAAAATATTAACCCCCCCTGGAGTAAATGACCGAATTTAAGGGAAGAATGGTGCATCCCAAAGCCGAAACATGAAGTGAAACTCAATGCTATGTGCACGAGTCAAGCTGAGTGTCGGAGCAGTCCCGAGGCATGCTAAATGAAACGGCAGATCTGTGAACACGTTGGTCGTATCAGCTTCCAGGCAGATGGGAAAGGCTGCATGCGAAGTGATGAAAGGTGCATCGCAAACAGAAAACAGCAGCCACACGAAGCGAAACTCGGAGCACTGTGCACAAGTCGAGCTGAGTGTCGGAGCAGTCCCGAGGCACGGTACATGTATTCATCTCTCACTCAATATTTTTATTGATTGTCCGGTTGTCACATCCATACAACTAAATCCCAGTAAAGCGATTTGTATAGAATGATCTTCGCAGAAAAAGCATCAATGTACCAGCTGTTTGACCTATCTAATACATGTCACACCGTCACTGTACCAGCTATGTGATCTATCTTATACATGTCACACCGTCACTGTACCAGCTATCTTATACATGTCACACCGTCACTGTACCAGCTATGTGATCTATTTTATACATGTCACACCGTCACTGTACCAACTATCTTATACATGTCACAATGTCACTGTACCAGCTATGTGATCTATCTTATACATGTCACAACGTCACTGTACCAACTATCTTATACATGTCACAACGTCACTGTACCAACTATCTTATACATGTCACAACGTCACTGTACCAGCTATGTAATCTGTACACATCCAATGTTAATATATATATATATATATAAGCCAACCTACTTGCTTTAAAGACAACCACAAAACAAAGATGTGCAACAGGAAAGTTGTGAAGACAGCTCCTGGTCTGCTTAAGAAACACCCAAGGTCACAACGCCATCTGCTGATGTATCCCCGCAACACGTTCAAGGTCGCTCGTTTATATAGATCATCAGAAATCAGCTTCCAGCCCATAATGTTATGTTTCCGTTATGTGCAGATGATGTCTGACATATTGAAGATAGAAACATCTTAGAGTTATAGAACGGACAGATGATTAAACAAAGATAATTAAACAAAGATGTGTGAGAGAAAGATGTGTGAGAGAAAGATGTGTGAGAGAAAGATGTGTGAGAGAAAGATGTGTAATAGAAAGAGAAACACACGATCTTCTTTCTTCTTCTTTTCTCGAATCCTGTTTTGCCTCTCAGCGTCAGGATAAGAAGAGATTTCTAGAACGGGCTTTTGTATGCGCTTCATAAATGGTGTTTTTCACTGTCTGTTATTTCTGAGGTCCCCCTTTTTGTATGGACGTCCCTTTGCTTTGTATCCATTGTATCCATTGTATCCATTGTATCCATTGTATCGGAGTAACATTACTATTTGATGCGCACTGTCTTTTCAACCATCATTAAATTTGACAAAGGTTGCAGAGAAGGAAATCCCGCGGCGTTGAATGCAGACGTCAAAGCCATCATCGATGGAAATTGCAATGCAGACGACGTTGTGATCTACACGGATGGATCGGTTGTTTGTCACGAAAAGTCTGCATGGGCCTTCTCTGCAAGCTCATGTGGCAGAATGGTCAAGGAAGCCAGTGGTGCATTCAGTATGACAACAAGCAGCATGACAATGGAGGTACTGGCGGTGACCAATGCACTACTCTGGCTAGAGTCACAAAACTACACTCATGCGTGCATTTTGAGTGACTCATTGAGTATGATCCGAAAGATGGAGGCCGGTTCGGTGCGCAGGCAATGGACTGAATCACTGCAGGCGTCACCAATTTGCAGAATTACACTTGTCTTTGTTCCGGGGCACATGGGTGTCGTTGGCAATGAGAGAGCAGACAGGCTGGCTGGCTCTGCCAATGGACAGAGCTGACATCGTGAACGCCCTCATAGAGCGTGGCCGCAGAAGACCTTCATCTAAACCAATCCACGTCAACTACTAGATTGCGAGAACTGGGTTTGAAGATTGGTGTGGCAAGAAAAGAACGGTACAACAGGTATACGAGTAGGCTCATCAATCAAAATAGAACTGATACGGTCAGTCACTGAACGCTGTTGGAGATATTGCGAAGGAGATCGGAGCACCTATGGACATGTCCGGAGTGCAATGAAGATATTCCAAACTGAAACTGAAACTGTCTGTTGGTAATCTGCTTATGTGGCCGAACCATTTAATTTGTTGTTTCTTGATGAAGTCTAGTACTGATGTTGTACCCACTTTTTCCTGATGTCTTCATTTCTCAACCTGTCTCTTCTTGTTACACCCAGCATTCTGCGTAGACACTTCATCTCTGTCGTGACCAGTTTTCTTCTATCATTTGTTGTCAGCGTCCAGGTTTGGCACAGATAGCATAATGTGAGGAGAAGATTGTGTTGTACAATGTTCTTTTAGTATTCATGGTGACACACCAGAGAGGTGCAACAGTACACGTCTGAGATTGTTGTCATCATCGCTTGCGATGGACGGCTATTATATTATATTATATTATATATAGTATTCATGGTGACATGTTTGCATTTCCAAACTGGTTCCATTTGCCTTATAATTTGAAATGCATCTATGTTGAATTTCGTTAGTTATTTTTCCGTTTTCTGGAAAAATGCTAAAACAACAGTAATAGACTAAAAATGCACAAGTTTGAGAAAGAAACATAGTGAGATAGAACTATTAGAGCATACCTTATCTCGATATTATTTACAACCCGCACACAGAGAACATGCGTATGTTGACATGAGTTTCTAGGGACGCGGACACCGACACTGTTTACGTCACTTTGTTTGGATGAGACTATATCTGGGAAGGCACACCTAATTTGATGACGTCATTTAAACATAAGCAACACTTATCTTACCTGAATAAATAAATAAATAAATAAATAAATTAAGAGCCATGCCTGCAGGCGCAAAAGATCATGTCTCTCCACAACTCCGTCTCCGTCGTGCAGTTAATCAGTTCTGACGTCGATCTTTGTTTGAGCCACAATGTCAGACCATCCAACATCTTCTCCCTTTGTCTTACACGATCTCCCTTTCCCCGAATTGTATCTGTTGTTACCAAATATTCTAAGCCTCCTCTTCACATTATATGCCCGAAGAACCTTGATTGTCTGATTCTTATTCTTTTGATAAGGTTTCTTTGTGCGTAGGCTTGATTAAAAACATCCACATTTGTTTTCTTCGCTGTCCATGGAATTTTCAGCATTTTTCTGTAAAACTACATCTCTGTGGCTTCCAATGATCTTATTGATTGTTTGTTAATTATCTTAACCACAAGTATCTGTTATCAGTTACATGAGGATTATCATCACATCGCTCTGAACATGTCCATAGATGACCTGATCCTCCCCTCAACAAATCCAGCAGCGTCCAGCGTCCCAACACGCCAGTTCGATGTTGATTGATCAATCTTTTTCAATATTTGGTGTGTCGTTCTTTTCGGACTGCACCAATATCGACATCCATCTCTCTCAATCTGGTCAGTGAGTAGGATTCACAACCCTGAAACTCCTCTGTTCTGAAAGACTTACTCAATTCGTTAATAATATCATTTCTGTCTATTGGAGTTCCCTCTGATATCGTAAGCATTCCAGCCAATCTATCAGCTCGTTCATTACCACTGACTCCTGCGTGCACAGGGGCAAAAAAAGACGAAGGTGTGTTCTCTGATCCCTGTCTATACCAGAACCTTCAGCAAGTTTCGTCTCACCATTCTTGTTTCGACTTGACGAATCACTGAGTATGAAAACACCGAGAGTAGTTAGGAGATGCCAACTACATCACCGCTTCAGTAACCACCCGTACCTACATTGTCAAACTACTTGTGGTTGTTACGTACGCTCCACTGGCCTCTCTTATTATTTTTCTTCTTATTTTATTTAGAAGCTTGTAAAAGTCTAGAAATATGTGAAAATCTAGAAGTTTGTGAAAATCTAGAAGTTTGTGAAAATCTAGAAGTTTGTGAAAATCTAGAAGTTTGTGAAAATCTAGAAGACTTCTACACCAAATAATAGAGAGAATAACTCAGAATGTGACATGTCAATAGAGAAGAGTGGCGTATACAAAACGCGTTGCTACAAGAATGATGATTGAATTATCATCACTGTACTTCGATAAAGTTCGTATGTGCTTTTACTGAACGACGTGGTTCAGATTCGAACTCACTTCTCTCTGTATGCAATACAAGCTGCTTTTGCGAAACACTTCAAAACACAGTACTGTAGTATTAGAAAATACCAACAAAAAAATAACAACAAAGTTTCGCCCAAAAAGGTTTTTATCAAGAAGAGGATACACCAGACGTAAATTCACTTCTTATACCATACACAACATATAGAATATTCACTCCTTATTTCGTACACAACATATAGAATATTCACTTCTTATTTCGTACACAACATATAGAATCAGACATTAAATCTCTATTAGGGATTTTCTCCTCTCTCTTTAGCCTGTTACGCCCCTGGCGTTTAGGGCAACAACAAACGTACACCATTCTTCCCTGTTCATGGCCTTCCTCTGTATTGTGTTCCAGCTATGATTCATTTCCTTCAGCTCTTGCTCTATCGTTCTCCTCCAGGTTGTCTTGGGTCTTCCACGCTTTCGCCTACCCTCTGGAGTCCATCTCAGTGCAGTTTTCGTGTCGGAGCCAGTCTCCATGCGCATCACATGTCCAATCCATCTCCAGCGTCGTCTTCGGATGATAGTGCCCATATTCTCTTGTTGGCATCGTGCAAGCAATTCTTGATTCGAGATAGTAGTCGGCCAGTACACGCGTAAGATTTTTCGCAGACAAGTTGTATGAAAGGCGGAGAGTCTGGACATATCCTGTTCTGTCATTCTCCAGCATTCCGATCCGTACAGCAAAGTTGACAGCACACAGCTGTTATAGATACTAGTCTTGGTTCTGATGCTGTATTGGGCAGATTTTCAGGCGGTCTGAAGGGTCATGAATGCACTGCGTGCTTTACTCAGTCTGTTTTTAATGTCAGATCCAGCGCCTCCTTCATTGCTAATAACACTTCCAAGGTATGTGAAAGCGGTTGTATCTCGGAGGTTTTACCTTCTAGTTTGACTGGTGCTGGGGTTGCTATGTTCAGAGTCATTACTTCAGTTTTCTTCTGATTTATTTTCAGCCCAACCATCTCACTATATTGGTTAAGGCGGCAGGTCTTTTCCTGGATATCTCTATTATTAGGGATTAGTACCGTATAAAAAGTGAATATCTTCACTTCTGGTGTATCATTTGTTTGATAAAGACGTTTTTGTCGAAACGTTGCTGTTATTGTTTTTCAAAACACGTAATTACAAAGTACTGTAGTTTTACAAATTACAAAAACAATGACAAAATACAGCAACGTTTCGACCAACAAGGCCTTTATCAAGCAAACGAACAAACAGGAGTGACAAATTAAAATGAAACACAAATGGACGACCAAATACAAACGTATCTAAGGAAAATCTGGAATAAAAACGAATAACGAAATAAATGTAACACAAAAACACACATAAAAACTAGAAATAGAAAGGAAAAGAAACAATGAAACATCTAGTAAATATATAACTTGAATACATGCAACATATACCCATATAGATTACAAAGCATGGGAAGAGAAAGTACTAAGAAGCATAAGAATGTAATACGTTGAGCCCGCGTGGTCGCAAGGTACCATACAAAGAAATCAACCGATTCTCCAGAGCAAATCGACTGCGATCATCCGAGGAACATGATCGGATGGCTGTGACCTGGACATCGTGAGCACCTAAATGGCCAGTATAATTGAAATGGGTGGCTACAGGGTCACAGAGCATTGGCGTATGTCGCGTAAGTGTTGGGCGAATCGGTCACTGAGCCTCTTGCCTGTCTCGCCGATATAAGCCTTGTTACACCGCTTACAGATAATGGCATAGATAAGATTACGGGACTCGCATGTGAACCCATCGTCAATAAGAAACGTGCCTAAAGGAAAAGATACAGTACGCGTCTGTATCACATAAGCACACGTGTTGCAACGCCGACGGCCACACTGGACAGTGCCAAAATGAGTCTGGATATTGGACTTAAGGCGACTGTGTACCAACAAAAGGCTCAGTGACCGATTCGCCCAACACTTACGCGACATACGCCAATGCTCTGTGACCCCTGTAGCCACCCATTTCAATGATACTGGCCATTTAGGTGCTCACGATGTCCAGGTCACAGCCATCCGATCATGTTCCTCGGATGATCGCAGTCGATTTGCTCTGGAGAATCGGTTGATTTCTTTGTATGGTACCTTGCGACCACGCGGGCTCAACGTATTACATTCTTATGCTTCTTAAGCTTAGTACTTTCTCTTCCCATGCTTTGTAATCTATATGGGTATATGTTGTATGTATTCATGTTATATTCCATTCTTATGCTTCTTAGTACTTTCTCTTCCCATGCTTTGTAATCTATATGGGTATATGTTGCATGTATTTTTTTTTTTTTTTTTCCGATCCAGAAGCACTTGAGCTTTTCAGCTCTTCGGCTCGGTGCCATGGACATCGTAACCCTTCGGTTCGGTGCCACGAACACTGTGAATCTGGGGAATCTGTGGCTTTTTCTGCCTGCCCACGGAATTGAACCCGTACACACAGAGGGCTAGATTCAAGTTATATATTTACTAGATGTTTCATTGTTTCTTTTCCTTTCTATTTCTAGTTTTTATGTGTGTTTTTGTGTTACATTTATTTCGTTATTCGTTTTTATTCCAGATTTTCCTTAGATACGTTTGTATTTGGTCGTCCATTTGTGTTTCATTTTAATTTGTCACTCCTGTTTGTTCGTTTGCTTGATAAAGGCCTTGTTGGTCGAAACGTTGCTGTATTTTGTCATTGTTTTTGTAATTTGTAAAACTACAGTACTTTGTAATTACGTGTTTTGCCAATCAAATAGTTTTACTGCAGTTCCATATATATATATACTGTTATTGTTTTTGTACTTTGTAAAACTATAGTGCTATGTTTGTGACGTGTTTCGCTATTGCTATATCTGAGTTGATAGCACCAACGACAACGACAGAGATTTGTGGAGATCCATCATCGTCTACTCCAGAAGGCACGGCACCTGATGATGATGACATAGCTGTACTGCAGTCTTCCCTTATATCGATACCATTTGTTATGCAGGAAATTAAAGCATCTTTAAGCCGAGGCACGCACTTTTCAACCCAAGGACAAGTCTTGTTTTGGTTATATGAGAGCATGTAAAATACAACAGTGAACTAACAAACATGAACAATAAGAATTAGTATGGTTTTACCAATTTTATTCTTCAACATGTTTCATACATATATAGACAGACAGAAGCGAAAATTATTAGCTTACACAATAATGTGTACAACGTCACGAGAATGTCGTCACAAAATCACACACGGCGAACCAACACCGCTCTTTTAGTAATTTGCACTACCTTTTTCAGCGCAGTCCGCGACGGAACACAAGTCAGCCATTGTGTTTTTCGATCGAATCGATGAAACAGCGTGTAAACAATTGCTTCATATGAAATATGTGTCATTCATATAGTAAAACCGATTGTTCTACGTGTAACTGTAACATATTCTACAGATCTGGAAAATTCTATGATTATATGTTAAGTAGAAGCTATTTTGAACAAAAATTTTTTCGATGGTCACTACCATTATTTTGGAACCTTGAAAATTTCGCTTGGGTACTACCCATAAACATCGTATTTAGGTGAAACTGCATTATTAACTTCTCTTTACTCATAAATTTTCATTACTAGAAACATTTTTCTCTCTTCTAAGGGCAACTTTACGTTTGCACGGCGTCAATAACCTACCAGACTTACCATTTATCTGTGCTACGAAGCCGGTTTGCTTTTGACGTCCATAACAACCGCTGCAGTTTGCGATCTTCTCGTGAATTCTTTTCGTCATTTTACTTGTGTCAACGATATCCAGCAATGCTAAATACAAATTTTTAATTTTCTTTTTATATTTCAAACATTATTTATGCCTTTCAGTTGACTTTTGTATCGAGTATCAACGGTAATATTAAATATCCCACACTAGATCTAGCTGTCCAAAGTGAACCATTCGTCAGCGATAGACAGCAATAATGATTGGACCGATCTTTATCGTACACTATTCAGATTTACTTGAGAAGTCTCATATTATTGTACTGTGATTTCAGAATTAAAATAACTAGTGAATCATTTCAGTATCCTTTTAATTGTCTTTCTTAATTATAGGCATTTCATGTTTAAAAGTTGTGCCATTTAAATTGCACTCATTGCTTAGCTGCAATGAAGCTTTGTGACAAAATATAGTCTAGTAGCAATTTCAAATGTAACTATTGCAAGATCATCTACATTTTCTTTTTTTATGTAAACTTCTTCTGTGACTTTCAATTTGTTAGTGGTTGAACTAAATGTGATCATTTATATTTACTCAACATATATAAATGATTTACCAAATAAGTATCCAGCATGTTTGCATGTGAGATGTGCATACATAAGTAAATATATAAAACTCACACTATTCAAAGAGTCACTCAGAACAGCACAACATATTGCAGATAAATCAAGAAATATATGAATACAAAAATTAACATCTGATGCTAGAGTGAATAATTTACCAATATGCTTTTATTATTTTCTAAATTGTTTTGGTTGTGTGGAACATATAATGAGCACTAGATCAACAGTTTCAATAAATAATATTCATTATGATCTCCCCATGCAACTGACTTCAACCTTGCAATAACATTAAATATATTTATTACTTTATTTAAAAAAACTGGAGATAGAGGTTGTGTGAATAATTTACTCAGAAAGTGTTAAAGCTTGACCATCATTGCAAGACTAAGGTCAATGCATGGGGAAATTAGAAAGGATATTATTCAATGAAATTGTTGATCTAGTAGTCAATACATTTTTTTAAACAATCAAGAAAGTTTTTGATAATAATGAAAACACACTGGTAAATCATTTACCTGTACTTCAACTATATAGAAATTAGGATTTATACAAAGATCTGATTTGCTGTATCATTGTGTTTACTGTACCTTTGATTAATCAATTTTACTCAAAGCTCAGGTCCTACACAAAACTTTCAATGACATAAAATGTGCTTGTTCAATGTATGTTCATATAGAAGACATGATGCAGTATTTCATCACTAATTATCACATTTAGTTCAACCACTAACAAATTGAAAGTCACAGAAGAAGTTTACATAAAAAGAAAATGTAGATGATCTTGCAATAGTTACATTTGAAATTGCTACTAGACTATATTTTGTCACAAAGCTTCATTGCAGCTGATTGCAGCTAAGCAATGAGTGCAATTTAAATGGCACAACTTTTAAACATGAAATGCCTATAATTAAGAAAGACAATTAAAAGGATACTGAAATGATTCACTAGTTATTTTAATTCTGAAATCACAGTACAATAATATGAGACTTCTCAAGTAAATCTGAATAGTGTACGATAAAGATGGGGCCAATCATTATTGCCGTCTATCGCTGACGAATGGTTCACTTTGGACAGCTAGATCTAGTGTGGGATATTTAATATTACCGTTGATACTCGATACAAAAGTCAACTGAAAGGCATAAATAATGTTTGAAATATAAAAAAGAAAATTAAAAATTTGTATTTAGCATTGCTGGATATCGTTGACACAAGTAAAATGACGAAAAGAATTCACGAGAAGATCGCAAACTGCAGCGGTTGTTATGGACGTCAAAAGCAAACCGGCTTCGTAGCACAGATAAATGGTAAGTCTGGTAGGTTATTGACGCCGTGCAAACGTAAAGTTGCCCTTAGAAAGAGAAAAATGTTTCTAGTAATGAAAATTTATGAGTAAAGAGAAGTTAATAATGCAGTTTCACCTAAATACGATGTTTATGGGTAGTACCCAAGCGAAATTTTCAAGGTTCCAAAATAATGGTAGTGACCATCGAAAAAATTTCGTTCAAAATAACTTCTACTTAACATATAATCATAGAATTTTCCAGATCTGTAGAATATGTTACAGTTACACGTAGAACAATCGGTTTTACTATATGAATGACACATATTTCATATGTAGCAATTGTTTACACGCTGTTTCATCGATTCGATCGAAAAACACAATGGCTGACTTGTGTTAAATTTATTTACCGTCACGGACTGCGCTGAAAAAGTAGTGCAAATTACTAAAAGAGCGGTATCTCAATGCAAATATGACGCCGTGCACACAAAGTCAATGTGAATCAGGTCAATGATGAACAAATGTCAACATTATCGTTACGTTATTTACTGGTTATTATCTAACTTGTCAGCAGTTAATGAGTACTACGTACTTCACAATCTATTTTTAGACTTTGGTTTAGCAAGTTATATAGTTCACAAACATATTTAAATATTCTTCCGGCTGCTAGGATACAGTAAATATGTGACGTTAACAATTCTTCTTCCCTCCTCATTCCAACCGCTCTCAAGTCGTCCTGGAACTACCTATGAATGGTTTGTCCATATATGTTACCTGTGTATTCTTGTGTGTATGCTTGTGTGTATGTGTGCAGCTGTCTATTGTCTGTTGTCTTTCACCAGGTGGATGCTGGAATTGGTTGTCCATTCTTGCCGTTAAGCGTAGGGGTGGGAGCTTTAATTTGTGTTCCAGAGCCAGATGAGTCACCCTTGTGTTATATCCGTGTTTATTTAGTGTGGTCTGGATATTGTCTTTCCATCTTTTTCTTGGTCTTTCCTTGGCTCTATGACTTGATCTCTTTTTTGTAATGTATTGTAGGCCGTCGGCGCTGCAACACGTGTGCTTATGTAATACTGACCCGCACTGCGTCTTTTCCAAAAGCCACGTTTGTTATTGAAGACAGTTTCACGTGCGAGTCGCGTAATATCATCTATGCCATCACCTGCAAGCGGTGCAACAAGGCCTATATTGGTGAGACCGGTAAGAGGCTCAGTGACCGATTCGCCCAACACTTGTGCGATATACGCCAATGCTCTGTGGCCCCTGTAGCTACTCATTTCAATGATACTGGCCATTCAGGAGCTTGCGATGTCCAGGTCACAGCCATGCGATCATGTTCCTCTGATGATCATAGTCGATTTGCCCTGGAGAACAGTCTTATTTTGTAATATGGCACCTTGCGACCTCTTGGACTCAACGCATTACATTCCAATGCTTCTTAGTACTTTCTCATCTCATGCCTTGTATTCTATATGTATATTTGCTTCATATATATACGTTTTATATTCACTTGATTGTTTATTGTTTCTCTTCTTTCCCACTTCTGGTTTTGTGTTGCACTTATTTCGTTATTCGTTTTTATTCCCAGATTTACATTAGATCCGTTTGAATCTTTCTGTAATCGTTCATTTATAGTGTTCTTTGAAATTCGTCATTCCTGTTGTATCGTTTACTTGAAAAAGGCCTTTTCGTAGAAACGTTGTCGTTTATCGTCATTGTTTCTGTTTTTTGTAAAACTATAGTACTTTCTTTGTATGTGTTTCGTTATTTTACCAAGTTTTACTGCAGTCTTCCCCCTTTTTCGATATGCTGTTATTGGAGGATGGTTGTATTCCATTCTAATTAAATGTTCGAACCACTGCATGTGTGCGGCTGTTCGTCTCATATACACATACACATATATGTCTAAGTACAAATATTATCTACGTTCATGCTTGTGACAATACTGCTAGAATCTAACCTGATTGTCCATGTTGTGCTGTCAACACTGCTAGAATCTAACCTGATTGTCCATGTTGTGCAGTCAATACTGCTAGAATCTAACCTAATTGTCCATGTTGTGCAGTCAACACTGCTAGAATCTAACCTAATTGTCCATGTTGTGCAGTCAATACTGCTAGAATCTAACCTAATTGTCCATGTTGTGCAGTCAATACTGCTAGAATCTAACCTAATTGTCCATGTTGTGCCAACACTGCTAGAATCTAACCTAATTGTCCATGTTGTGCCAACACTGCTAGAATCTAACCTGATTGTCCATGTTGTGCGGACAACACTGCTAGAATCTAACCTGATTGTCCATGTTGTGACAATACTGCTAGAATCTAACCTGATTGTCCATGTTGTGCAGTCAATACTGCTGGAAAGACACCACAAGAATTGCTCTTTATTTAGAAATTCAGCTTATCACGTTATTACAAACTCTCGTCTTCATTGCTACGGCGATGGGTGCCAAGAAAAATAAATGTAGAGGTTCAATGTCAGTGTTTGGTAATTGTTGTTTTTGTTCCGAGGCCCTAAACTACCTCTCTAATGTTTGTTTTCTAGGTAGTCGGTTTTATGTTACAGGGAGCTGTGGGGGAGGGGGGGAAGGGAGGGGGATGGACAAAATGATGACTATGCTAATACTGAGCAAGTCTATGAACGATATGCTCATGTATGTTATATGTGTATACCTGTGTGTATGTATGTTATATGTGTATACTTGTGTGTATGTTATATGTGTATACTTGTGTGTATGTTATATGTGTATACTTGTGTGTGTGTTATATGTGTATACTGGTGTGTATGTTATATGTGTATACTTGTATGTATGTTACATGTGTATACTTGTGTGTATGTTACATGTGTATACTTGTGTGTATGTATGTTATATGTCTACACTTGTGTGTATGTATGTTATATGTGTATACCTGTGTGTATGTTTTATGTGTATACTTGTGTGTATGTTATATGTGTATACTTGTGTGTATGTATGTTATATGTGTATACCTGTGTGTATGTATGTTATATGTGTATACCTGTGTGTATGTATGTTATATGTGTATACCTGTGTGTATGTATGTTATATGTGTATACTTGTGTGTACCTATGCTGTTGTTTCGTCTCATATATGCAAGCATAAAAAGCGTATCGCATATGTTTATGTAAACATTGTTTGAACTGCCAACATTTGATGTGATGTGTAGTCGACGCTGTTTAAAAGACTCGACAACATGAAGCTCTTGTTTAGAGCTAGTTGATTGTGTACTGAAACAACAAAAAAAACACTCGTCTGCAGAGCTAGGCAATGGATACCGTGAAAAATAAAGGTTTGGGGTTCGAATTATGTGTGTGGTAATTGTTTTTTTTTCCCCGGAGGCCCTAAATAACTTGTTTACCATATTCATTGACACTGGTGATTCATCTGGTGTTTTGGAACTTCTTATTTACTTGTCATAAATATGAACATTTGAGCTATCACAACAACCAAGCTATCTGCTTCCAGCTACAAATACAGACAGCACTACTGCAGCTATTACCACAACTTCCACACACTGATGGTTACCAGATTTTGATAGTTTTCAATCAAATCTCATCAGATCAATATTTGGTTGTGTTTTATGGTGCTTTTTCGACATTTTGTGCCTGGTCATTTTGATATCTGTTAACTTATGTGAAAGTTCAGGTGGGCCACCTTGCTGTCGATGGATGGTACTGTCGGTTTGAACAGACTGTCCACCTTGCTGTCGATAGATGGTACTGTCAGTTTGAACAGATTGTCCACCTTGCTGTCGATGAATGGTACTGTCGGTGTGAGCAGATTGTCCACCTTGCTGTCGATGGATGGTACTGTCGGTGTGAGCAGATTGTTTACCTTGCTGTCGATGGATGGTACTGTCGGTGTGAGCAGATTGTCCACCTTGCTGTCGATGAATGGTACTACCGGTGTGAGCAGATTGTCCACCTTGCTGTCGATGGATGTTGCTATCGGTGTGAGCAGATTGTCCACCTTGCTGTCGATGGATGTTGCTATCGGTGTGAGCAGATTGTCCACCTTGCTGTCGATGGATGGTACTGTCGGTTTGAACAGACTGTCCACCTTGCTGTCGATGGATGTTGCTATCGGTGTGAGCAGAAGCACCTGTGTTGTCAGGTGTAAGTGATAGCACAGTTCCACCAACAAGACGAGTGTGAGAGTGGACTAATGGTTCACTCTCACAACGGGATGTGGTAGCTGCATCGTTAAGATCATCTCTGGAATGAGTGAACCTTGAACTTGGCCTCATAATTTTGGCATCTTCTTGTTCTTTGTCCTGCTGTCTGGCTTGAATACTGTTGGAAAGATACGATCTTCTCAGCTTTAACTTATGTAGTTTTATTGGCTGTAGAATCGATCCACCAGGAAGGCTGACCTGTTTCGAAGGATGTAGACTGCTCTGCCATAGAAATATTGGATCAAGATGTGGCTCAACGCTAGTGGCGCTATTACCAAGGTTAGGCGCATTCGCCGACTCGTTGAGTGCATCATCTTCGGGCGTTTCATCTGCAGCTGCTTCATCTTTGGGTTCTTCATCTTTGGCTTCTTCGTCGTTGAGTGCATTATTTTTAAGATTTTGATGTTTTTGTGCCAAATCTTTAAGTAAGATCGGTTTTTCTTCTTCCTGCGGAGGACTTGATGTATCAATTTTGTCTTCTTCCTGCAGAGGACTTGATGTGTCAATTTTATCTTCTTCCTGCAGAGGAATTGATGTGTCAATTTTGACTTTCTTTTTCGAACGATTGCCTCTTGATTTCTTTTCAGATTTCGAGGATGGTGTTGTGGATTCTTTTAGTCCTTTACCTGTATCTTTTGTCTTGTCCACAGTTTTTTCAGTACCGAAGAGACTAAAGATCTTTGAGACCACTGCCGATGTTTTTTCCAAATACCCTGCTGCACTTTTTCACTTTTTTGATATTCGATTTAGCGTTAGGTGAGAGTTTCGGCATTTGATTTTCGTCTGTGGGGTCTTCCACTAACTCGTCTTGGACGGGTTCCACAAATTCAGTGACATCATCTCCGAAGGTGACTCCAACGTTTTCTCTGTCGAGAGAACAAAAGTGTAACATTTTATTGACGATGTATTTGAACTGGTAAGTTATATGTGCGTCAGTAGCGCAGCCGGTAGTGAGCTCAATCCCAAACCCAAGCGTACCTGGTTCAAACACCAATGTGGGCAAGTTTGGAAGCAAATTAGTTTCCGTGGGATTTTTACAAAAGGTAAAAATAGACCTCACCTTTCAGAAAGAAATGACAAACTACTGAACGTATAAGTGATGCCTAGAAAATCAACGACTCGTTGACTGATGTTGATGGCTACGTCCTGTCAAGTATATGTCACGATTTTTATTTTATTTTATTTTATATGATGTATCAACATTTGTTGTATGTTACATGATCTACCAACATTTGTTGTATGTTATATGATGTACCAACATTTGTTGTATGTTATATGATCTACCAACATTTGTTGTATGTTATATGATGTATCAACATTTGTTGTATGTTATATGATCTATCAACATTTGTTGTATGTTATATGATCTACCAACATTTGTTGTATGTTATATGATCTACCAACATTTGTTGTATCTTATATGATCCGCGGGGTCAAAGACGCAAGGAAGCGTCGCGCCAGGATTAGGGAGATGGCTCTCTAATCCCCTGCTCTCACCTCCACGTGGTGACCCTGGTAACAGTCGTTAGTTCCGGTCTGGCTAAGAGAGCAGATGTTGTGGGAGAGCTACTCCGGGGTAAGTAGAAATGCAAAGGTAGTCATGCTTGATGGGATCCGCTCGCAACTCGATGAGCGAACTCCCAGAGTGACTATTAATGCACGCCTCTCCTGGCCGATGAGAAACACTAGAAGGATATATGTGGAACGACGAGGGGTGAAAATTGGAGTCCGCGCATTCTCTCTCTTGAGTCTCCTCTCTCGAGCCAATGAGTATGCTGGGTGACGAGATGGGCCGCACGTTGGTCCACATAGGTCAAAAGTCTAGCCACCATCATAAAGATGGGGGCACGAATCAAAGCCATTGAAGGGACGTTGACCCGCGTGTGGCGAAATTCGATGCCCAAGCATGCTCTCTCTTGGACCACGACCATAGAGCCGATGAGTATGCTGGCTGCCGAGTTGAACCACAAGCTGGGCCACATAGGTCAAAGCACTGGCCCCCATCACAGAGATGGGAGCACGACCCAAAGCAATCAAAGAGACGTTGACCCGTGTGTGGCGAAATTCGGAGCCCAAGCATGTTATCTCTTGAGGCACTACTCTAGAGCCGATGAGTATGCTGGGAGTCGAGTTGAGTTGCACGTGGGCATCATGGGGCGAAACTCGGTTTTTGCCGCCCCCTCCCTCTCCGAAGTCGGACAACCCAGTGGCAATTGACGGAAATGGTGAGGTAGGCACCAGGGCAGAGCAAGTACGCACGATGGCAAAGCCATAGTGGGCCCCATCGAGGGCAGGCCGGCACGGCAAGCGCGGAAAGCGAGGCAAGCACTGCAGCGACAAGTATGGCAGGCAAGAGGGTGTGCGTCCCACCCACATGAGGCAGAACAACTGGAAAGCCCAGCAGAGACAAAACCAGTTCAAGCGCGACAAGCGTGGCTGGCGAGAGGGTGTGCGTCACACCAACATGAGCAGAACAACTGGAAAGCTCAGCAGAGGCAAAACAAGGGCAAGCGCGGCAGCGGCAAGCATGGCAGACAAGAGGGTGTACGTCTCACCCAAATGTGCAAAAAAACCTGAAAAGCCCAGCAGAGGTAAAGCCTGTGCGCGTTTCCGCTCACAGGTAACTACTGCTGCCTTGTAGTTGATTGTGGACAATCAAAGGTTAGCGGAACAAACGGTAAACAAACCTGAACGGGCGGCAAACCACGGTGTTCATTAAAATGACCAGTTTTGCTGGGCAGATGGCGTTCATAAGCCTGGGAGGGCAGGCCGTCTAAGGGTCGTTGACCTGAAAGAAAATGGCTAACCACTGCCTTGTGGGTTATGGCTGGGGACAGTCAAAGGTTGGCGGAGAGCGAACCGCACACAATAGCTGGCTGAAATCGAACACCCCACCCAAGGATAAGCAACTGTGCTCCAATAGGTGCTGAAGGCTGGTGTACGTACATTACATTCTAATGTTTGGCTGTTTATATATCACAAAGAGAATGATAAAAATGGCTTTAGAACGATCGAGAGAGAGAGACACCAACATTTGCTATATTTGAACTCGTATAAAACATTTGTTGGAGATGTGTTGTATATATGTTGCAATGCTTTCTGCTGGTATTTAAGCTGTTGTGTGTGTGGTAAGAGTGACTGCTTCTCGATTGTAATGCTTTCTGCTGGTATTTAAGCTGTTGTGTGTGTGGTAAGAGTGACTGCTTCTCGATTGCAATGCTTTCTGCTGGTATTTAAGCTGTTGTGTGTGGGGTAAGAGTGACTGCTTCTCGATAGACTCTGGAATGTTTTTACTATTGAAACGCTAGCCGTATTACTACTTGTGTTGTTGTATTTCTTGGTATATATGCAGTCGACTAAGGAGGTTTGGCTGAAATCGGATGCACGTGCCCTAAACGTGTAGAAGTCTATGCGTTTAGGGCCTGCCAAACCAATGTGCAACGTATACACGTTCTTGGCAAAGATCAAACATATCACATAGAATGATTCAAATTTGTTGTAAGGAACGATCGCAAAGAAGAAGAGTCATGGGCCATTACACACACACACACACAAACACACACACAAAAGAACGAAAATCCAGTCCTTCGAAACTAAATGCTACTGAAGGATACCAATACCATGGACAGAAAAAGAAATAACACTGATGTCCTGAAAGAACTAAATGTTAAAGAGAATTAACTGATAAACAATATACTATAAATTACATACTTTGGTCACATCAAGCGTCACGATGGCTTGGAAAGAACAATACTAGAGGGCAGGGTTCCAGGACGCAGAGGCACAGGCAGACCAAGAAGAAGATGGCTACAAGATATTAAAGAAACCATGAATATGACCATCGACGAAGTGGGTGAACTGACAAGAGACAGAGTTAATTTCAGATGCACTGCAAAGAGAGCAACTTCCTATAAAGGATACGCACCTTGATGATGATGACTACTATACTACTACAGCTACACTTACTACTACAGCTGCACTTACTACTACAACTACTATTTCTACTACTTCTACTACTACCAACATCACCACTATCGCCTGTATATATATATATATATATCTACATATACGTATATACATGACCTGTTGTAATACCATGAGATACATTAGTAAATATGGCGTTAGAAATATAGTTTTCTTTGATCTTTGACATATAGATTTCCTTTGATCTATGACATACAGGTTTCCTTTGATCTATGACATACAGATTTCCTTTGATGTATGACATACAGGTGATGTGATCACTATCCCGTTGGCAACATATACTTCTCATTATTTCTCTGGTACCCTATTGAAGCTGAGTCTACAAGAGAGCCTGTACGGTAGGAAACAACATTCCCCATGTACTTGCCATGCACAATTGGGTATCAAAGATAGTATATTTATATATAAGAAATGATACTCACACAGGCAGTGGGAGTCACCAGGAAAGACAGACTACGAAATGAGGACACCAGAAGCAGAGTGGGCATAACTTCATGCACCAAATACATCGAAAGACAACAGATGCAGTGGTTTGGACATTTAATGAGAATGAATTAATGAGAATGAAATACAACCAACCACCAATAACAGCATACAATAAAAAGAGATCGGGTACTAGAGCAAAGGGAAGACCAAGAAAAGATGGATAGACAATATCAAGACCACACTACATAAACACGGATGCAACACAACAAGGGCGACTCATCTAGTCCTAGAACGCAAATTAAAGCTCCCATCTATACGTGTAACGGCAAGAGTGAACAGCCAACTACATCTTCCACTTGGGAATAGACAATAGACTCACATGTATATTTATATATAAGTAATAATACTCACATGTATATTTATATATAAGTAATAATACTCACGCGTATATTTATATATAAGTAATAATACTCACAGATCGAGAAACGTTTGATCGCCATGTTCCTGTATCAATTTTGTGTATATTAAAAATCTTTTGTCAAACTCAGCAATAGTTGGCTGGAAAAAGTAAAAAACGAAATATTGAACTAACTGGAACGCATCTAACTTCATCCTGAACTGGGACACATATTGCTTCCCCGTGAACTGTGACATACATTACTTCCCCGTGAACTGTGACACACATTACTTCCCCTTGAACTGTGACACACATTGCTTCTCCGTGAACTGTGACACACATTACGTCACATTGAACTATGACACACCTTACCACACCTTGAACTGTGACACACATCTTACTTTACCTTGAACTGTGACACATCTTACTTTACCTTGATACGTAACCGCAGTTCTATTTATTTAATAAAGAAATTAAAGAAGGAAGAAAATACACCTGCAACTCACCAAATGAAATAGGTTAGCATGACAACCTCTTAATGCAGGTTTGGACTGATCCAAAGTTTAGGTATGGCAAGTTGATTACGTGAATAATTTTCTTAGTTTTGTAATACTCACAGATAAAAGAGCCAACAACAATAATAATATTTCATTAACTATAAAAACATCGTGACCCTCAATTTCATCAAGGTGACTGGGTAGTTGAATGTACCGGGAATTGAACGCAATACATTGGTATTCAAATCCCCCTCATTTCCCTTGACCCTGACATGTTGTTGAACTTTATCGATAACTTGATTAAATTGTTGTTCTAAACCAACCTGACAAACCATAGCTATATTTTTTATATTAGATAGGGTCTGTGTGGCTAAGTGCTTAAGTTCTTTACCTTGCAGTTCCTAAAGTCGTGAGTTCAAATCCGGACCGAACCGTTCTGTTAAAGAGTGCTTTCTTTCCAGAGACCCCCTAGGATTGCTGCTACGGATTACGTGCTTTGTACAATACTTTCGGCAGGTGACGTGCATTTCTGTGGAGAGGGACCGAGCCGTATAGGGTAGAACTCAGTGCAATGAATTCAATCTTTCGACGATTTGAAGGCTTTTTTTTAAATATTAGGTACAGAACATATTATTGACAGAGTACAAGAGCCACACCATTATTTGTTGTACCACTAGAGTCACACCACAATTTGTTGTACCACTATAGTCACACTACAATTTGTTGTACCACAAGAGCCACACCACAATTTGTTGTACCACTATAGTCACACTACAATTTGTTGTACCACTATAGTCACACTACAATTTGTTGTACCACTAGAGTCATACCACAATTTGTTATACCACTAAAACGTCAACCCACAATTTGTTGTACCATTTATAAACGGCAACCTACAATTTGTTGTACCATTTATAAACGTCATATTCAAGGATTAATCCCAGACGGTATGGATTAAAAAATACAAGACCAGCACGTCTGATATTACCAAAACGGATTCTAGTATTTGGTTGAAAAGGCGTGCCTTGACACAAAGAAACTTGCATCCCACCAACGAACCAAATAACCAAACAAACAAACAAACAAATAAACATTATATTTCTCTTGCTGTTTTACTCTACCTCCCTTGACCACCTTGTTTATTGTTTAAAACTGCGTTTGTTTGTAAATACCTTCTATGATTACATCTATTACCTCGTAATCAGTCTGATTGTAGAGACATTGACGCTTGGGCTGCATGGGCAAACCTAGAGGGTCTTCTAGTCCCAGCTCACGCGCGTGACATATCCTGAGGAAAAATATCATATCAACACAAGTTGTATATAATAGTTATTGGTGACTTCTTGTGTTTGAATGTAGACGTAAGCGTGAGATAATCTTTGTGTGAAACTTTCTTCGTATGCTTACATTTAGACGCAAGTAGGAAAGCGTGATTGTGTTAAGTTTTCTAAGTGTACCTACATGTAGACACGAGCATGAGTGAGCCTATGTTATACCAAGACTTACCAGTTTGCTGTGATGAGCAATGTCTTGCAGACCTTGGACAAGCGGACAATTCTGGACACTCTAGCACAATCCATTAGTTCCAGCGATGACATGGTGGCGAAGCGTACATGTTTCATCATCTGGTGACGATACAGAGATTCTAACTTAGCAAGAGATGACTGGAGGTGGAACTAGATGGGGTATCATATTAGCAGGTTGATCGATTTAGAACAAGGTTTTCACAAGACATCAGTTACACAGTTGTAATGCCACACAGGTGTAATGCCACACATGTGTAATGCCATACAGGTGTAATGGCACATAGGTGTAATGTCACACAGGTGTAATGCCACACAGGTGTAATGCCACACAGGTGTAATGCCACACAGGTGTAATGCCACACAGGTGTAATGCCACACAGGTGTGCAGGTACAGAGTGATTTTATTATTTATATTTTCAGCTGCACTGGTGTTCAGTTATACAAGTACTCAGTTACACGGGTACTCAGTTACACAAGTACTCAGTTATATAGGTTTTCAGTTACATGGGTATTCGATTAGATAGTTATTCAGTTTCACAAGTGTTATTTTCCCCAGGTATTCAGTTATAATAATAATAATTCCTCTCGTACCGTTATACGTTACATAGGGCCTGCAAGTAATTTCTCCATACCGCTCTATCCTGGGCAACCCCGCTCAATCAGTTATACGGTATTCATTTTCACAGGTGTTAATTTACACAGGTGCAAAGTTGCAGATTTCATCAGTGAGACAATCGTTCATGACTGATTGATTAAGTGATAGAACCATCATCATTGTACTTCGATGAGTAACCATGTATGTTGCAATCTCTTTCTTACATAGCAAGATCTCAGCAGCAGTGCACGAACTCCGTAGCACATGCGAGGGTACCATATGTAATTTTGAAGATAGTGAAGATATTTGTGAAGGCATTTTATTTATAATCTTTTCTAATGAATTTTACCAGGACAGCGCCTTTCCAGCCTGCTTTTCTTGATTTTGAACTGCCAAAGTTCTTTTTTTTTCGTGCTCAAATTGAACATGGGACCTACGTTTTATCGTCCGTCTCCGATATGACTAGGAACTGGATCTCAACTACACTGAGATCAGGGATCTCTGGACAAATATCCAGATAGCTCCTCGAGGAAGCGAACCTGGTACCTTTGGCAAGAGAGACGAGCATCTAACCTCTACACTGCAGCCACCCCCCAAAAGTGTTCATTAACCGTTACAAAGGGGAAAAATCTTTCTCCGTGCCGTGATATTTTTCCACTCACCGACATTAATTATTTTTAGTGTTCCATGGAATTCTGAGCATTCTCCTTTAGCAACCACATTCCTGTCAGAGAATGTGTTATCTGTTTGTTTATTGTCTATGACTCGCATCCGTATGTCAATGTTGGCGTGATGTAGTATTTATTGTCTATGACTAGCATCCGTATGTCAATGTTAGCTTGATGTAGTATTTATTGTCTATGACTCGCATCCGTATGTCAATGTTGGCTTGATGTAGCACTGACAAACTTTCTCTCTGAGTTTAATTGACAATGACTTGTTACAAATAACGCAATGTTACTGTAACATTTATGTGATAAACAGACATTGACAGAATATCTGTCTGGTCAGTCATAAGGGAAGACTCTATGGCGAAGTGGCTAAGACGTTTGTCTGTAGTTCTGAAGGCTTTAACGTGTTTACTGCCGAATGATTGACTACATTGCACCGGGTTTTATCCCATATGGCTCGGTCTCTATCCGCAGAAATGGCACGCCACCTCGCGAAAGTATTGCACAAAGCACAACCCGCTGCTCCGACAACAATGCTAGAGGTTACTGGAAAAATACACTCGTGAACAGAACGGTGCTGTCCGGATTAGAATAAACCTTCTGAAGGGTGTGGCTTCCAATCCTGACCGAGTCACATGTAAAATTTTTAAAGAATATCCATAACATTGTTGCTGGAGCTACGGAATTCGTCCTTTGTGCAACACTCTCGGCAGATGGCGTGCCATAACATGGACGGAGTCATGTGAAGAAACACGGTCTAATGAGGGCCAGTCCTTCGCATTTAGATCTTTATATTAGATCAGTTTCACAAATAGACATTGACCAAATATTTGACATTGACCAAATATTTGATATTGACCAAATATTTGACATTGACCAAATATTTGACATTGACCAAATATTTGACATATAAATATTTATATAGCCTGACCATGTTTAAGTAGTTAACGCGGTTTCCAGGATCGGTGGCAACCCAGAAGAGAACAGCCCAGAAGACATCCAACTCAGAGTTAACACACACGTTGGAGGCAGAGATTATGTCTCGAAAATCCTGCATAGAGAACTTGCCCAAGCTGTCAACATCTCCTAGAACTGCCTGCAGGAATAGACATACATGTGTAAACATTGTTCGTGTGCTTGTGACTGAGAGAGAAAGTGAGAGAGAGAGAGACCGAGAGAGAGAGAGTGACCTAGAGAGAGAGAGACCGAGAGAGAGAGAGAGAGAGAGGGACCGAGAGAGTGAGACCGAGAGAGAGAGACCAAGAGAGAGAGAGAGAGCGAGAGAGAGTGCCCGAGAGAGAGAGAGCGAGAGAGAGAGTGAGCGAGAGACCGAGAGAGAGTGACCTAGAGAGAGAGTGACCGAGAGAAAGAGTGACCGAGAGAGAGAGAGAGTGACCTAGAGAGAGACTGACCGAGAGAGAGTGACCGAGAGAGAGACCGAGTGACCGAGAGAGAGAGAAAACTAACAGAAAAGATGTATTGACTTATAGCTTATAGCTTATAGCTTACATGGACATGATGTATTGACTTATAGCTTATAGCTTACAGCTTACATGGACATGATGTATTGACTTATAGCTTACAGCTTATAGCTTATAGCTTACATGGACATGATGTATTGGCTTATAGCTTACATGGACATGATGTATTGGCTTATAGCTTATAGCTTATAGCTTACATGGACATGATGTAATGACTTATAGCTTACATGGACATGATGTATTGGCTTATAGCTTATAGCTTATAGCTTACATGGACATAGAGAGACCGAGAGAGAGAGAGAGAACTAACAGAAATGATGTATTGACTTATAGCTTATAGCTTACATGGACATGATGTAATGACTTATAGCTTATAGCTTATAGCTTACATGGACATGATGTATTGACTTATAGCTTATAGCTTACATGGACATGATGTATTGACTTATAGCTTACAGCTTATAGCTTATAGCTTACATGGACATGATGTATTGACTTATAGCTTATAGCTTACAGCTTACAGCTTATATGGACATAGAGAGAGAGAGAGATAGCTTATAGCTTATAGCTTATAGCTTACATGGACATGATGTAATGACTTATAGCTTATAGCTTACATGGACATGATGTAATGACTTACAGCTTATAGCTTACATGGACATGATGTATTGACTTACAGCTTATAGCTTATAGCTTATAGCTTACATGGACATGATGTATTGACTTATAGCTTATAGCTTACAGCTTATAGCTTATAGCTTACAACTTATAGCTTACAGCTTACAGCTTATAGCTTACAACTTATAGCTTACAGCTTACAGCTTATAGCTTATAGCTTACATGGACATGATTCGGTTCAGACAATCCTCCCTTATGACCAAACAGACCTAATGAATGGGAGGAGCGTCAGGTCAATCGATTAGAGCGCTGGCTCCCATGCGGGAGACTCGAGTTCAATCCAAGGTAAGGATAATAATTTTTTCTGTCGTGGGCATAACAACACAAATTTTAACCTGAACAACTTCGTGGCGACTACACTAGCCATGCGGACATTAAATTCCGCAGGATCTCGACCTCCATCTCCTACACTGCATTAAACATATATACTAGAGGTAGTTTTACAATAGTTTTTAGACCTAACACTGCTTCTTCTTCTTCTTCTTCTCTTGCACTATTTACTTCTTTATATTATTGTTGAAAGGGGAGTGTAGTGATCTTGTGTGCGCTTGTTCTAAGACACTTTGTAAGCTGTTATTCAATTTCTTAACACTGTTCTTGATGTCGTCACTCCATCTTTAACGGGATCTTCCTCTCGCTCTGTACTCGTTAGACTTTTTCTGTGTGCCTGTCGGTGGTAGTCGTTACCAGGGCATTCTTGTCAGGTGTTCAAACTATTTAATTTGTTGTTCTTTTCATGACTGGTTTCACATACAGTCTTCTTTTTATTTCTTCATTCTAACACTATGCAACGGTATAACTCAGTAGATGTGCTACTACAGTGTTGTATGTTCGTACAATCCTATCTATAGTTCTTTCAGTTATTTATCGAAACAAAGTACCGTTCCTTCCTTACTGTTAATAAAACGATGTTTTAGTGTAAACGCAACGAAATAAGAGAGAAAGAAAGAGAGAGAGAGAGAGAGAGAGAGAGAGAGATAGAACGAGAGATAGATAGAAAGAGAGAGAAAGACAGAGAAAGACAGAGAGAAAGAGAGAGAGAAAGACAGAGAAAGACAGAGAGAAAGAGAGAGAGAGTGTGTTTACGTATTTTTAGGAATGCAACATTAAATAACAAGTCAGTATTTAATTTTCTATCAGTCATTTTCTATCAGTCAATTTCTATCAGTCAATTTCTCTTCATAATTTGAACAAAAGAAATATTAAAAGCCAGAGAATTCAAACAAACGTGGTCTCATTTGATGGTCTCTGGAATAAAGACACGTGTCTCATATATGTACTGCAACATTAGCAACAACAACTAGTTAAATGTGGTATCTCCTCAAGTCGACGTTGTTAACCAGACGGGCCAGCAACAAAATGAGATCTGAGGCTGGAAAGTGTGGCGGCTCTTATGCCGTAGCCCTGGTAGCGCTCTTCATGTCAGTCAGAGTCACGGAGCTGCCATGGTTGATCTTCAGAGACGTACAAAGTGAGATGGAAGAGAAAATTCTGTCAACTTATGTTTCAAATATACTGTCCTGATTGGGGTTGGAGGCATGCGTTCGAAGGTGTCTGCCCTGAGCTGCACTGTCTGAGTTTTTTACAAATCCTTTGTGTCCGTGTATTGCTGGATCCCGCAAGGGAAGCAAAGAATAATACCACTGATACCTACAAGGCATGTCGTAAGAGGCCACTGAGGTAGAGACATATGGAAGTTCCCTGGTATATAAAAAGCATCGCAGAAATCGGATGTGCTGGCCTACTTGTAGATGCAGAACTGGCACAGCGTACACTCGCTCTTAGGCTCAGATCACAAACAAATCACACAGAATGGTTAACAAGTGGTCGATATGGAACGTTCGTAGAAGAATAAGAAACACTGTCTGAGAGAGAAGTAAGAGCCTACCAATGCCTTGCTGCTGAACAAGGGTGTGCTTTCTACCAGTGATAGCAATATCTACTAACCACCAGAGTAAACTTGACAGCGGCACTTGTAGCAGTACGAGGGTCTAAACATCAAAGTGGTACCACAAGCAAGAGTTATTGTTCTAAGTTAGTCCAGACTCATCTCTAAGCTTTCTTGTGTTTCAATGGACACTAGCTTCTCCTAAGTTAGTCCAGGCTCATCTCTAAGCTTTCTTGTGTTTCAATGGACACTAGCTTCTCCTAAGTTAGTCCAGACTCATCTCTAAGCTTTCTTGTGTTTCAATGAACACCAGCTCCTCCTAACGATGATACTCAGTGTTGTTGAATTATTGTACCAGAGATTAAGACAACTGGTGCTGCGGTGTTCCCTGAAGTGGGTGCTTCGGTGTTCCCCGAAGTGGGTGCTTTGTTGTTCCCTGAAGTGGGTGCTTCGGTGTTCTCTGAAGTGGGTGCTTCTGTGTTTCCTGCATCAAGATGGCAGATGAGCCGCTTCCCTCTTTGGAACAAGAATACAGATGAGCCTGCGTTCACAAAATCAGATGAACTGGCTGTCACCTGTGTGTTGCCAGGGCTAGCGAGGAGAGCAAAGAATAGTAACACTACGGCCTACAAGGCATGTCGTAAGAGACGACCAAGGTAGGAGACTAAGGAAGTGACCCTAGTAAATAAAAAGGGTTGCAGAAATCGGATGTGCTGGCACATTATTGACACAACGTACAATCGCTCTTAGGATCAGATCACATAGAAATCACAAAGTGGTCGATATGGAGCGTTTGAAGAAGATGATGAGCTGACAGGGACTGTAAGAGACATGGGACAACATCGCCTGTCTGGGTTATGCTGGAATGTGGAGACACGTCTAGGGATGTACATGACAATGAAGTGTAAGGATATGTGAGAAAAGTGGAGACCAAACTAAGACGACAACATATAAGCAATCTCAGTCTCAGTAGAAATTAACAGATAAAGATATTCACTTTCAGAAAGAAACAAATCATAATCACAATCATAAAGACAATCATAAAGACAATCATGAGCTGAAACTAATGATTAACCTTCATACCTTGAAGTTGATTTTGATCACTTCTATCGCCAGCGGTGTCTCGTCGACTGCCAAGTTGTTACATAGTATATACAGAGCCTGCGATGAAGACACACAAGTTCAGAGTGATTTGTTTTGTTCATATTTATATATGTACATTTTTTGTATTTCTGAAATGTTTGTCATGTTGACAAGGATTTCTGTTATCATCTACGTTAATATTTTCAGTTTGTTTCTTGTAACGATAATGTCGTATTGTCCGTGGACATTTGATATCATTAATTTGTGTCTATCTCTGTGTGTCTATCTATGTATGTCTATCTCTATGTGTGTCTACTATCTCTGTGTGTGTCTACTATCTCTATGTGTGTCTACTATCTCTGTGTGTGTCTACTATCTCTGTGTGTGTGTCTACTAACCTCTGTATGTGTACATGATCCATGTAACATCTATGTATGTATCTATCTCTATGGACACTTAAAATTACACTACAAATAATGACAATCAAACAGACGTCGACATTCTATCTAATCTTCTATTTCTGCAGCCAAGAATGGATGGTGTTGTTGTATCCTTAGATCTAATGTGAAGGAGACAGATTTTAATACAACTACTTACTGGCCACACACATGATAATTAAAAAAAAGCAGATGAAAGTATGAGTTCCATCGAAGAAAGCATTAATCAGTGATCGTTTCAATCAAAAGATCTTTATCAGGCACGAAGAAGACGAGAAATGTACATATAATAAGAATCTAATACACGACGACAAAACTAAATAGGGCAACTATTTGACACGATATGCGCTGAGATGAGCTAGATAATTATGCGCTAAATACTCGCCACATATAATAATTTTGTTTCGCCACATACAATTATATATTTTCGCCACATACACGACAGAAGCCAACAACAGCGACAGCAGCAACAAGAACGACACCAACAACAAAATAAACAACAACAACAGCAACAAAGGCAACGACAGCAGCAAATACAACACCAATAATGTCAGCAACAATAGCTACATCAAAGACAATGACATCAGCAACAACGACAGCAACAACACCGTCAGCAACACGAACACCATGTAAGTACACGTCAGCTTTTGATCATCCATAGAACAAGGATAAAGGATTCAACTGACCTCTTCTAACGTCATAAGTGACATTTTGGACATAAACAGTGTCAACCTGGCCTTGAGTGTGGCAGACTGCAACGAGTTGGCTAGAATCTTGAGTGGCCACAGATTGTGGATTGTTACCTGTGACAGGAAGGGATACGTGCTTTATTGAATACAATCTCATCATATACAGCAAGGATAGAATGTGCATGTTGACTTCAACAGAATGCATTCACTATTACATTCATTGTTTACCTCAACAGAATGCATTCAACATTACATTCATTGTTTACCTCAACAGAATGCATTCAACATTACATTCATTAGATTCAACATGATTGTATAGCATTGCAGTATTCATTTCTATTTCGATTTATCATCATAGTCTAGAAGTTACGCTTTATTATAGTTTCTAATCCTATTTTGTCTCACAATGTCGGGATAAGAGGTAAGGTTTTATTCGAGTCTCTAATCCTGTTTTGTCTCACAATGTCGGGATAAGAAGAGCTTTATAGAACGTGTTCCAGTGTGTACTTCGTTCATGGTGTCTTTCACTGTCTCTGTTATTTTTGTGGTCCATCTATCGCGTTGACAAGCTATTGCTTTGTATCCACTGTATCATAGTAACATTGCTCTTTGAGTCTGATGGTAATCTGCTTATGGGGCCGAACCATTTAATTTATTGTTTCTTGATAAAGTTCAGTACTGATGTTGTACCCACTTTTTCCTGATGTCTTCATTTATAAACCGGTCTCTTATTGTTACTCTCAGCATTCTTCATGGACACTTCATCTCTGTTGTGACTAGTTTTCTTCTATCATGTAATGTCAGTGTCCAGGTTTGGCACTGGTAACATAATGTAGGGAGAAATATTGTGTTGAAAATTTCTCTTTTTGTGTTCATGGTGACATATTTGCATTTTAAAATTGGCGCCATTTGTCCTATTATTAGATTTGCTTTATTGCATCTATGTTGGATTTTGTTAGTTATTCTTCTGTTTGCTGACAAAATGCTGCCTAGGTATGTCAAGTCTTTGACTTGTTTTAATTGATGTTTGTCGATGAAGATATTGATAGTGTTTTCCTCTCTAGCAAATATCATTACTTCTGTTTTATCACTGTTGATTTTCATGTGACAGTCAACGCATGTTAACGTGAGTATATTAACATGTTCTTGTTGTTGTAGCTGTTCTTCTGCTTGTGCTATGATTTCCTCAACGTCGGGAAAGAAAGGAAATAGAAAACATAGTTACCGTAAATCCTAAATCTATGTACATACAAACCTACCCATAAACTTTAAGATACACATGAAATTCGGTGTTCATACAAACCTACCCATAAACTTTAAGATACACATGAAATTCGGTGTTCATACAAACCTACCCATAAACATTAAGATACACACGAAATTCGGTGTTCATACAAACCTACCCATAAACTTTAAGATACACATGAAATTCGGTGTTCAGTCAAACCTACCCATAAACTTTAAGATACACATGAAATTCGGTGTTCATACAAACCTACCCATAAACTTTAAGATACACATGAAATTCGGTGAATCAGAAAGAATATAATAAACACAATTGTTTTTTTCAACTCATGGGATCCACATTATAAATAAATAGCAGCTACACTAAGTGGATCGACATATGGGATCCACATAATAAATGAAAAGCAGCTACACTAAGTGGATCGACATATGGGATCCACATAACAAATGAAAAACAGCTACACTAAGTGGATCGACATATGGGATCCACATACTAAATGAAAAGCAGCTACACTAAGTGGATCGACATATGGGATCCACATAACAAATGAAAAATAGCTACACTAAGTGGATCGACATGGTTATATGTGTCTATTAATTAGCTTACACTGTCAACTAACCACAAACCAATAACCATTAACCGATAACCATTAACCGATAACCATTAACCGATAACCATTAACCGATAACCATTAACCGATAACCATCATCAACTTTGCCACCTTAACAGTCCTTCTGAATTTCTCTCTCATAGGCCAGATGTCCTGCTTCTGTTAGCGGCCATGCCCAAACCATCAATTACATGAATTTCTCACTCATAGACCAGATGTCCTGCTTCTGCAGCGGCCATGTTCAAACCATCGGTTACATCATCAGCCAGTTAGTTTTCTTTGATTTTGAGTTCTTTCTGGATATATCTATTTGTTCTCTTCTCTGTCCATGATATATCTATTTGTTCTCTTCTCTGTCCATGATAGAGCTAACCACTAACCACAATATCGACTTTCATTTCATAGAAATGCCTACAATTTATCACTTTCTGTATTTCTATCTAGTTTCTCTGTTGATCATTACTTGGTGGGTTAACTTTATTTGACAAATATAATCTTGTAATGTTTCTTCATTACCAATTATAGCATTCTATTTACAATAGAACGACATTGATTCGCTGGACTCTCACTCATAAGGTACTCGGTTCGGTTGCCCTGCCAGGCTACAATCTAGGTTTAATAGCTACTGCCGGGCTACAATCTAGGTTTAATAGCTACTGCCAGGCTACAATCTAGGTTTAATAGCTACTGCCAGGCTACAATCTAGGTTTAATAGCTACTGCCGGGCTACAATCTAGGTTTAATAGCTACTGCCGGGCTACAATCTAGGTTTAATAGCTACTGCCAGGCTACAATCTAGGTTTAATAGCTACTGCCAGGCTACAATCTAGGTTTAATAGCTACTGCCAGGCTACAATCTAGGTTTAATAGCTACTGCCAGGCTACAATCTAGGTTTAACAGCTACTGCCGGGCTACAATCTAGGTTTAATAGCTACTGCCAGGCTACAATCTAGGTTTAATAGCTACTGCCAGGCTACAATCTAGGTTTAATAGCTACTGCCAGGCTACAATCTAGGTTTAATAGCTACTGCCAGGCTACAATCTAGGTTTAATAGCTACTGCCAGGCTACAATCTAGGTTTAATAGCTACTGCCGGGCTACAATCTAGGTTTAGTTTAATAGCTACTGCCGGGCTACAATCTAGGTTTAGTTTAATAGCTACTGCCAGGCTACAATCTAGGTTTAATAGCTACTGCCAGGCTACAATCTAGGTTTAATAGCTACTGCCAGGCTACAATCTAGGTTTAACAGCTACTGCCGGGCTACAATCTAGGTTTAACAGCTACTGCCGGGCTACAATCTAGGTTTAATAGCTACTGCCAGGCTACAATCTAGGTTTAATAGCTACTGCCAGGCTACAATCTAGGTTTAATAGCTACTGCCAGGCTACAATCTAGGTTTAATAGCTACTGCCAGGCTACAATCTAGGTTTAATAGCTACTGCCGGGCTACAATCTAGGTTTAATAGCTACTGCCGGGCTACAATCTAGGTTTAACAGCTACTGCCGGGCTACAATCTAGGTTTAACAGCTACTGCCGGGCTACAATCTAGGTTTAATAGCTACTGCCGGGCTACAATCCATAAAAAAATTGACAATACAATTCCTACAAACATGGTTTCCCATCTTCAAAATTACTTTGGGAACCCTTGTTACTGCTACAGAGATCGTGCACTATTGCTGAGATCTTCATGTGCAAGAAAGAGTATCAGAGTACACATTGTTACTCACCAAAATGCAATGATGATTTTCTAATCAATCGATCGATCAATTAATCAATCAAAGCAAGAATGATGGTTATATCATTCAATGAATGAATAAATCAATTAATAAATCCCTCACCCAATCAATCAAGCAATCAATCAATGAAAGGATAATGGGTTAATCATTCAATCAAGCAATCAATCAACGAAAATAATAATTATGATCCAAATCAATCAATCAATCGTTCAATCCATCAATAGGTCAAACAATTAAACAATATTTTCATTGATAATGATCTAACTGGAATTGACATGAATATACTAGTTGCACTTACAAATACGTCTCCGGTGTAAGCAAAGTGGAGGAAGAGCTGGAACAGTTCAGGGTCCACAGATGATAGTGTGATATCTGTCACTTTGTAAGGAGGAACATCGTTGTCTATGAGCACTGCAGAGAAGTAGCTACTATGTGTGCACAGGATACTGCGGTGCCCATAGAAGACCTAGTAGATATACCATTTGCAGGGACATGAAATACTAGGGACAAATCTGTGTGAACATGATATACTAGGGACAACTCTGTGTGAACATGATATTCTAGGGACAACTCTCTGTGGACATGATACACTACGGACAAATCTGTGTGTAAATCATATACTATGGACAAATCTGTGTGTAAATCATATACTCGGGACAAAGCTGTGTGTAAATCATATACTAGGGACAAATCTGTGTGTAAATCATATACTAGGGACAAATCTGTGTGTACGTGATATCATTGGCCTCTTTGTCTCAGGAAACAATAGGTCTTTCGTCACGTAGTATGTTCTACGCTGAATTACATCGTTTCTTGTGGCCTATTCTGGAGTGGTACTCCTTGCCACAGTTGCTGCAGGTAAAACTGGAGACTGGAGCTGATACATAGGATGTTCTCTCTGCCCGTTGTGCTCTCTTTTGTCTCCACATGTGATGTTTTTCTTCTTTTCTTTTGAGCCACCCTCACTGCCACTCGCCATGCTTGCCTGTCTTTGGCCAGTCGCTCTCAGTGTTCTTTGCCTATGTTGCATAAAGTTAGATCACGCTTGCAGATGTCAATGAAGCGTAATAATTGGCGCCCATGCTGTCTAGCACCAGATGCGAGTTGACCATATAGAATGTTCTTTGGGATTCTACCATCGCTCATACGGCACACGTGTCCCAGCCATCTCAGACGTCACTGACTCGTACCGTGTGCATGCTTGGAATGCCAGCACTGTCCAGGACTTCTATATTGGAGATGTGATCTTGCCATCGAATGTTGTATATTCGCCTGAGACAGCGCATGTGGAAGGTGTTGAGGCGATGTTCTTGTCTAGCATATGTGGTCCATGTCTCAATACCATACAGCAGAGTACTGAGAACACAAGCCTTATATACTTGTGTCTTGGTGTTTCTTGTGAATGTCCTGTTTTCCCATACACTCTTTGCTAATTTAAACATAACAGTGAAGGCCTTCCCAATGCTACTACTAATTTCATCATCGAGGGAGAGGTTGCTGCTGATGACAGAGCCAAGGTATGTAAAGGTGTTGACTACTTCAAGTGTATGACTACCAATGCTGATAGATGAGGATCTGCTAGGACAAATCTGTGTGTACATGATATACTAGGGACAAATCTGTGTGTACATGATATACTAGGGACAAATCTGTGTGTACATGATATACTAGGGACAAATCTGTGTGTACATGATATACTAGGGACAAATCTGTGTGTACATGATATACTAGGGACAAATTTGTGTGAACATGATATACTAGGGACAGATCTGCGTGTACATGATATACTAGGGACAGATCTGCGTGGTCCATTTAAAAAATAATATTTGAGATAACACTATCGTGCAATGTGAGTTAGGCAATCATGTCAATAAATTAGTAAGACTATGCAATCATGTCAATAAATTAGTAAAAGTATGCAATCATGTCAATAAATTAGTAAAACTATGCAATCATGTCAATAAATTAGTAAAACTATGCAATCATGTCAATAAATTCGCAATAATATGAAAGTATGTGAATACATTCACCATTGAAGGAAAGCAGGATTCGCTTGCATGTGTTGTTTTCAGCTTTTTTTTCGGGCTGGGTGAGAACACACATGTTGAATAACAATAGATTCCAATCTACCAGAATATTTTCACACGATGAATTAGCGGGAGGTGGAGTGTAGTTACCAACAAACATAACAAAAACAAATAGTGACCTCTTTGCGGAGAATCCAAAGTGTGTGGGGAAAAAACACGACAAATGGTGTGCAGTTTTTGGTGGAGAGGGAGCGAACCATTTGGAGAAACCCGGTGCAATAAGTCAATCCTTGGTCTTTAGACGCTTTCTAGTTTCAACTGTATCCCAGAATTCTACCAGCAGTCGACACATGGTACTCTCAACCCTGGTTTCTACCGGTGTGGCATAATATTATCTTCTACACAACAACTACACATTTATCACGGTACAAAATCATATCTCTTACACAATAACTGCACATTTATCACAGTACAAGATCAGATCTTCTACACAACAACTACACATTTATCACAGTACAAGATCAGATCTTCTACACAACAACTACACATTTATCACAGTACAAGATCAGATCTTCTACACAACAACTACACATTTATCACAGTACAAGATCAGATCTTCTACACAACAACTACACATTTATCACAGTACAAGATCAGATCTTCTACACAACAACTACACATTTATCACAGTACAAGATCAGATCTTCTACACAACAACTACACATTTATCACAGTACAAGATCAGATCTTCTACACAACAACTACACATTTATCACAGTACAAGATCAGATCTTCTACACAACAACTACACATTTATCACAGTACAAGATCAGATCTATATAGGAAAAATGAAATGAAAATGAAACTCGTGGCATATCCTTTACAAGACTTCATCATCAACAACAGTGAACGAGTTGTTGATTTTCCAGGCACCACTTATATGCTTAGTAGTTTGTCATTGCTTTCTGAACGGGGAGGTCTATTTTTACTATTCGCAAAAACACACGGGAACAAATTTCCCTCCAAAGTACCCACCGCTGTGTTTGAACCAGGTACACTTGGGTTGTGATCGAGCTCACTATCGCTTAAGCTACAGACGCCCACATAGAAAAACTAGATGTCAATAAATAGTAGATTGAAACATGTCAATAAATAGTAGATTGAAACATGTCATTTATTGTTTAAAAAAAGATCAAATTATATATGTACATTATCGCCTATGTGTGGTCAAGGCCGCAAGGGGAGCAAAGAATAGTAACACTGTCACCTACAAGACATGTCGTAAGAAACGACGGAGGTAGAGACCCAGACAAGCTAACCTAATAAATAAAAAACATCGCAGAAATCGGATGTGCTGGCCTACTTGTAGGTGCATAATTGGCACAACATACAATCGCACTTAGGCTCAGATCACATACAAATCACAGAGAGTGGTTAATAAATGATCGATATTGAGTGTTCGATGGAGAAGAATATTTGTACATTATTGTTTATCAACGGAAGATAACAGATTATAAACGAGAAGACTAAACTACAATAAGGATCACATTAAGAAAGTATTACTTGATATAAGATATCACCTTACACCTTATTTTTTGGTGGGGAACGGCCGCACTGGTCCTTAGTGACGAGCCGCCACTGTCGCTGTGCATTGTTATTTTTGTGTATTTTGTAAAACTACAGTATTTTGTTTTTAAGTGTTTCGCCATTAAGAAAATAATAAGTACAATACAGTAATGATGAGATTGAGAAAGTAAATAATTACTTTGTAGACTTGTCCATACAAATTACCCTACCTTATCTTCAATGTGGATGAGAATGTCCACAAGCTTCCTATCCCTAAAGAGAGCGTACATAAATTCTCCGTTGAGAGCGAAGTGATGAATACGGTCAAGAGGCATTGTGGAGAACTGGTCAATAATGCCTGCGAGGACAGCTGCATCCATGCAGTGCAAGTTTGGACCAACAGGATACTAAGAAAGTTGACCATAGTGTATTAGAAGAACAAGATTTGTTAAATATCTCAGCAGCACACATCTGTTTTAACAGAGGACATACAACTGCTGCTTCTACTCAAGCTACAACATCATTCAACAAAAACATCATTCAACAACAACATCATTCAACAACAACATCATTCAACAACAACATCATTCAACAACAACACCAGCAACAATTAGTCTTTTCTTTTGTCCTCTGCTTTTTATCGTTTGGCGTAATAGGTTTAACTGATGATCGGTTTCCAAGATAGTGCACGCTCGGTCGCTTGATATGCTGTGGTATTGTGGAGTTTTAAGATGTCTGTAACTCCATCACCCCATCTTTTTCTTGATCTGTCCCTTCCTCTTGATGATTCCATTTTCAGATTGTACGCTCTTGCAACTGGTGTATTCGGGTTCATTTTCATTAAGTGGCCAAACCATTTGAGTCTCTGTTTTTCAATGAATTTAACAACAGGTGTTGTTCTGACTGTTCTTCTAATTTCCTCATTTCTTATATGGTCTCTTCTTGTTTTTATTTACAGCTTTCCTCAAGCATCTCATTTCCCAGGTGGTAATTTTCTTTTCTTTTTCTTTAGTCAGTACCTATAGCAACAACTAGTAACTTTTATAAATTAACTCACTGTAATTTACATACGACATACATCACACACCTTCAGCTGTAGTTTACATACGACATACATCACACACCTTCAACTGTAGTTTACATACAACATACATCACACACCGTCAGCTGTAGTTTACATACGACATACATCACACACCGTCAGCTCTAGTTTACATACGACATACATCACACACCGTCAGCTGTAGTTTACATACGACAGACATCACATACCTTCAGCTGTAGTTTACATACGACATACATCGCACACCTTCAACTGTAGCAGAGGAAATAAAATTGCATCCATCGGAGGCACACCATCTTCTGCCACAGATTCAACAAACGTGTCTCCACCTCGCACACAACATTAATCAATTGCAATTATAACAGAGAAAACATAGATGTCTCCAGGTAAGACACAAGCAACAGAATTGTCTCCAACTTTGATACCTTTCTTAGAGAGCGAGATGGTTGTGCTATGACTAACTCCTTGTCTGTAGGGCTAGGCAATGTGCGCCGTGAAAAGTAAAGTTCCCTGGTTCGTAATCTGTGTCTGTAGGGCTAGGCAATGTGTGCCGTGAGAAGTGAAGCTCCTTGGTTCGTAATCTGTGTCTGTAGGGCTAGGCAATGTGTGCCGTGAGAAGTGAAGCTCCTTGGTTCATATTCTGTGTTTGGTAATTGTTTCTTCCTGGCAGCACTAATCAATTGTTTACTATCTATTTATTTATCTTACAAAAACATACAACATCAGCTGATACCGAGACAATATGTCTCGTTTATATATGAAACATTTGTGTACCTCCATGATACTGAAAGCTTTGCTGACAAGAGATTGGTTCCTGGTAGGGACACTCATGCCAGACAGATTGATGGATAGTGGACAAACATAATGTGACCTTCTGGTCCTCCAGGTTAGAGGTTGGAGCAAGGCTTCTGCCGACCCATTTCTCTAAACAATATTGTGTTACGGGAACAAGAGATACATTTGTTGCATCGGGTGAAGGGAGTGAGGTCAACCAGGACACTGGTGTCCTGAAGAAGGGAGATAAAACCCGAAAGGAAGTCTGTATTCAGACGGCTAACCTTCTATCATTCAAATCTACATCTGTTACTGGATGTTGGTATGTCCAGAACTTTCTATACATTGATTGGTCGTGTATCTCGTATGCCAGTATGGGTCTAGTACAGCTCTCCGATGGACAACGGATGGTAAGAGAAGGTCTGGACGTCCAAAGGAAACATGGAGAAAAAAGGTGGAAAGAAAGTTGAAAGATTGTGGCTTGACGTAGGAAACAATTGGTAGAATGTCTGCAGAACGGCAACAATGGAAGACTTTGGTGGAAGCGTTATGTTTTTAAATGGGACATGAGGAGGATACAAATATAAATCTATCGAAATGCATTAGCTAGCTCAATGTAGAGTTAATTTATCAACATACAAATATAAATCTATCGAAATGCATTAGCTAGCCTCAATGTAGAGTTAATTTGTCAACGCATTAAATAATGGCCCTGTCTGGGGCTTTTCGTAGTTTATTTGTTAAACTAATGTCCTACCATGTCTGGTACCCATGTCTCAGTGATCATGAATGTGAGTGAGAGTATAATGAAGACTTAAGCTAAGCTCCTACCATGTCTGGTACCCATGTCTCAGTGATCATGAATGTGCATGAATGTGAGAGAGAGTGTAATGAAGACTTAAGCTAAGTTCCTACCATCTCTGGTACCCCTCTCTCATTGATCACGAAGGTGGCAGCCTCTACTGTTGAAATAGACCAGTTTGGACTGTGGTCGTAATAAAATCCGTCAGCAAACTTAAGGATGGCCATAATGTTCCAGGTAGATCTGACCCTGACAGACGCTGACCAGGTCAAAATGAGAGAAATATATGTTATATCTTTCGGACATTCAAAGACTATTCTTAGATCAAAGAAATAAATTATCATAACACAACTGTACCTGGCACTGTCGAGTTGTCAATTATCTTATCTAGAAAGTGTTGATTTTCCAATTATAATCATGTGACTATCTATTGTCTATTGTCTATTCCCAGGTGGAAGATGTAGTTGGCTGTTCACTTTTGTCGTTAAGCGTAGGGATGGGAGCTTTCATTTGCGCTCCAGGGCTAGATGAGTCGCCCTTGTTGTGTTATATCCATGTTTATGTAGTATGGTCTTCATGTCTATCCATTTTTTTCTTGGTCTTCCCTTAGCTCTAGTACCTGATCTCTTTTATTGTATGCTGTTATAATGGCGACTGAGGTAGGGGCCTAGGAAGCTACCCTAGTAAATAAAAAGCATTGCATATATTGGGTGTGCTAACCTACTTGTAGTCGAATAAGTGGCACAACGTACAATCGCTCTTAGACTCGGATCACATACAAATCACAAGAGGGTTAACAAGTGGTCGATATGGAGCGTTTGAAGAAGAAGAAGACTACTGCGACAAGTCCTGAACAGGCAATAGCCGTTCATCGCAAGCGATGCTGACACCAGCCTCAGACGTCGGCTGCTGCACCTCTCTGGTGTGTGCGGAGAAGCCTGAAGGATCTAATCCTAGAACACAATCCCCTACCACAGATAGGGCATTCATGAATAAGGGTAGACATGTGGGTGTTGTGTGTTCTGTTTTTTCGCGCAACTCGTTTTCTCTGTGCCTCAACGACACGAAGATTCTCAGCTATGAGAGTTCCTCTTGTGTTGTTACAGCGTTCCTCTTGTGTTGTTACAGAGTTCCTCTTGTGTTGTTACAGCGTTCCTCTTGTGTTGTTACAGAGTTCCTCTTGTGTTGTTACAGAGTTCCTCTTGTGTTGTTACAGAGTTCCTCTTGTGTTGTTACAGAGTTCCTCTTGTGTTGTTACAGAGCCACATTTGGCGATCTTGCACCAGGGATTCCCGCACGTGGTGTCTCTATCGAAGCATTTCAGAGACTACTTTAAGAATGTCTCTAATGCGTTGTTTCTATCTAGCAGTTTAACATCTGCTCACTTCAAGTTCGCCATACATCAACTGTTTTGTGATGCGTTTATCAGGCATCCTAGCAACGTGACCGGTCCATCTCAATTGGGCCTTCTGTAACAGGGTGGTGACGGACTTTGCTATCTAGAATTTTGTCCTAACAGTTTATTTTGTAATAGTATGCGTAGACTACTAAACAACACTTGGACATTCTGGATCCAAGTAAGATCATGAAGTTTGGATGCATCTGCAGAAGGTATCCACTCATACAGAAACCGACACTTTTCTCAGCTGGGAATATGGATTGAGTCTAAAAGGGTATAAAGGCTAATGATTGTCTTCATTCAACTGGGTTTCTCCATATTGTTCGGTACTATTCTGCAGAAATGACACGTCATCTGTCAAGTGTGTTGCCCAAAGCACGAAGTCCATATCTCCAGCAACAAGGCAAGCATGGATTGAGATTTTGGACATAATAATTCAGCTAGTGGATGGACTCTCAGAGATTCCTTGACGAGCAAAGATAACTACCTCAATCTACATTCTAATAATGAAGATACTTGTCCAGTGTACACATATCCTAGTCGATGACGTATGCCATTGTTTAAAGCCGAAAGATTGACTTCATTGCACCGGGTTTTACCCCATACGGCTCGGCCCTCTCCCAGAAATAGCACGCCACCTGCTGAGAGTATTACACAAAGCACGAACTTCGTAACTCCAGCAACAATCCTAGGGGTCGCTGGAAAAATTCACTCGTGAACAGAACGGCGCGGTCCGGATTCGAACACACGACCTTGGACTCACAAAGCAAGGTCATAACCTATTGTATACGTCGGATTAACAATGTACTGAGTTAACAGTACTGAGAATTAAAAATGTGACTGAGATTAACAATGTGACTGAGATTAACATGTGACTGAGATTAACAATGTGACTGAGATTAACCATGTGACTGAGATTAACAATGTGACTGAGATTAACAATGTGACTGAGATTAACAGTGTGACTGAGATTAACAATGTGACTGAGATTAACAATGTGACTGAGATTAACAATGTGACTGAGATTAACAATGTGACTGAGATTAACAATGTGACTGAGATTAACATGTGACTGAGATTAACATGTGACTGAGATTAACATGTGACTGAGATTAACCATGTGACTGAGATTAACAATGTGACTGAGATTAACAATGTGACTGAGATTAACAATGTGACTGAGATTAACAGTGTGACTGAGATTAACAATGTGACTGAGATTAACAGTGTGACTGAGATTAACAATGTGACTGAGATTAACAGTGTGACTGAGATTAACAATGTGACTGAGATTAACAATGTGACTGAGATTAACAATGTGACTGAGATTAACCATGTGACTGAGATTAACAATGTGACTGAGATTAACAATGTGACTGAGATTAACAATGTGACTGAGATTAACAATGTGACTGAGATTAACAATGTGATTGAGATTAACAATGTGACTGAGATTAACAATGTGATTGAGATTAACAATGTGACTGAGATTAACAATGTGATTGAGATTAACAATGTGACTGAGATTAACAATGTGATTGAGATTAACAATGTGACTGAGATTAACAATGTGACTGAGATTAACAATGTGACTGAGATTAACAATGTGACTGAGATTAACAATGTGACTGAGATTAACAATGTGACTGAGATTAACAATGTGATTGAGATTAACAATGTGACTGAGATTAACAATGTGATTGAGATTAACAATGTGACTGAGATTAACAATGTGATTGAGATTAACAATGTGACTGAGATTAACAATGTGACTGAGATTAACAATGTGACTAAAGATTAACAATGTGACTGAGATTAACAATGTGATTGAGATTAACAATGTGACTGAGATTAACAATGTGATTGAGATTAACAATGTGACTGAGATTAACAATGTGACTGAGATTAACAATGTGACTGAGATTAACAATGTGACTGAGATTAACAATGTGACTGAGATTAACAATTTGACTGAGATTAACAATGTGACTGAGATTAACAATGTGACTGAGATTAACAATGTGACTGAGATTAACAATGTGACTGAGATTAACAATGTGACTGAGATTAACATTGTGACTGAGATTAACAATGTGACTGAGATTAACAATGTGACTGAGATTAACAATGTGACTGAGATTAACAATGTGACTGAGATTAACAATGTGACTGAGATTAACAATGTGACTGAGATTAACAATGTGACTGAGATTAACAATGTGACTGAGATTAACAATGTGACTGAGATTAACAGTGTGACTGAGATTAACAATGTGACTGAGATTAACAATGTGACTGAGATTAACAATGTGACTGAGATTAACAGTGTGACTGAGATTAACAATGTGACTGAGATTAACAATGTGACTGAGATTAACAATGTGACTGAGATTAACAATGTGACTGAGATTAACAATGTGACTGAGATTAACAATGTGACTGAGATTAACAATGTGACTGAGATTAACAATGTGACTGAGATTAACAATGGGACTGAGATTAACAATGTGACTGAGATTAACAATGTGACTGAGATTAACAATGTGACTGAGATTAACAATGTGACTGAGATTAACAATGTGACTGAGATTAACAATGTGACTGAGATTAACAATGTGACTGAGATTAACAATGTGACTGAGATTAACAATGTGACTGAGATTAACAATGTGACTGAGATTAACAATGTGACTGAGATTAACAATGTGACTGAGATTAACAATGTGACTGAGATTAACAATGTGACTGAGATTAACAATGTGACTGAGATTAACAATGTGACTGAGATTAACAATGTGACTGAGATTAACAATGTGACTGAGATTAACAATGTGACTGAGATTAACAATGTGACTGAGATTAACAATGTGACTGAGATTAACAATGTGACTGAGATTAACAATGTGACTGAGATTAACAATGTGACTGAGATTAACAATGTGACTGAGATTAACAATGTGACTGAGATTAACAATGTGACTGAGATTAACAATGTGACTGAGATTAACAATGTGACTGAGATTAACAATGTGACTGAGATTAACAATGTGACTGAGATTAACAATGTGACTGAGATTAACAATGTGACTGAGATTAACAATGTGACTGAGATTAACAATGTGACTGAGATTAACAATGTGACTAATGTGACTGAGATTAACAATGTGACTGAGATTAACAATGTGACTGAGATTAACAATGTGACTGAGATTAACAGTGTGACTGAGATTAACAATGTGACTGAGATTAACAGTGTGACTGAGATTAACAATGTGACTGAGATTAACAGTGTGACTGAGATTAACAATGTGACTGAGATTAACAATGTGACTGAGATTAACAATGTGACTGAGATTAACAATGTGACTGAGATTAACAGTGTGACTGAGATTAACAATGTGACTGAGATTAACAGTGTGACTGAGATTAACAATGTGACTGAGATTAACAGTGTGACTGAGATTAACAATGTGACTGAGATTAACAATGTGACTGAGATTAACAATGTGACTGTGATTAACAATGTGACTGAGATTAACAATGTGACTGAGATTAACAATGTGACTGAGATTAACAATGTGACTGAGATTAACAGTGGGATTGAGATTGACAAGGTGATTGAGATTAACAATGTGATTGCCAAACTATGATCTACGTACGTGCTTCTGCTTCTGTTTCTATTGTAGAATCAAAATCACCATTTTGAAGTTTGGATATTATTGCTAACTTTTGTTGAACTGTAAATGTAGATAGAAGAACAAAGATAATGAACATCGTTCACTAACTAGTTCTGTAGATAGAAGAACAAATATAATAAGCATCGTTCACTAACTAGTTCTGTAGATAGAAGAACAAAGATAATAAACATCGTTCACTAACTAGTTCTGTAGATAGAACAACAAAGATAATAAACATCGTTCACTAACTAGTTCTGTAGATAGAACAACAAACATAATAAACATCGTTCACTAACTAGTTCTGTAGATAGAACAACAAATATAATAAACATCGTTCACTAACTAGTTAAATTACAGACAACAATTGAGTTAGCACGTATAACCACCATTTTATAAAGCTAAAAAATAACGTGATGTTATGGAACGATGGATGTTTAAATATAGCAAATATTGGTTGCAGGTTCGGTTAGAGTAATCGTAGTTTCACAAAGGATGACAGAGACTGTCCCGTCTACCTTCCACATACTTGGTTTCTGAAAATATGAGGTGTCAGTCAAATTCTATCCTAGAATTTGCAAAAGTTGAGGGGCAACTTGATGATTATGTTATTAGGGTAGCAAAGTTCTGCCCATGACAATCTATTGATGATCATGTTAGGATGAAAAAGTTCTGCCCATGACCAATCTATTGATGATGATCATGTTAGCATGACAAAGTTCTGCCCATGATAAGCTATTCAATGATCATGTTAGCATGACAAAGTTCTGCCCCTGACAAGCTATTCAATGATCATGTTAGCATGACAAAGTTCTGCCCATGACAAGCTATTCAATGATCATGTTAGCATGACAAAGTTCTGCCCCTGACAAGCTATTCAATGATCATGTTAGCATGACAAAGTTCTGCCCATGATAAGCTATTCAATAGTGATGAGCTATCTGCCCACGACAGACAAACTATGCAAAGTTCATATTAACATGTCAAGGGACGCAATTGACAGATAAAAACCAACGGTCAGCAGTTACACATTGGTTATGTCCGCCTGCCCAGCTGTTCGTAGCGTGTTGGACGACGGGTGTCAAGCCCCCTGTGAGTACGGTTCAATTCCACGGTCTAGTAGAAAAGCCACAGGCTCTCCAGATTTACGGTGTTCGTGCCACCGAACCGAAGGGTTACGATGTCCATAGCACCGAGCTGAAGAGCTGAAAGCTCAAGTGCTTCTGGATCGAAAACTAAAAAAAAAAATACATTGATTATCGTTCCTGGGTTTCCATGTTCCTGTCCGTGTAACATGACTCAGCAACAACAAAAACAACAACAACAACAACAACAACAACAACAACAACAACAATCCATATTTCTGAATCTTGCTATTCTATATATTTGATTCGTCTTCCGTTGTATTTGTTTTTTCTCATCAATCAAGTTATCCTCAATCTGTTATTCTTGCTTTCTTTTGTCATCTGATGTCTACTGCTGTTACCAGATTATCTAAGCACTGTTTATACCTGTCTTTGATTTTATCACCGTGTGCCATTCCACTGGCATAGGCGATCATGGATCTTCAAATACGTCTATCTTTGATGCTGACTACCAGTTCTGATGTTGACACTGTTCCGCGTCATGAAGACAGGCTGTTCAGAATGATTTCTCTCTGTCTTCCTCTGTTTCGTTTGCCATTCTTCTTATAGTATGTCTGAATGTGTTCGGAGCATTTCTTTATCATCACATGTCTGAATGTGTTCGGAGCATTTCTTTATCATCACATGTCTGAATGTGTTCGGAGCATTTCTTTATCATCACATGTCTGAATGTGTTCGGAACATTTCTTTATCATCACATGTCTGAATATGTTCGGAACATTTCTTTATCATCACATGTCTGAATGTGTTCGGAACATTTCTTTATCATCACATGTCTGAATGTGTTCGGAGCATTTCTTTATCATCACATGTCTGAATGTGTTCGGAGCATTTCGTTATCATCACATGTCTGAATGTGTTCGGAGCATTTCTTTATCATCACATGTCTGAATGTGTTCGGAGCATTTCTTTATCATCACATGTCTGAATGTGTTCGGAGCATTTCTTTATCATCACATGTCTGAATGTGTTCGGAGCATTTCTTTATCATCACATGTCTGAATGTGTTCGGAGCATTTCTTTATCATCACATGTCTGAATGTGTTTGGAGCATTTCTTTATCATCACATGTCCGAGTGATTACCGGGGCTCATATTTGGGGTGTAAAGAATAGAACCACTGTTACCTGCCACGCATGTCGTAAGAGGCGTCTAAGGAGGTTTGGTTGAAATCGGATGCACATGTCCTAAACGTGTAGAAGTCTATGCGTTTAGGGGCCTACCAAACCAATGTGCAACGTATACACGTTCTTGGCAAAAGATCAAACATATCAAAAAGAGTGATTAAAATTGGTCGTAAATAACGAACGCAAAGAAGAAGAAGAAGATCACATGTCCGGGAAAATGCTAACGTAATCTTTGTTTTATAAGGATAATAAGTTGTATCTGTATCTTGACATCTTCCAACACATCAACATTAGTTCTTTTATGTTCACATGGAACTAGGAAATAACAGAGGCGGTGAAACACATTATTTATGAAGCACAGACAAAAGTCAGTTCTAGAAATCTCTTCTTATCCTGACATAGCAAGACAAAACAGGATTAGAGATAAGAGGACAATATTCACGTGACTTTTAACAATCTTCTGTATAACATCTCTATGACCTTCAATGAGCTTGTAATTATTTATTGTCCATGACTCGCTTCCATATGTCCAGTATTGCATCTATGTAGCACTGAAGAACTCTCTTTCTTATTTCAATTGACAATGACTTGTTGCTTATTTTGGTCACTGATCTGTATCTACCATCTGATGTTCTGCATCTACCATCTGATGTTATCGAAGTTTTACAATATTGAAATGGATGGACTTGTCTTATCTACGTCTAATTTACTCTGATGGTGCACTTTTATTACATCCACCTTTCCTTTCTGACATGATCCAAACTTGTGTCTTCTTGCTAAATCGACTAGTTCTTGTTGTTATTTTCTGCCAATACCTGATACCTTTCTGACGATGCCTGGAAGAAGAACGAGAGGAAGATCTAGACGACGATGCCTGGAAGAAGAAGGAGAGGAAGATCTAGACGACAATGCCTGAAGAAGTTAGAGAGGAAGATCTAGACGACGATGCCTGGAAGAAGAAGGAGAGGAACATCTAGACGACGATGCCTGGAAGAAGAAGGAGAGGAAGATCTAGACGACGATGCCTGGAAGAAGAAGGAGAGGAAGATCTAGACGACAATGCCTGAAGAAGTTAGAGAGGAAGATCTAGACGACGATGCCTGGAAGAAGTTAGAGAGGAAGATCTAGACGACAATGCCTGGAAGAAGTTAGAGAGGAAAATCTAGACGACGATGGATGCGGGATGTCATTGATGAGATAACAATGACTGCTTCTGAAGCCAGGCATCATACACAGAATGTATAGTTTTTCAGCGCTGCTGTCAAAAGTCAAGTTCCGGAAGGGACACGCTACCTACCTGATGATGATGATTTCTACTTTTGTTGTAATAATTTCTATTTAGAAATACCTGGTATTTGTGTAACTTACATTTGCCGTATCGAAGTGAGACATTATCTTTACCTGCATCATCTTCACCTGGACCAGCATTGTCCGTTTCTTCTTCGGGGGTGTCCTGGCTATCCACAGGTTGGTCGATCTCTGTGTCAGCATTGTCCGTTTCTTCTTCGGGGGTGTCCTGGCCTTCCACAGGTTGGCCGATCTCTGTGTCAGCATTGTCCGTTTCTTCTTCGGGGGTGTCCTGGCCTTCCACAGGTTGGCCGATCTCTGTGTCAGCATTGTCCGTTTCTTCTTCGGGGGTGTCCTGGCCTTCCACAGGTTGGCCGATCTCTGTGTCAGCATTGTCCGTTTCTTCTTCGGGGGTGTCCTGGCCTTCTACAGAGAGGTTGATTTCCTCAACATCCATAGACATGCTGTAATCAGAGACCAGATGACCAACATGTTGATTGTTATTATTTTTCATATATTGCATTACATTTTTTCCTTAATAATAAAAAACATGTCAATGTCAATAAACCTGTCTATACATGAAACATGTCAATAAACCTGTCTATACATGAAACATGTCAATAAACCTGTCTGTACATGAAACATGTCCATAAACCTGTCTATACATGAAACATGTCAATAAACCTGTCTGTACATGAAACATGTCCATAAACCTGTCTGTACATGAAACATGTCCATAAACCTGTCTGTACATGAAACATGTCCATAAACCTGTCTGTACATGAAACATGTCCATAAACCTGTCTGTACATGAAACATGTCAATGTCAATAAACCTGTCTATACATGAAACATGTCAATGTCAATAAACCTGTCTATACATGAAACATGTCAATGTCAATAAACCTGTCTATACATGAAACATGTCAATGTCAATAAACCTGTCTATACATGAAACATGTCAATGTCAATAAACCAGTCTGTATATGAAACATGTCCATAAACCTGTCTGTACATAAAACATGTCCATAAACCTGTCTGTACATGAAACATGTCAATGTCCATAAACCAGTCTGTACATGAAACATGTCCATAAACCTGTCTGTACATGAAACATGTCCATAAACCTGTCTGTACATGAAACATGTCCATAAACCTGTCTGTACATGAAACATGTCCATAAACCTGTCTGTACATGAAACATGTCAATGTCCATAAACCAGTCTGTACATGAAACATGTCCATAAACCTGTCTATACATGAAACATGTCAATGTCCATAAACCAGTCTGTACATGAAACATGTCCATAAACCTGTCTGTACATGAAACATGTCCATAAACCTGTCTGTACATGAAACATGTCAATGTCCGTAAAAGATGTCTATGTCAATATCGCTGGTTTATTCAGTTTTACTACATCCTCACTCCTGTCTTCTCTACATCTATTCTGTTCCAGTCTGACCATCTCAGATATGTAGACTTTCATACTTCACTATATGTAGATAGATGGATAGATTGCTAGATATATGGATAAATTGCTATATAGAAAATGGATCGCCATCAGTTATCAGTTATATGAGGACTATCATCATAGCAATCCGTACATGTCCATAGATGCTTCGATCTCCGCCTCAGCAAATCCAGCAGCGTCCAGCGACCCAACACGCCAGTTCGATGTTGATTAATCGCCATATATCAATCAATCAAGTGCCTTGCCTGCCGACGTAGGCGATCCTGTCTCTCCACAACTCTCTCCTTGGTTCAGTTACTCAGTTCTAACGCCGATCTTTTGTCGAATCACGTCAGAGCATCCAACATCTCCCTCTGTCTTCCACGATCTCTCCTTCCTTGAATTTGACCTGTAAATGTTCTAAGTCTTCTCTTCGCAGTATATGCCTTGAAGAACCTTGACATATATATCTATAAAAATAACTGGATAGGTCTGGTAGGTAGATAAAAAACAGGTTGGTTATTGGTTATTGGTTATTGGTTATTGGTTATTGGTTATTGGTTACTAAACTGACGTCATTGCACTCCGGGCAGACCCATAGGTGCTCAGTCCCCCTCAACAGATATCGAAGAGTATGCATACTGATGGTTCCTGTGGCTCGCTGATTAAACACACCTCTCACTCTGCCTCTCAGGCATCCAATTCGACTTGAACAACGGGTAACTCCAAACTGCTTAAATCGCTTGATCGATTCAACATCGATTTTAGTGTCCTCATCCAACAGAGAGTCTCGAAGAGACCGAAGAATATCCCCTTATCCATCTTCAACTCCCCAACAATCGATGCTGTTGATGCAAGCCTGTCCGCTCTCTCATTACCCTAAACACCCGCATGCCCAGGACAGTATATCCACGTAAGCCGCTGGAGGTTAGAAACTTCTATAGACGACATCCACTCATACCGAAACCTGCCCTTCTGGATCTTGTGAAGCATCGACTGAGAGTTAGATACAACAACTGCCCCAGTAAATGAAGTCCCAGAAATCCAATGGAGGGCAGTAGTAACGGCATCAACCTCCATCCTCATACTAGAAGTAGTTGTCCTGTATGCCCCACTTCGCTCTGCAACAACCCTACCATGAGCATTAGCCAAGAAACCCCAGCCGGATTTCTCACCACGTTGAATCGACCCATCGGTATATACAACAACATCATCATCCCTTGCATTATCTTCTATCAGCTGCTTAACTGCGAGATCAGCCTTCATGTTGCCCCAATCTCTACATTCTCTTCCAAGAGTAAAAACAGGTTGAAAAATGGATACATAGAAAACCGTTAAATATACCTGGCCTTATGTTGTGACAGGTTGTATATGAACAGCTAGGTAAATCACTTATATGTACTGTTGAAACTTGTCAGTCTTGTCATTTATGAGCAGACATATTACGGACATACAAAACACATTGTTTTCTTCCCATATATGTCACGATTGTTTACACAACATTTACACGCCCACAATGTGTAGTTGACATCCGGTCAGGACAATTTAATACATTTCCAGTTGCGCTCACAAAATTATCGGAAATTTCCTAAACTTGAAAACAAATTAGCGTGGATGATATGTAGCTGTTTGTTTACATTGAGATTGAACATGTCAATAAGAGACGACAATGCTCCACATGATGATGTTGCTACAGACACTGATGGTTATTTGCAGAGCAGAGCTGTAAAACGCGGTGTCCGGGGCGCCACGGGGTCCGTGTCATTCATCCCTGGAGCCCTAATTTATTCCTCCAGCTTAAACTTTAATCCATGAGAGATCGGAGCACTTATGGACTAATTTGTTCGACGTGCAGTGATGGTGATCCGACGACTAAACTAAACTAAACTAAACTTTAATCAGTAATTCAATTTTAAAATGTGTTTCTAAATAACTGTAGTTAGTTATAATAGTTAGTTTGTTCCTTTCATGCCAAAGGCAGCACACAGGGCAGAGGTTTTAGATCTCCATGTGATGCGGTTCGTTGCTAGCAGTTGGAGATCTTGTATGGTTTTACATCCCAATAGTTTACTTTCTTGTTGGATGGTTCTTCGAAGCGTGGTCTTTGGTCTTCCACGTTTTCTTTTCCCAACTGGTAACCACATAAGGACTTGTCGATTTAGTCTCTTTTCGTCTGATCTAAGAACATGACCTAAATATTTCCACCTTCGTTTCCTTATAATAGTTTAAATAACTGTATGATTTACTTTGTCGTAAGCACATACAAGAAAAACAAATTAAATTTGTAGTCAGGATTAAGTTTTAGTATGTTATTATTTTTATGATTAATTTGATTAATAATCTTACTTTATTATTATTATTGGCAATTGTTGCATGGCACCCTCCGTCTCGACATTTATTACTAAGATTGTTACATGGCGCCTGCGTCTCCACATTCATTACTAAGATTTCTTACATGGCGCCTGCGTCTCGACATTCATTACTAAGATTTGTTACATGGCGCCTGCGTCTCCACATTCATTACTAAGATTTGTTACATGGCGCCCTCCGTCTCGACATTCATTACTAAGATTTGTTACATGGCGCCTGCGTCTCGACATTCATTACTAAGATTTGTTACATGGCGCCTGCGTCTCGACATTCATTACTAAGATTTGTTACATGGCGCCTGCATCTCCACATTCATTACTAAGATGTGCAACAATATATCACAAAGTTGGATAGCACTGGTGGAGGGAGTATAATTCAATGACAGCTTTCTGTTAGGATAAGAGAATATTTCTCAGCAGAATAGAACTTATAAAGAATATTTTGCGTGTTTGATTGATTGAATGATTGATAGGACTATTATCATTCCACTTCGGTGAGTAACCTTGTGTGCCCCGATCTCTTTCTTACACATGAAGATCTCAGCTGCAGTGCATACACTCCGTAGCACCGGCGAGGCTCCGCGATGTACTTTTTGAAGATGGTGACTGCCAAGAGTTCTTTAACGTGCTCAAATTGAACACGGGACCACTTTTTATCGTCCGTCTCCGATAGGTCTAGGAACTAGATCTCACCTACACTGAGATCAGGGATCTCTGGAAAAATATCCCTATCCTGACAATGTCAGGAGCGTCTGGTTGAATGGATTAGAGCGCGGCTCTCATACGGGAGACCCCTGTTCAACTCATGGTAAGGCCAAGGATTTTTGTATGTTGTGGGTATAAATGAAAAATCCTAACTTGAACATCTTTGTGGCAACTGTACTAACCATACAGTCAGTACATTCCTCAGGGTCACGTCCCACATGTTCTACACCGCCCTAAAAGGTGGTACTCCAAGCAGTAACTACAGTAACAACCTGCTAATTGGAAAACCAAATTCTTAATTTATTGTTTTCAGTTTTACACATTAACTAACAGATGATTCCGCCTGCAACAGTTTGTAGAGCCCGCGTGGACATGTGCCACTACCTGAACCGTTATTTGTTTCACTGTAAGATTAGTTCTAAATTTACATTATTCACAAAATAGATGAGACTGCAGTCAAACTATTTGATTGGCAAAACACGTAATGACAAAGTACTGTAGTTTTACAAATTATAAAAACAATGACAAAATACAGCAACGTTTCGACCAACATAAAGGCGTTTATTTACAAAGTAACCGTGTGTGCTCCGTTCAATACCAAAATATTGATAAAGGCCTTGTTGGTCGAAACTTTGCTGTATTTTGTCATTGTATTTGTAATTTGTAAAACTACAGTACTTTGTAAATTTACATTAACGCATTCTGAACACTTTAAAATAAATTCCCGTAATCTTTTCAGACTTTAAGGTATTAAGTCAGTTTACTTCACATTTATAGTCCATAGTGTGTAGAAGGGCAAATTCCGTTCCTCACGTGTGGGAACACAGAGTGTAGGAATGAACCTACAACACTCTTGTGTCCGTGTCGATAGATGAACTCTTATGCATTACGCTAATCCGTCCCACATTGTGATGATTAAGTAAAATTAAATGCATATCCCTTACAGAACTTTGCGAAGCAGCCGCAGCTTTTTAACACTGTTTGTGATTTTTCTAGCCATTATTAATTTCAGTAGTTTGCCATTGCTCACTGAACGAGTGGTGACATCGTTCTTTTGTAAAAATCCACTCGAAACAAATTGCAACCAAACTGTCCGCAGCGTGATTCGAACTCAGAACCTCGGGGTTGATACACAGAGTCACTATCCCATAAGCCACAGACGCCACCATTGTATTGATTAGTGGCTGTAATTGATTGTTTCATATTCTCTCTGAGCTTGTTATACAAGTACATTGATTTATACATGAAATATTCTCCTTATTGATCAGATTTCTAACAACAAGATTCAAGTCAAGTTCAGTTATTATATAAGGAAGATATTCTTCTGTCACTTGATTATCTTCTCTTACATGTGAAATGTGAATACTAACATTGTTGTTGAATCTATCTAGCAATTTAATCAGTTTGTGATTACACATTGTACAAACATAACTGGATGCCGGAGGACAGAGAGAGAGAGAGAGAGAGAGAGAGAGAGAGAGAGAGAGAGGCGTGTTTAACCAGAGAACTACATGAACCATCAATATGCAGACACACAGGTGCTCAATTCCACCAAACAGATGTTGATGGGTATGCGTCGCTTCTTTGCACTTGGAGATATTATATTACGATTATTCATGATATGCCGTTTCTTTACTTGTCCTTATCCTCCCATCTTAAATACACCAACATCTGCACGTAATTCACAGAACTAATTCATGTAAGATGGCCACACTACACAGAAACAAATTCACGTAACATGTCCTCACTACACAGGAACAAATTCACGTAACATGTCCACACTACACAGAAACAAATTCACGTAACATGCCCACACTACACAGAAACAAATTCACGTAACATGCCCACACTACACAGAACTAATTCACGTAACATGTCCACACTACACAGGAACAAATTCACGTAACATGTCCTCACTACACAGGAACAAATTCACGTAACATGTCCTCACTACACAGAACTAATTCATGTAAGATGGCCACACTACACAGGAACAAATTCACGTAACATGCCCACACTACACAGGAACAAATTCACGTAACATGTCCACACTACACAGGAACAAATTCACGTAACATGCCCACACTACACAGAAACAAATTCACGTAACATGCCCACACTACACAGAAACAAATTCACGTAACATGCCCACACTACACAGAACTAATTCACGTAACATGTCCACACTACACAGGAACAAATTCACGTAACATGTCCACACTACACAGGAACAAATTCACGTAACATGTCCACACTACACAGAAACAAATTCACGTAACATGTCCACACTACACAGGAACAAATTCACGTAACATGCCCTCACTACACAGGAACAAATTCACGTAACATGCCCTCACTACACAGGAAAAAACCACTTCTAAAGATACTTAAAAAGTCATAATTAAACCACATTTATAACAAATGAAAGTTTCTCATAGTACAGCTCTGTGACTAAGTGGTAAAGCTGTTGTCTTGCGTTTCAAAGGTCGTGGGTTCGAATCCGAACCAATCCTTTCTGCTCACAGATGTCTTTTTTTCAAGAGATCTCTAGGATTATTGCTGGAACTAGTAAGTTCGTGCTTTGGGCAGTAGTCTCGGCAGATGGCGTGCCTTTTCTGGGGAGAAGGACTGAGTGATAAATAGTAAAATCCGGTACAATAAAGTCAATGCTTCGTTCTGATATGCTCTTTTTGTTCAGATTATGTACAGATTACTTACCAGGCATCATCATCATCAGATGTCGTGCCAGCTGGCGTAGGTGACCATGTATCTCCACAAATCTCTGTTCCTAGTTTGCCATCATCTCAGATGTTGATATTCTTCCGTGAAATGAAGTCAGGGTGTTGACAATTTCTTTCTCTGTCTTCCTTTGTCTCGTCTTCCCTTCATTTTACCATTTGTTACAATGTGTTCTAAATTTCCTCTTCTCATTATATGTCCGATAAATGATGACTGATAAGCTTTCTCTGTGTCGTGGTCTCATTCAAAACCTCCACATTCGTTATATTAGCAGTTCAAGGGATTCTCATCATTCTTCTACCAGACACTAAGTCAACAAAATAAACAAATCAAATATAAAGACAAAAATCAACTTTTAATATCCATTAATAACTGGGAAATCATGACATTCCTGGCACCATCAACATTAATATCATCTCTGACAGTTTACAAGACAAAGGCGGAACTGATATAATGTTAGCAGAGGCGTATATTTTAAGCATGAATAATAAGCAAATATATAATAATACTATATGCCAGGTAATATATTTTATAAGTGAAGATATTCATGAAATATACAAGTTAGTGATGATTAATGGAGTACTTGACATGATGGTGGAGATATGTTAGAAGTGGAGTTTTGTACATGATGGTGGAGATATGTTAGAAGTGGAGTTTTGTACATGATGGTGGAGACATGTTAGAAGTGGAGTTTTGTACATGATGGTGGAGATATGTTAGAAGTGGAGTTTTATACATGATGGTGGAGATATGTTAGAAGTGGAGTTTTGTACATGTTGGTGGAGATATGTTAGAAGTGGAGTTTTGTACATGTTGGTGGAGATATGTTAGAAGTGGAGTTCTGTACATGATGGTGGAGACATGTTAGAAGTGGAGTTTTGTACATGTTGGTGGAGATATGTTAGAAGTGGAGTTTTTTACATGATGGTGGAGACATGTTAGAAGTGGAGTTTTGTACATGTTGGTGGAGATATGTTAGAAGTGGAGTTTTGTACATGATGGTGGAGACATGTTAGAAGTGGAGTTCTGTACATGATGGTGGAGACATGTTAGAAGTAGAGTTCTGTACATGATGGTGGAGATATGTTAGAAGTGGAGTTTTGTACATGATGGTGGAGACATGTTAGAAGTGGAGTTCTGTACATGATGGTGGAGACATGTAAGGGTACTATGGCTAAGTGATTAAGCCTTAACCTTGCAAACCGAAGGTCTTCAGTTCGAATCTGGATCACGCTGTTCTGTTCACGAGTGAATATTTTTCAGCGAGCCTAGGATTCTTACTTGAGCTACGGAGTTCGTGCTTTGTGTAATACTTTCGGCAGGTGGTATTCCATTTTTGCTGAGAAGGACTGATCCTGATGGGGTCAAATCCGGTGCAATGCTTCCGGTGCAACGAAGTCAATGCTTCGCTGATACACTGATTTGAACTGATACACTGATTTGAACTGATACACTGATTTGAACTGATACACGTTAGAAGTGCAGTTCTTCATTGAATAACAACAATAAGTGAAACAGTTCCCTGTCAGTGGCAACAAATGGAACAGATTCCAGAGCATGTTTAGCAAGACTATCATCTCATGTGTGAGCTGAGAAGCAACATGTAGCCACATACAGTTGATACGAAAACTAAGCTTTGGGAAAACCTGACAGGCCTGAAGCTGATTGGCTAGTTTGTAGTTCACAGTGAATTAGTTGTATGACCAGAGTTTGTAGTACTCAGTGAATTAGGTGCACGACCAGAGTTTGTAGTTCACAGTAAATTAGGTGCATGATCAGAGCTTGTAATACTCAGTCAATTATTTGCATGACCAGAGTTTGTATAGTACTCAGTGAATTAGGTGCAGATCCCGAGTTTGTAGTACTCAGTGAATTAGGTGTATGACCAGAGTTTGTAGTCCACAGTGAATTAGGTGCATGACTAGAGTTTGTAGTACTCAGTGAATTAGGTGCGTGACCAGAGGCCTCGGCAAGTGTCTCTGAAAATACTCTAACGTATCGTGACGACACATGTGAAGATTGCGGTAAACTCCGTACAAGAGGCCAAGCGCAGATAAATCTATTGGATAAAGTTGCGTTTTAGCGTCTAACGAAACTGCCTTCCCTAAAACAACGGGGCTTGGTACTGCTGTTCTTACAACTAACATCACCGGAAAAACTGGGTGATGTTTGGCGAGCACAAAATCTAAGTTGCGCTGATAGCACCTAATGAAACGACCCTCTACATTATTTATGCGTAGTCCCAGTTCAGTGTTTCCCGGGGCCAGGGAAAATGCAGAGTAGTAACTGCAAATTGTCATGTGTCGACACGAACCTCGAAAAGGCTGAGAATGTTCCATCTCCGGAATAAATTCAAAGTGGTCAGAAAAGTAAGACCGACAATGTAAAGATTTGACAGGCTGTCAAAATCCAAACATTGGTTAAGGCCGACACTTTTCACAGTGTGTTATACGAGTAAGACGCTGTTCCAAGACAAGCTTATGTGCCCCAACAAGACTGAGAAATGTTCCTAATATGGAACGACTTCACAGTCAGAAAGGGCGTAGTACTGTCCTTCTTTACGGTGTAGATTCAAGCCAAAATATATGGTACAACGGAACGGTAGGACTTGTACAATCTAGGGCAAGCTACCCTAGTAAATAAAATGCTGGTGGTCGGATGTGCTGGCCTAATCACCATAGGCGCATAATTGTCACAACGTAAAAATAGTTCTAGTCAAAGATCAATTGCACTTATGTGATCGTTGATTTGATGTCTTCTGCGCCAGGAGATCTTACCTCGTTGCATTGATGCCTTCTGCGCCAGAGGATTTTTACCTCGTTGCATTGATGCCTTCTGCGCCAGGGGATTTTTATCTCGTTGCATTGATGCCTTCTGCGCCAGGGGATTTTTACCTCGTTGCATTGATGCCTTCTGCGCCAGGAGATCTTACCTCGTTGCATTGATGCCTTCTGCGCCAGGAGATCTTACCTCGTTGCATTGATGCCTTCTGCGTCAGGAGATCTTACCTCGTTGCATTGATGCCTTCTGCGTCAGGAGATCTTACCTCGTTGCATTGACGCCTTCTGCGCCAGGGGGATCTCAGTATTATGTATTCTTTGATCTCTGAGGCGGCGTTACCGCTCTAAGCCTAATATGCAACTTGGCATAAAGCTTTGCTACCAAGTCTTGGTATATGTTTTCCATGTATCTGATGCATAAACTAGGACTGTAGAACAAAGTACTGTACCAACTCTGAGACTTTCATGCCGAAAACTTGGAGAATGTTGCAGATCAGTCTGGAGCACATTTCTTCGACAATGTTCTTCGGCCTACGAGTCGGGTAGAACAGCACGGATGGAACAAAAATGTCAAAATAGAAAGGCAGTAAAACTTCCCACAAGTGCAAGTATACCTTGTCCACACTGTACAAGAACATTTCAAGCCCGTATCGGGCTCACTAGTCATCTACGCACACACAGACAAACATAACGCAACTACATTCCCTTGGATACAATTGGGGTCATCATCACCCGTGATGGACGAGCATCATCATTGTTATGTTTACATTTGTATTACTCTAAAACTTTCACAGTCAAGTTTTCATTGAGTTCTTATTATACCGTGTGCCTTTCACAGTCATATTTCATCTCTTAGATTGAGATTCTCACAGTCATATTTCATCTCTTAGATTGAGATTCTCAGAGTCATATTTCATCTCTTAGATTGAGATTCTCACAGTCATATTTTATCTCTTAGATTGAGATTCTCGCAGTCATATTTCATCTCTTAGACTAAGATTTTCAGTCATATTGTATCTCTGAGATTGAGATTCTCACAGTCATATTTTATCTTTTAGATTGAGATTCTCACAGTCATATTTCATCTCTTAGACTGAGATTTTCACAGTCATATTGTATCTCTGAGATTGAGATTCTCACAGTCATATTTTATCTTTTAGATTGAGATTCTCACAGTCATATTTCATCTCTTAGATTGAGATTCTCACAGTCATATTTTATCTCTTAGATTGAGATTCTCACAGTCATATTTCATCTCTTAGATTGAGATTCTCACAGTCATATTTCATCTCTTAGATTGATATTCTCACAGTAATATTTCATCTCTTAGATTGATATTCTCACAGTAATATTTCATCTCTTAGATTGATATTCTCACAGTCATATTTCATCTCTTAGATTGATATTCTCACAGTCATATTTTATCTCTTAGATTGATATTCTCACAGTAAGGTTGCCATTGTGTGATCTCTGAGATTGATATTCTCACAGTAAGGTTGTCATTGTGTGATCTCTGAGATTGATATTCTCACAGTAAGGTTGTCATTGTGTGATCTCTGAGATTGATATTCTCACAGTAAGGTTGTGTGATTCTGAGATTACCTAGTACAGTGTACATATTATTAGACCGAATTACTCCAGTAGTGAGGTGTACATATTATGTACACATTAAGTTAATGGAAATGATAGCGCTAACATTAAACCTAGTAAAACGCCGCACAATGGTAGTGGTTGAAGACTTGATGGGGAAACGAAACATTTTCTTCAGAATCCAGGTAAGAGAAGAATAATGAAGCTATCGTGTGCTTCGTTCTTCAGAATCCAGGTAAGAGAAGAATAATGAAGCTATCGTGTGCTTCGTTCTTCAGAATCCAGGTAACAGAAGAATAATGAAGCTATCGTGTGCTTCGTTCTTCAGAATCCAGGCAACAGAAGAATAATGAAGCTATCGTGTGCTTCGTTCTTCAGAATCCAGGTAAGAGAAGAATAATGAAGCTATCATGTGCTTCGTTCTTCTAGTTTTAACGATGTCATTAGAAATTTACATAATCTATCCAGAGTACGTGATTCAACCTTCGCGGCGGGCAATTTGGAATCAAAGTTGTATTCCGTCTTTTTCACGAACGGTAAAATAGACCTCACCGTTCTGAAAGCAATGACAAACTACTGAACTTATAAGTGGTGCCTAGAAAATTGATGTCTCTTTTACTCTTGTTGATGACGATATTCCACGTACATATACAAGAAATATCACGATATTGTCTATGTCCACCACAAATCTAGAACAGTTGACGATATTATCTATGTCCACCACAAATCTAGAACAGCTGACGATATTGTCTATGTCCACATTGGACAGTATTGTTCTCATTGTCAAAACGACGACATGGTACTGGTCGATAAGGTGTCATTGAGTATATGTCTAGCTAGGGAGACTGAGTTTTGACAGACTTAAACAACCCCAAACAACTGACTATACCATTGTTCTGATTTGATCTTCTGTCTACATAAAAGAATCCTTGGATTTCGTCGAGTCAACGAAGAAATGAGTCAATATCCAGAAGTAGAATGTTGAGTTTTCTACAATGTTGCTGGATAGAATCGATGTCATGTATTAATCGTTCATTTAGTGCTCAGTCCCTTCCAGCTAGCACATCGTCAACTGAAAGTGGAAGAGTCGTAAAATCATCACAATAGCGCCAATAACTATTCAGAGAAAATCAACTTCACCGGGACTTGAACCGCAGTCGTCTGTTGCGCACATTCAGCAGACCACCACTGATCTACACAAACTCTTTCTGTATCAATTCAACAAAATTCAGGAATAGTTTCATCCCATAAGACAATATGTGTATATCTTGTTTAAACACACATTAACATACATATGTAGTCACATTAAAATATAGCACATATAACCGACATATGGTTTTGTTTGTGCATGCGTGGATGTCACAGCATGTAACGTTTCTACTTAGTTAAAATTTTAACATATCAGGCAGTATCTACTGTGTCGAAGATATCCAGTTTGAAGACACATCAGACAGAACCCATGTCTTCTTGTAGACACATCAGACAGAACCCATGTCTTCTTGTAGACACATCAGACAGAACACATGTCTTCTTGTAGACACATCAGACAGAACCCATGTCTTCTTGTAGACGCATCAGACAGAACCGATGTCTTCTTGTAGACACATCAGACAGAACCCATGTCTTCTTGTAGACACATCAAACAGAACCCATGTCTTCTTGTAGACACATCAGACAGAACCCATGTCTTCTTGTAGACACATCAGACAGAACCGATGTCTTCTTGTAGACACATCAGACAGAACCCATGTCTTCTTGTAGACACATCAGACAGAACCGATGTCTTCTTGTAGACACATCAGACAGAACCCATGTCTTCTTGTAGACACATCAGACAGAACCCATGTCTTCTTGTAGACACATCAGACAGAACCGATGTCTTCTTGTAGACACATCAGACAGAACCCATGTCTTCTTGTAGACGCATCAGACAGAACCCATGTCTTCTTGTAGACGCATCAGACAGAACCGATGTCTTCTTGTAGACACATCAGACAGATTATCATGCATCGAATATATCGTGCATGTAGACACCTCAAAAGCATCTTTTGAATATGTCTTAATGCAAACAGCATCTCCTGTATCGAAGATGTCTTGGCTGTAAACACGTCAAACACCTCAGACATCATTTCCTGTATCGAAGATGTCTTGGCTGTTTACACATCAAACACCCCATACATCATCTCATGTATCGAAGATGTCTTGGCTGTATACACATCAAACACCCCATACATCATCTCATGTATCGAAGATGTCTTGGCTGTATATATCTTAAACCCATCAGACAGTATCTTCTTTGTAGAAGATATCTTGGCTGTATACACCTCAAACATAATTTCCTGCATTGAAGATGTCTAGGGCTGTAAGCACTTGAAACGCATCAGACAGCATCTCCTGTATCGGATATGTCCTGATTGTCCTGTTTAACAACACTATAGTGAGACATTGTTGTCATCCTTGTGCCTTGAGAGTATGTGCCATTAATGGTACCTCTATTCAACAGAAGGTTTTTCTTACAACAACAGCAGTAGAGTCTGAGAACTTTCTGGAAGGCGCGCCGGAATTTGGTGGACACGATGTTGTAGATAATAGGGTTACCTGCACTGTTGACGTAGATGAGGAGGCGGCAGAAGTATAAGATGTTTAGGTAAGGTTCTGGCCCGAGCTGCAGGAGCGTCCCAGGGGGAGCAAACGTTTCACAAAGAGCGAAGATTCGAAATGGCAGAAGGCAGATAAAGAAGAGAAGAATGATTCCAACCAACATGGCGACTAACTGTTTCCGGTTTTGCTGCGACTGTGACTTGGCTGTTTCTGTCATCTGTTTGCACTCCATAGTTTCTTTTCTCACCTGAAAGGTAATTTTTGCAGGTGAGATAGAGAATAAGGACACGTATAAATATGGACATTACTTATAGTGTACAATAGTATTGTTATATTTGAGCAAACTGTGAACATGGATGGTGCAACAGAGGGCCACATGACCATCTCCTACACCAGCTAATCAAACTTTAAGTGCAAACGTCATGTCCTCTATTTATAAAATGGACAGCTGCTGAGGGTTCACGTAGGGGGAGGGGGGTTAAACTACGATGCAGAGGTTGGTTATCTTAACCGGGGACTGTATATTCAGGTTTGCGACAAGGTGCCCCTCTTTCACCAATCTTATTCAACATATACACGGTGTCAATCACAGATCAACAACTCAATGAGAGGACATAGAACAATGTCAATTGTTGATGCCATTCTAGTGTATTGACATTCTAGTGTATTGCCATTCTAGTGTATTGACATTCTAGTGTATTGACATTCTAGTGTATTGACATTCTAGTGTATTGACATTCTAGTGTATTGACATTCTAGTGTATTGACATTCTAGTGTATTGACATTCTAGTGTATTGACATTCTAGTGTATTGACATTCTAGTGTATTGACATTCTAGTGTATTGCCATTCTAGTGTATTGACATTCTAGTGTATTGACATTCTAGTGTATTGACATTCTAGTGTATTGACATTCTAGTGTATTGCCATTCTAGTGTATTGACATTCTAGTGTATTGACATTCTAGTGTATTGACATTCTAGTGTATTGACATTCTAGTGTATTGACATTCTAGTGTATTGACATTCTAGTGTATTGACATTCTAGTGTATTGACAGGGAAAAGATAGCTTTCCAAAAGGATACAAGGGGAACGTGACTGCATTACATAATTGTATGGTGTCTCTGGAGTTCTAATCATTCCTACAAAAGCAGCAGTAACTTGGTCCTCCCTTAATAAACATACTAAGTAACTTGGTAAACACACTATTAAAGAATGTACGCCTGTTGTGTGACTATGTGGTGTTGATATATCCAAAGTTAAATCGATGCAATGTTTGAGTGTGAATTTTAATTGCAGCCTGTGTTTCAGGGAACATGTTGAGCATATTGTCAATGCATGTAAGGGTTTGACTGCAATGAGAGGCTGCTAATATCGAGCAACAGCTGATTGTCATCCTGTACCAGACGCTGCATGTTTCAACCATCAAATATGCAGTGGTAATCCTCACCGTTAGTAAGATGCAAATTGAACGACTGGAGAGAATACAGAATGAAGTTATGCAAATCATTCTGGGCTACACTAGGGATATACCCTGCGTGGTGATTAGGTTTATTCTTAATTTTGCAAGCATAGAGTATAGACTTAAGATAGTTAGAACATATGCGTATCTCAAAATTAGTGTTAAATAGGATTTTCTACTGCACAAGGTGCTCTGTATCTGGGAGTTGGTTAAAGTGGGGCACATTGCGGGTTGGCCGTTCTGCAGACATTGTTCATCTGGTTATATGGGCTCAAGAATATTGATACAGGTGACGAATGGATAATAGGGACCCCAATACGTAGGAACACCTTTCCGACCATCATGAAATTTCACAAAATGTGCAGAGAGATGAATATCGAGGAGTGGATGCAAAATTCGACAAATGGTGCAGAGAGATGAATATCGAGGAGTGGATGCAAAATTCAACAAATGGTGCAGAGAGATGAATCTCGTGACAGTGGATGCAAAAATCAAGGTCCACATTAATGAAATATGTAGTGAGAGTGAGGTTGTGATCTACACAAATCGCTATATAGTTCGTCTCCAAATGTTCACCTCTCCGCAAGCTCATACAGCAGAAAGATCAAGGAAGCCAGTGGTGCATTTAGTATGGCAACAAGTAACATGACAATGAATGTAGTGACGGTCCTACTCTAGCTTGAGTCACATAACTATACTAATGAGTGCATTCCAATTGATACATTGAGTATGATCGTGAAGGCACACTGCTTCAAATATATACATTGTGAGGGTATTCTGATTTGGTACGTAGACAAGGGATTGAATCCCTACAAGGGTCTGCAATTAACCGAGGTACATTCTTCTTCGCTTCGAGGCACATGGGTGTGGATGGTAATGACAGAGCCAACCACATCAGGAGGGGGAATCGGCTAATGGCTAATGGATAGAGCTGACATTCTTAATGCCCTCATAGAGTGTGGTAGCAAAGACAATTTTCATCTAAACCAATCCAAGTCAACTACTAGATTGCAAGAGCCTGAATAAAAAATTGGAGTGGCCAAAAAGTAGCAGCACAACTGACGTATATGTAGACTTATCAATCAACATGGGACTGGTACAGTTCATCGCTGAAAGCTGTTATAGATATTACGAGGCATGTTCAAATGAAAACGGGACTTGTGGATTTATTTAAAAAGTATCATACGCAAATTAACAGTTTCAACGGAATTAAACAAAGCAACTACTTGTGAATAAGAATGCACCTGGGTTCATCAGAAAAAATCTCCGTATGCATTTAGGCAAGCATCCCACTTTTTAGGTAGACGTCGAATGCCGTCCGAGAAAAAGGTGCGTGACTGCTCACTGAACCATGTGGTCACCGCTGTCTTCACGTCTGCGTCGCTGTTGAATCGCTGTCCCTTTAGTGCTTTCTTCAACGGTCCGAACAAATGGAAATCACACGGGGACAAATCGGGACTATAGGCTGGATGATGAAGAACTTCCCAATTCTTCTTTGCCAATGTTTCCTGCACAATTTTGCGACGTGCGGACGAGCGTTGTCGTGGAGAAGAATCACACATTGAGAAAGCTTGCCTGGTCGCTTAGCCTTGATGGCCTTATGCAGCTTGTCTAAAGTGTCTTTATAATGGGCGGCATTGATGTTGACACCAGGTTCCTTAAAATCGTCAACAAAAGCCCTTCATGGTAAAAAAAATGCGGTCACCATAACCTTCCCAGCAGAAACCTGTGTCTTGAATTTTTGGGTTTTGGTGAACCTGGATGTTTCCATTGCATGCTGTCAATTTTGCTGCTTGGTTCATAGTGGTGGCACCACGATTCATCACCTGCCACAATGCTTAACAGAAATGCACCACCCTCTGTCCTGTAACGCATCAAGTGGTTCAAACTCCACCCCATCCGTTCTTCCTTATGATGGTCAGTCAACATCCGTGGGACCCACTGTGAACACACCTTCCGATAGTTCAATTTCTTCCGAACAACCATGTGGGCTGTCCCAATTGACATATGATATTCTTCTGCAAGCGAACGAATGCTCCGACGACGGTCAGTCAGTACTGCTTTATCAAGCAAGGCTATGGCTTCTTCTGTTGCAACAATATGCGCCTGACCTGGCCGTGCAAGATCTGCTGACAACGCTCGTCCGCACGTCGCAAAATTGTGCAGGAAACATTGGCAAAGAAGAATTGGGAAGTTCTTCATCATCCAGCCTATAGTCCCGATTTGTCCCCGTGTGATTTCCATTTGTTCGGACCGTTGAAGAAAGCACTAAAGGGACAGCGATTCAACAGCGACGCAGACGTGAAGACAGCGGTGACCACATGGTTCAGTGAGCAGTCACGCACCTTTTTCTCGGACGGCATTCGACGTCTACCTAAAAAGTGGGATGCTTGCCTAAATGCATACGGAGATTTTTTCTGATGAACCCAGGTGCATTCTTATTCACAAGTGGTTGCTGTGTTTAATTCCGTTGAAACTGTTAATTTGCGTATGATACTTTTAAATAAATCCACAAGTCCCGTTTTCATTTGAACACGCCTCGTACAAAGTATTTAGGAGATATGTGACAGTGAGCGTCTGTAGCTCAAGTGGTAGTGAGCTCGATCATGAACCCAAGCGTACCTGGTTCAAGCCCCACGATGGGCAAGTTTGGAAGCAAATTCGTTTCCGTGGGATTTTACAAAAGGTAAAATAGACCTCACCGTTCAGAAAGCAATGGCAAACTACTGAACGTATAAGTGTTGCCTAGAAAATCAACGACTAGTTTACTGTGGTTGATGGCTACGTCCTTTAGGATATGCCACGATTATCATGACATATAGAAGATCCAATGGACATATCTGGAGTGCACTGAAATGTATGTTAGAAGTTATATTTTCAAGAGTTGTTCATTCTTTGAGTTATTGTATCATACGTTTTAAAGATTTCAGGACTTCTCTACTACATTCTGGAAATGGCGTTAGTTAATGTTGTCATGTTGGTAATATTCTAACGATGCTGCTGTTGTGATGTTGTGAAGGCACAATGGTGTCATGGTGTCATGAAACTAATGTTGTCATGTTGTCATAATGCTAATGTTGTGAAGGCACAATGTTGTCATGGTGTCATGAAACTAATGTTGTCATGTTGTCATAATGCTAATGTTGTGATGTTGCAATGTTGTCGAGATGTTAGTATTCAAAATTTATGATTGTTATAATGTTGTTATCCTACACTGGCAGCACATCTGATAGTTTTGAGGTTAAGAGTGGAGTCAAGCAGGGCTGTGTCCTTGCCCCCACTCTCTTTGGTATCTTCTTCGCAGTCCTTTTGAACCACGCCTTAGGGGACGCTGATGGTGATGTTTTCATCCGCACTAGATCTGATGGTTCACTGTTTAACTTGGCTCGCCTAAGAGCCAAGACAAAAACGACGAAAATACTTCTCAAGGACCTCCTTTTCGCTGACGATGCTGCCTTAGTCGCCCACAGTGAGACTACACTGCAATGTCTAATTAATAATTTGTCAAAGGCATGCGACCTCTTTTCTCTGACAATAAGTGTCTCCAAAACAGTTGTATTATGTCAGGAGGTAAGACATCAAATATCACTTTAAATGGTAACCATCTAACACCAGTGCAAAAATTCTGCTATCTTGGGTCCACGGTCACTGCCAGCCTTTCTCTTGATGAAGAAATCAACGCTCGTGTAGGGAGTGCGGCTACTACATTCGGCATACTATCAAAGCGAGCGTGGGACAACAAAAAATTGACATTGCAGACGAAAACTCAAATATATTGAGCCTGTGTAATTAGTTCTTTACTATATGGCTCAGAAACATGGACAGCCTACTCAAGACACGAGAGGAGACTTAACATCTTTCACCTTCGATATCTCCGCAAGATTATGAACATCAGGTGGTACGATAAGATAACCAATTCTGAAGTACTACAACGTGCAAATCTGCCTTCCATCATGGGCATGCTCAGCAGTAGACGACTAAGATGGTTGGGACATGTGAGAAGAATGTAAACTTATCGCATACCAAAACAAATGTTGTTCTGTGAACTTTCGGAGGAAGAGGCACCAGGGCAGACCACTGCTCAGATATAAAGATGTCTGCAAAACCTCAATGAAAAACTTTTCTATAGATCCCAGCACATGGGAGGGACTAGCTGATGACAGAGTTGTGTGGAAAGCCAAATTACGGAAGGACGCAGAGTCTTTTGAGAAGAGACTTATGTACGAGCTGAACGACAAGAGAGAGAAGCGAAAACTCAGAAGTTGTCACAGTAAAACACTTGCCTACTGACCGTCTGTAAAGATGAAAAGGGCCATATATATATATATCCTACACTGTTATCGTGATGGTAATGTTGCAAACGTTGTCATAATGCTAACATTGCAATGTTGTCATGCTGCGACTTGGTTACCTTAACGATAATAAGTGTGTATAAAATAGCCAGGAGAAACATTGGTATAGCAAACACAAGGATAAAACTGCAGACTATGTAAGCTTTGTGCCAGGTGTCCACAACTGGAGTGATGCACACATCCACTTCTTCCTTATCAACATTATGTAGCAGCCGATCTAAATAGGCCATCAACTGAAAGATCAAAACAAGAGAACAATAAATACCTCTACATGACTGATTAACATTCATCAATAATACACTAAACATCACATCAGACTAGCTCAATATTAACATACGTAGATAAATGTCATTAGTACAAAGCACATATAGTAGTAGAATTATGTTAACATATGTACACGAGTGTTGCCATCAAGTGTCTGTAAAGATAATGTATATTCATAGAAATACATAACGCTACTATCATTTTAAAAAATATATGTAATTGTATTTTTTGGGTTCGTTTATACGTTATATAAGGCCTTCAAGCAATTTCTCCATACTGCTCTATCCTGGGCAGCTCGTTCAATCTCTTGTATAGAATTACGTTCGACAATTTTCACCTCTCTGACTTAAGTTCGATTCAGTCGTTCTTTATGCCGTTCTTTCTTTCTTGAACCCTTTGCATACCAATTCAATGCATGCTTTTCTTTGATCATTTCTTCTCAAGGTATGCCCAACATATCTCCACCTTCTCCTTCTCATACCAATTCAATGTCTGCTTTTCTTTGATCATTTCTTCTCAAGGTATACCCAACATATCTCCACCTTCTCCTTCTCATACCAATTCAATGTCTGCTTTTCTTTGATCATTTCTTCTCAAGGTATGCCCAACATATCTCCACCTTCTCCTTCTTATACCAATTATTATCACTGATTGACCAGATATCTATCATTTCATCCCTTCTCCTGAATTCATCCCATTTTATGTTCACTTTTTTCACGCAGACATCTATTTTCACATGTATTCAACTTGCTTTCTATATCTTTAGTCATTTTCCAACTCTCGCTGGCATATATTAGTACTGATACAACATTTGAATTGAAAATTTTTGATCTAGTTTTAGAAAGTTATTAATTTGAGCTCTATATTTTATTTAGATGACGCTGTGAGGCATACAGGATTCGAGAAAGAAGAAGAAGATAGCAGCTGTTGTTTTGAGAATTTTTAGAATCATTTATTTGTTAATATCACCCGTGCAGACAAAGTTATAATCCAAATAGGTGAACTGCTGTTATTTGTATCATTGTGGATTCCAGCGTATTGCTTTTCATATTTGTCTTCATTATCTCGATTGATACAATTACATCATCATCAGGTGCCGTATCTAAATCAATGGTTGGCTACAATGTACCTTCAACATCCCTTGTCTATTGCCTTCATGTTACACTCTACCAGACTGTAATTTGTCCATCTCATCTCCTGATGTTTTTCTTTCACTTGTATTTTAGTCTTCCTCTTGCTCATAGTCCTTGAACTTTCTCTTCTAATAAAGTTTTGATCAATATTTCATTCTCTTTATGTGACCGAGATATATTTAATTAGATTGTTTTGTTATTTCCTGTAGTAATTTTAGTGTGTTGCTATTGTTATTCTCTTCACTCTTGACCTTTCAACTCCCAACGGAGCACAGATCTTCAACAAACTTCTTCCAGCTCTTCCTCTCTCTTGCCATCCCTTCCGATTCTTTTCATGTTTTACCTATCCTTTTAATATTAGCCCCCAGCTCTTTTCTTCGGGGCTGTCTAGGCTTTCCCCTACTCCTCTTTCCTTGCGGGTTCCAAAACAGAGGCTGTCTTGCAATGCTTCAGATCGGTCTTCTCAATGTATGTCCTATCCATCGCCAGCATCTCTTCCTGAGCTCTTTCTCCACTGGTATCTGCTTAGTTCATTCTCTGAGTTCCTCGTTTGTAATCTTATCATACCATCTCAGTCCCTCTATTCTACGTAAACATCCATTTATGAAGGTCTGTAGTTTTCTGGTGGTTTCTTTTGTTGTCTTCCATGTTTCCGAGCTATAGAACAGCACTGACTTCACATTGAATTGAAAGATTCTCAGCTTTGTGTTTGTTTTGATCTCCTTTGACTTCCATATCTTACTCAATGCAATAACGTTTTCCCTTGCTTTTGTATTCTTATCTTGACATCTTTGTTTGTTCTTCCTTCTGTGTCTATGTTGCTACCAAGGTATGTGTATGATTCTACATCTTGTAGAGCTGTTTCCTCCAGCATAATCTGGTTTACATTTACTGCATTTATTCTCATGACCTTGGTCTTGTCCCTGTGTATTTTCAAACCTAGTTGCTGAGACTTATTATTTAGTGTATTCATTTTATATTTAATCTGTGTGTGATTGTGGGACAGCAATGCCAGGTCGTCTGCAAACTCCAGGTCCTCTAGTTGTTTCATAAGTGTCCATTGTATTCTCCTTCTGTTATCTGTTGTTGATTTCATGATCCAATCTATGGCCAGCAAGAACAGGAATGGTGATAACAGGCATCACTGTCTCATCCACGTTCTTATCTCAAAGGATTCCGTCAACTGGCCTTCATGTATGACTGCATTTCATTCCTTCATATGTTTCCTTTATTAAGTTTGCAATCTTGGGTGGAACTCCATAGTGTTTTAATAGTTTCAACAATGACTCACTGTCTAGGCAATCAAACGCTTTTTCCGCCCGAGTGGTTACCTGGGCCCAAATTTGGGATGTAAAGAATAGAACCACTGTTACCTACCACGCATGTCGTAAGAGGCGACTAAGGAGGTTTGGCTGAAATCGGATGCATGTGTCCTAAACGTGTAGAAGTCTATGCGTTTAGGGGCCTACCAAACCAATGTGCAACGTATACACGTTCTTGACAAAGATCAAACATATCACAAAGAGTGATTCAAATTGGTGGTAAAGAACGAACGCAAAGAAGAAACGCTTTTTTGTACTGCATAAAACTTATGTATAGTGCTCTACCATAATGCACAGTGTAGCTATCTGGTCTGTGCATGATCTATTCTTGTGAAACCATGCTTGTTCTTCTCTCAGTTGTTTATCTGTTAATTGTTATTCTCAGACTTCTTGATTTTTCTTGTAGGAAATACGACGCATTCTTCTGTACATCCAGTTCTCAAAGACATTCATTCTGTCTTCTAAATACTTGAGATATTTATCAATGTTACCATTGTAACATCAGTAAAGTGGTCGGATTAGTGTGGGACGGATTAGCATTGGACGGATTAGCGTGGGACGGATTAATGTGGGACAAATTACCCGAGAATGGATTAGCGTGGGAGGGATTAGTGTAATGTATAATGTGTTCGCTTATCGAATCTGGAAACAAAAGGGTTTTGGGATTGGTCACACACTAGACATGAGGAAAGAAATTGTTTCTCCTACCTCTTGCACAAGTAAGGCTAGAAATCTCACGTGAATCGTAGTATGAAAAAAGCTACGAACATTTTTTACAATACTTATATTCACATCATTTCATAGTCAGATATTCACTTCACATTATTTCATAGTCAGATATTCACTCCACATTTTTTCATAGCCAGATATTCACTTGTGTTTGCCAAATCTGACCATAAATATGATTTATCTAATCTGTGCATCTAACCAGCTAATGTCTTTTATTTGTAACTTTATTTTGCAGAAATTTCACGACATGCCTATTATCTGCACCAGTCCAGACCTTCACTATAGTCTTACAAAGCAGACCCATTTCCTGTGACGGTATGTATATTAACAATTATAACTACCATATTTTTTTTTTTTTTTTTCTTTTTTTTTTTTTCTTTCGTCTGCTTTCAACTCAGACGAAGTTTCATCTCTGAAACTGATTTTTGCGTGAAAATCCGTTTTTCCAATTTCTTACAATGGCAGCAGCGTGCACATTGTAAATTACTTTACACTGGCAGCCGTGTGCTCAATGTACTCGTAATTAGTATTCCCTCGCCATACAGGCAGATTTTCTCCGACTTCAGAGGTACTCACGTTATCGTCCTGAGTAAGACCAGGGACTCGAACAAATGCCGGACAGTAGATTCGAACCCGAGCTATGAGGCGTCTCACAGGGCAGCAGGCTGAGCTACTATCAACTACTCTAGGCAGTCCCCCTAACTACCATATTAAAATAAAGACAGGTTGTGACACTAAATAAACATTGACATTTCAAAATGAATTCTCTTTAAAATTACTGTTACGTCAGACCTCCGTTAAAATTAGTTTCAATTGCTTTGTCAATTATCTTTAAATATAAATGTCAATGTCGTTGTGTGTGTGTTTGTGTGTGACAGAAAACAAACTTCCGAAAAGCAAAATCTGGAATCAATTAATTTGAAAAGCTAATCCATGTTATTGAATTGTAAGTCAACACGACTGTTTTCATCTCTTTGTGTTTTTTCTTTATCGAGTTCTGAGTTCATGACTTTTGTATTTTACACTTTTTATATTCCTTATCTTGTTTAGTAGCAATTACACTAGGGAATAGGGTCACTTATTGTGCACTGTTTTCGTGAAGAAATGAGTAGCACTATTAGTGAAGGGCAAAATAAATATGATAAAAATAAATTATATTCTGTTTGCTTATCAAAACCCAGGAGAAAAATGTTGTTTGTTTTCTCCACTCTTGTTAAATTAGTGTCATTGGAGATAGCACCTTATGAAAGGTGCTCACACAAAGCCAAAAAGAATTACAAGTTGCGATTTGCTAAAGATGGTAGTTAGAGATTCTGCCAACCAAAATGAGCAAATAATTTCTAACTACTCAATTTTATTTCAATCTTTTTTTTATCATGCAAAGATAAATTTGTTTGATTTTTTTGCAGTATATGGCTCTTTTCATCTTTACAGACGGTCAATTGGCAAGTGTTTTACTGTGACAACTTCTGAGTTTTCACTTTTCTCTCTTGTCGTTCAGCTCATACATAAGTCTCTTCTCAAAAGACTCTGCGCCCTTTCGTAATTTGGCTTTCCACACAACTCTGTTTTGCAGTAATATAGAATGTAATATACAATTGATATAAAGAAGAATATAAACACAAGACGTAGAAACTGGGTTGTAAAGTTAATAATAAATATAGAACTATTATAGAAATGAGCTTAATAAGCACATTATTGATATCATTATTGACACTGATGAACTCCAGTGAGTGCTAAGGAGTTGGTGCACTGTCGTCTGGTTCTCCAGCAGATCAAGCAAGGAAATATGCACATAGAATAAGATGTAAAGAAGAGAAGTGAACGTAAGAAGTCGGCTGGACAGAAACAGTTAAGAATGAAGACATTTCTTCTGTCATATCATCAACTATTTCAGGTTTATATTTCATGTTTTGACCTGACAGTTAAAACAATAAATCTTCAAACCAACACTATCGTACCACAGTCAAACATGACACTGACAAAAGAATAAGAAGGGAAAATGACCACATGTGAAATGAGATGCTTGAGGAAAACGGTAAATAAAACAAGAAGAGACCATATAAGGAAACTAGAAGAACAGTCGGAACAACACCTGTTGTTAGATTCATTGCAAGACAGACTGATATGGTTTTGCCACCTAGTGAGAATGAACCCGAATACACCAGTATCAAGAGCGTACTACCTGAGAATGGAATCATCAAGAGGAAGGAGAGACGAAGAAAAGTTGGATTGACGAAGTTAAGACATCTTAAAACTGCACAATACCACAGTATATCAAGCGACCCAGCGTGCACTACCTCAGAATCCGATCACCAGTTAAACCTGCGACACCTAACGGCAAAAAGCAGAGAAGGACACACGAAAAAAAGTACTCTTAAGACGAGGACGACATACCGTGAAAGGAAACGTTGCGACAGCTGCCGTGACCCATACCACAGCCATACTTATCATAGCCTTGGACTTTGATCCCTGGGAATATGTCCGGAGTGGGTAATACACAGCCCAGAAGCGCTCGATACTAACGGTCAGGATGATTAGAATAGAAGCTACTGTCACCAGGTTCTCTAGAAAGGCTACCATCTTACCTGTATGAAAAATAGAAAATATTTTAGTTAGGTATGTTTATTAGATTATGTTCGATGTATGTTCTTACATATAAGTTACACATACGGGCACATACATCGTGGTCATATATACACACATACAAGCACATACATCGTGGTCATATATGCACACATATTCTTACATATACGTTACACATACAAGCACATACATCGTGCTCATATATACACACATATTCTTACATATAAGTTACCACTACGAGCACATACATCGTGGCCATATATGCACATATGGTTTTGCTCAGAAGCGATTGTGTTTATAATTTGTTATGTTATGTAATGTTATGCGACTGATGTCATGTAACATTGGGCATTCCCATGTGTGCTCCGTCCTCAGCTGCAACAGTCATCCTCAAGTCCACCTGCTCACCTACCCATGAGAATGTGGGAGTATTCCACTCTCTTTACCAACAAGACTACACTGTCTGATATGTACAGACTTAACTGATATGTGCAGACTTAACTGATATGTACAGACTTAACTAATATGTACAGACTTAACTAATATGTACAGACTTAACTAATATGTACAGACTTAACTAATATGTGCAGACTTAACTGATATGTACAGACTTAACTAATATGTACAGACTTAACTAATATGTACAGACTTAACTAATATGTACAGACTTAACTAATATGTACAGACTTAACTGACAGACTTAACTAATATGTTCAGACTTAACTGATATGTACAGACTTAATTAATATGTAGAGACTTGATTGATATGTACAGACTAATATGTCCAGATTTAACTCCAAATTCTCGCAAATCGTTCCAGTGTCTGATGCTCGCCCACATATCACATAACTGAGTACAGTGTCTGATGCTCGCCCACATATCACATAACTGAGTACAATGTCTGATGCTCGCCCACATATCACATAACTGAGTACAATGTCTGATGCTCGCCCACATATCACATAACTGAGTACAATGTCTGATGCTCGCCCACATATTACATAACTGAGTACAGTGTCTGATGCTCGCCCACACATGACACAACTGAGTGCATACTGCATTATGATATCAGCTTTGTCCATACTTCTGTCAGTTTGAGTAAGAGCATTGGTTGCAAGAACGTCAGCACGTTCGCTGCACGTTGACTCCAGCATGTCCAGGTACGTAAAACCAACTGAGGTTCCTGAGATGTGACCGTCGTATGCTGCCCACTTATTGTGCACGAAGACGTCTGGAATAATTTTTATTTAAGAGCATTCATGGATTCTGATACGATCATTGCATATGTGACCTGTTGTTCCGCCATGCACGAGACAGTCCTGGCAGTAGCGGAGATCTCTTAGCCTTGCTGGATGTTGTTGTGGTTGAAATAATTAGTTATGATATCAGCAAGAATGGAAAGTATGTTAGTTATGATATCAGCAAGAATGGAAAGTATGTTAGTTATGATATCAGCAAGAATGGAAAGTATGTTAGTTATGATATCAGCAAGAATGGAAAGTATGTTAGTTATGATATGAACAAGAATGGAAAGTATGTTAGAACGACGTACTTCATACTAGACATAGATGCATACACTAACAAACAAGGGGGTCTCAATGGCGAAGTGGTTAAGTCGGGGGTCTCAGTGGCGAAGTGGTTAAGTCGTACTGAACGTTTTGGTTTCGAATCTGGACCTAGACCTATATGCAATTTTTCATGAGATTTCTAGGATCGTTGCCGGAGCTACGTAAGGGTGGATAAGATGGAAAATAACAAAAAGAATTAGAGGGTGAATGAGAGTGTGGATGAGAAAGTGGATGACAGAATGTAAAAAAAGGCAAAGGAAAAAGTAGATGAGGAAACAAATATCAAAGACGAAATGTGTGTACTAAAACAGAATAATACTAATATAAAAATGCATAACATCAACCATCTCTAGACGACTGAGAACCTATGGGTTTGTTCGAAATGCAGCACAACGGCATCTACAAGACACTACGCATATATATACATTCAAATTTAGGTTAAAATGTCTTGTATATGTAAAGTATCTATATTCACGCATACACATACTGAATAAATGCACACACACGTATATACATACACACACACGACCAGATATTGTCTGAGTATATATGATTGCATACATACACTCATTCAGACACACCAACACACATAGACACACAAGCACGTGCAGATTCTGGTATTCAGTTTGAGGTCTGTAATTCAATTTACCTCCGGCGAATATTACTCTTGCCAATAAAGACCTCTCTAGCTATTTCATTTTCATCATTTAACTTTGCCTGTCCCCAGGGAAGAAACCTGGCCACTCAGCTCGACCTCAGAACACAATTAATCGGTCCCGTCTGGAATCTCAGTCACCGACTGCCTTTTGGACAAACCTAATCTCATCAGACTATATTTGGCAGCACATTGGTAAAATCTGGATATATCAATGTCTTCTTTGACCTTATGTGTCCAGAAACTGGCAACCTAGCAGCTTTTCGAGATTTTCTGGCCAAATAAGTCGAGTCATTGTTTAATTCTATTGAATAGTCTGTAAATAAAGTGTACTCGTAAAATGATAGTTTGGCAAACATATAATAATCACATTAAACTTTTGCTTACATATAGTTTCATCTACATACATTTCAACATTTGCTTACATATAGCTTCATCTACATACATTTCAACATATATGGATGTTCATGAACAGAAACGAACACTTAGAATTAAAAACAGTATCCCATTACATTCTCTCTCACACACACGCACGTCCCTCACACACAAACACACCCCCCCACACCCACCCCACACACCCCCACCCGCACGCACGCACTCACACACACAGCCATTTGCATGTAGATATATCATCATCTTCATCAAACAGCTTGTTCTGATCAGAACTTTGCCACCCTAGGTCCGGAAGGTATTCCACCACAGTCCTTCGCAATTTCTCTCTTTGATATGTCAGATGTCCCGTCTCTGCAACTTAAATCATCAGTTACATCCTGAATCCATCCTCTCCGTGGTCTTCCTCTTGTCCTCTTTGCCCGGATGCCTCTTTTCATAATTGTCTTCTCCAACCCTTGGTATCTCTTTAACTAACTCCAAAATACTTCAATTTTCTTTCTTTTTTGCATCATCAACCAGTTTTCTTCATCAACCAGTTTTCTTTGATTTTTGAATTCTTTATAGACATATTTATTTGTTCTCTTCTCTGTTCATGATATACACATGACTCTTCTCTGTTTATGATATACACATGACTCTTCTCTGTTCATGATATACGCATGACTCTTCTCTGTACATGATATACGCATGACTCTTCTCTGTCCATGATATACGCATGACTCTTCTCTGTCCATGATATACACATGACTCTTCTGTAACACTTATATTCTTCTTCTTCTTCAGAGATCTCTGGTCAAGCGTTTAGTTTACTGTCAACTACAGACTAGGCAGTCAGCTTCAGGTCTGTCAGGTTTCCCCAATGCTTAGTTTTTAGGTCGACTGGAAGTGGCCACACGTTGCTTTTAAGCTAATCCAGGAGAGGACAATCTAGCAGGACACACTCTGTTGTTTGTTCTGCCTGAAGACACTGGTAGCGAGCTGTTTCACTTATTCCTAGTCTATGTAAGTGGCAATTCAGTCTTCA
>CM036756.1:3269546-3349546 GCA_020796225.1 Arion vulgaris
ATAAACTTGTAAAACTGATGATGTTTCTTTTATTTCTCTCTAACTTAATCACAAGAGTTTCTCACACTGCCCAGTTTGTACCTCACTAGATTTCTCACTGCCCAGTTTGTACCTCACTAGATTTCTCACTGCCCAGTTTGTACGTCAGTAGATTTCTCACTGCCCAGTTTGTACCTCAGTAGTTGTGTGAATTTATTCATTTTCAAGAGAACATCAACTTCGTTCTGTGAGCTTCCTTATTTCTCTCAATATATGAACTCTTCATTATTTCTCTTAATCCTGATTAATTATTGATTTTTGAACTGAAGTTACAGTACTTCGGGCAGACCCATAGGTGTTCAGGTTCCCCAAACAATGTTGAAGTGTATGCATACTGATGGTTTCTGTGGTTCCCTGGTTAAACATACGTCTTTCTCTGCCCCTTATGTATCCATTTTTATTGTACAATATGTAATTGCAAACTCCTTAAATTGTTGGATTGATTCAACGCCAATTTTAATGTCCACATCCAAGAGTAGGTCACCAAGAGACCGAACAGCATCCTATTTCAGTTATCAGTTATTTGAGGACTATCATCATATCACTCCGAACACGTCCATACGTGCTCCGATCTCTGCCTCAGCAAATCCAGTAGAGTCCAGCGGTCCAACACGCCAGTTCGATGTTGATTAACCAATCTCTTAGCATATTTGGAATGTCGTTCTTTTCAGGCTGTACCAATATTGACACTCATCTCGTCCAATCTGGTAAGCGAGTGTGACTCACAATCCTGAAACTCTTCTGTTCGAAAAGACTCTCTCAGTGCGTTAAGAATGTCGTTTCGGTCCAGTGCACCCCCATCTCCCTCCCCTCCGTTTTCGTAGCCATGCCAGACGATCTATCAGCTCGTTCATCACCCCTGACGACTCCTGCGTGCATAGGGACGACATCACCCCTGACGACTCCTGCGTGACTTGGAAAAAAAATTAAGGTTAATTCTTTGATCCCAGTCTGTACCAGTACCTCCACCCAGTTTCGTCTCACCATTCCTGTTTCTACTTTACGAATCATACTCATGGAGTCACTGAGTATAAAAACACGAGCGAAGTCATGAGATGCCAACCACGTCACCGCCTCTGTAACCGCCCGTACCTCCATTGCCCTATTCCCATCATACCCAGTATCCTTCTTGCCTATCTATGTTCAGAAATATCTCAAAGATATGAATTTTGTCTTTGTCATGTCTATACTGATCATGGTAAGCTTTATTTGATATTAACTGTCAATGGTTCCAAGTCTGGTTCCAAGATTTGTGGCGCAGTAACACAGTCGAGTTTCTGTCCGTCATCTCATTGTTATATGTACTTGTTCTGACATTGTTCTCTTTCAAATTCTGGGCAATCTATCTTCCTGTTCTGGAGAGCTTAACATCTTACAATCTTTGAGTTTCCTTATTTGGGACTGTTATCATTTCTTTGCAAACAGCATACAACCTGAAAATGGAATCATCAAGAGGAAGGGACAGACAAAGAAAAACATGGATTGATGAAGTTAAAGACATCTTAAAACTCCACATTATCACGGCATATCAAGCGACCGAGCGTGCACTATCTCGGAAACCAATCATCAGTTAAACATGCGACGCCTAACGACAAAAATCAGAGATAGACAAAACAACAAAATAAACATCATTTCTTTGCAATATATGTGAAATAGTTTGCTTTCTATGATGGTTTACGTCCCTTACCAGCTGTGACACTTTGTGCCCATTTAGCCCAATACCAGACCACAGTTTTAAAATTCCAAGTCGTTGTCGAATAAATTGAATCTTCTGTCTCCTTTACCAGACATTGTGTCTACCATGTAGAAAGCATACTTTATAATTTGCTCAAACTAGTTTAGTCGGCCAACAAAGGACATTGCCCTGGTCGGTATTGTATTAGTGCGCGGTGGGCTTCAATTAGGTTTCATTTTATTTGAGCAGAATATGACGTCCTCTAACCGTGTGGTACTATCCTTTACTCTCCAGTGTTATTCAACATATTTTAGTACTATCCTTTACTCTCCAGTGTTATTCAACATATTTTAGTACTATCCTTTACTCTCCAGTGTTATTCAACATATTTTAGTACTATCCTTTACTCTCCAGTGTTATTCAACATATTTTAGTACTATCCTTTACTCTCCAGTGTTATTCAACATATTTTAGTACTATCCTTTACTCTCCAGTGTTATTCAACATATTTTAGTACTATCCTTTACTCTCCAGTGTTATTCAACATTGTTATATATTGTGTCGCATCACAATGAAGACGTGGGTGATATGTGGACGTTGCAATAATAATTATAGCAATAATAATAATAATAATAATAATACAGTTATATTAATAGTAACATGAATAACAATAAAAACACAGGAAAACTCCATCCTGATAACACATTAAATAAAAAATAATTTTTGCTTACAAGAAAAAAACTGAAACCTACTGTTATTCAAGAATAAATAAAAATTCTGAATAGTGTTAAAATCGGAGGAGTAAAATAGGCCAGCAGGAATATATAACAGGTGCGCCATAGCACTGCCTTACACCCTTCTGTCTGAACCCATGACATAGAACATACAGGGCATAGTTTAACAAAATTGTAACATATTGTTTGACATATATTACCTGACAGTCTATTGTAGGTGCTTGTTAGACAGTTTTATTTATATGAATACGACAATTACAACTTTTTTATATGTATATAATGCAAACAATCTACAACACCTTGCAACATTACCGAGATGTCAAAATGTAAAAAAAAAAGTTTGGCAACAAAATGTCAAATTAATGCAGAACATAAAAATGTCAACATGTAATCGATAAAGAACTGCGCCGCAGTAAGTTAACTAGGAAAGGTGTGGTCTCCTTGTTTTACATAACTCATGAAACTGGTTCTCATCTAACAACCTTGTCACACGCGCGTGCTGGCTGTGAACAAACATAGTTATGTTGCAAGATTGAATAGATAGACTGGACACATACGGTTATGTGCAACATTGGACAGAGATATGAGCAAAACTGAACAGACAAAGTTATGTGCAAGATTGGACAGACAAAGTTATGTGCAAGATTGGACAGACAAAGTTATGTGCAAGATTGGACAGACTGAAGCTATGATAGAGAGATTACAAGTTATGAAGTGAACAACAGACTGAAGCTATGATAGAGAGATAATACAAGTTATGAAGTGAACAACAGACTGAAGCTATGATAGAGAGATTACAAGTTATGAAGTGAACAACAGACTGACGCTATGATAGAAAGATTACAAGTTATGAAGTGAACAACAGACTGAAGCTATGATAGAGAGATTACAAGTTATGAAGTGAACAACAGACGGAAGCTATGATAGAGAGATTACAAGTTATGAAGTGAACAACAGACTGAAGCTATGATAGAGATATAACACAAGTTATGAAGTGAACAACAGACTGAAGCTATGATAGAGAGATAACACAAGTTATGAAGTGAACAACAGACTGAAGCTATGATAGAGAGATAACACAAGTTATGAAGTGAACAACAGACTGAAGCTATGATAGAGATATAACACAAGTTATGAAGTGAACAACAGACTGAAGCTATGATAGAGAGATAACACAAGTTATGAAGTGAACAACAGACTGAAGCTATGATAGAGAGATAATACAAGTTATGAAGTGAACAACAGACTGAAGCTCTGAAGCTATGATAGAGAGATTACAAGTTATGAAGTGAACAACAGACTGAAGCTATGATAGAGACATTACAAGTTATGAAGTGAACAACAGACTTAAGCTATGATAGAGAGATTACAAGTTATGAAGTGAACAACAGACTGAAGCTATGATAGAGATATAACACAAGTTATGAAGTGAACAACAGACTGAAGCTATGATAGAGAGATAACACAAGTTATGAAGTGAACAACAGACTGAAGCTATGATAGAGAGATAACACAAGTTATGAAGTGAACAACAGACTGAAGCTATGATAGAGAGATAATACAAGTTATAAAGTGAACAACAGAAAAACAATTTGAGTGACATAAAAACAGCACACATTGAATATTATCAGACATAATAAATTATCTGGAGAAATAAAACAATCAAAGAAGAAATGAATCAATGTGTAGTAAATATGTATATTATTTAATATTGTGTACGTTCTTATAGAGACTTGCAACGTCTAGTGGCTCACGTAGATCTACTGTCCTGAGAGTGTGGATGTTCGTGGCAACGAGAGAGTGGACAGGCTTGCATGGAAAGCATTGACTGTGAAGGAGTTTACGATGAATAAGGGGCACGATCTTCTGTCTTTTGTCGACCTACTACTGGATGAGAACACTAACGTTGAATCTATTCAGTGATTTCACAAAATTTGGAATTACATGGTGTACAACTTAAGCTGGATGCTTGAGGAGGAGAAAAAGGAGTCTTTTTAATCAGCGAGACACAGGAACCATCAGTAAGAATATCATTGATATTCATGCGGGGACATTTACAGTTTCTATGGACCTACCCGAAGTGCTATGATGTCGACTCAGTAACCAGTAACCAATAGTACTGTCTCTGTGTCTGTCTGTGTCTGTCTGTCTCAGGCGGAAACACAGACAATAAAGAATCAATTTGACAAGAAGAGAAAGATGTCATGTAAAGATACATATACAAGAGAGAACCAACAAGAAAGTAATCTTATCAAATAAGATGTGAAGAGAAAGATGTGATGAGAAAGATACATATACAAGAGAGAAACAACTAGAAAGTAAGCTTATCAAACAAGAATAGAAAGATACATATACAAGAGAGAAACAACTAGAAAGTAATCTTATCAAACAAGAATAGAAAGATACATATACAAGAGAGAAACAACTAGAAAGTAATCTTATCAAACAAGAATAGAAAGATGAAAGCAGAGTATGAAATAAAAATAAAGCAAACAAAACAATATGTCGTGAAAAAACTCGGGTTCAATTTAAAATATGGAGCGACATTTAGCGAGGAAAATCACTTCCATTATCTTGACGATAGAAATAAATATAATTCATTGTTGATCGCCATTTTAGAAAGAAATGTTGATGACATTATACATGAATAGTGAAGTACCGTTGGAAGAGGGAAAGAGAACATCACGAAATAGACAAATATCTGAACTGTTAGAACATGGACAGCCGCAGGCAAGATGGATCGAGAGGGTTACAGACACTTGGAATAGCACACGGTAGCAATTAAATACACAAACCGTAATACACAGAGAGCCACAGAAAGAAGAGAGAGAGAGAGAGAGAGAGAGAGAGAGAACACAATATAACAGATAAAACAAAGACCTTGAAATAAGAAATATGTACGTACATAAAGAGAGAGAGATAGATTAGCTGTTGTATAGTGGATGTTATTTTTTTGTGGGCAGCCCAATGAATTACGAGCTTTCACTTGTTTTCTTGGTATCGTTGGTGAAAGTTATTCTATATTTCTGTTTTACACACGGTAGGAGATGATAATTCTCGACGTGATGTGCAGTGTCGGAAGCAGTGAAGGGTATATTGCTAGCTACTGCAGTAGGCTTCCGCACTTTAGTAACCAATAACCGATAACTTTATATATTAGAAAAATGTTTATTTCAATTGTTATGTTAATCTTAGGTTGTTTATATTTTGTCCACCGACTGCTATTCCTGTCTTTTCTTCTACAGATCTCATGATGTTTTCGCTATATAAGTTGAATAGGTCTGGTGAGAGTACGCACCCGTGTCGTACTCCTAATTGTATCGCCTGATAGATTCCAATCTTACTCTCTAGTCTAATGGCTGAGCATTGTTGCCAGTACAAATTCTTGATCAGTCTAAAATCTTTGCATCAACAATATTTATACTTTCTAACATGCTGATTATTTCTCCATGTTTTACTTTATCTAAAGCTTTTGAGTAGTCTATGAAACATAGGTATAAGTCCAACTTCATTTCTATTGATCTTTCAATTATTGTTCTTATTGTATATATTACATTGTTTGTTCCTCTGCGTTCAACAAAGCCACATTGTTCTTCCTTAACTTCTGGTCTTATTTATATACGAAGCTCCTTTTTCCGATCCAGAAGCACTTGAGCTGAAAGCTCTTCGGCTTGGTGTCATGGACATCGTAACCTTTCGGCTCGGTGCCACGAGCACCGTAAATCTGGGGAACCTGTAGCTTTTCTGCGAGTTGAACCCTCACTTACAGAGGACTAGTCACCCGTAGTCCAACGCGCTACGAACACGTTGGGCACGCGGGCAATACGAAGCTCATAAGAAGGTATTGTCTCTCGCTCCATATACTTCTCCACCTCAACACCGCAAGAATAAGTACAAGATAAGATAACTATGTCCGTGAGAGGAGTAGACAATGATAACATATCGTAGGCGCGATAACTATTGTTTAACCTTTATATTACTTCATATCTCAATTTGATGTGATCATTCCAGTCTCTGTAAAGATCCCAGTCTCTGTAAACATCACAGTCTTTGTAAATATTCCAGTCTTTGTAAACATCCCAGTCTTTGTAAACATCCCAGTCTTTGTAAACATCTCAGTCTTTGTAAACATCACAGTCTCTGTAAACATCACAGTCTCTGTAAACATCCCAGTCTTTGTAAACATCACAGTCTTTGTAAACATCCCAGTCTTTGTAAACATCCCAGTCTCTCCCAGTCTTTGTAAACATCCCAGTCTCTGTAAACATCCCAGTCTTTGTAAACATCCCAGTCTCTGTAAACATCCCAGTCTTTGTAAACATCCCAGTCTCTGTAAACATCCCAGTCTTTGTAAACATCACAGTCTTTGTAAACATCACAGTCTCTGTAAACATCCCAGTCTTTGTAAACATCCCAGTCTTTGTAAACATCTTAAACACTCCACCTCTACTTCATCAACAAGCGTTAGAACACGATGATTATGTCAGCACTGATGGGTTGTTGAGAGATACTTCTAATATGAGAAATAGAGAAATCAATCTAAGTTGTATGTTAACATGAGAAGTCAATCTAAGTTGTATGTTAACATGAGAAGTCAATCTAAGTTGTATGTTAACATGAGAAGTCAATCTAAGTTGTATGTTAACATCAGAAGTGTTTAGACTCGTCAAGTGCATCATGTATGAACACAATTATCACTAATACAGGAAATTACAAATACAGGCTATCACCAGGACATAATATCACTAGGACATAATATCACCAGGACATAATATCACCAGGACATAATATCACCAGGACATAATATCACCAGGACATAATATCACTAGGACATAATATCACAGGACATAATATCGCCAGGACATAATATCACCAGGACATAATATCACCAGGACATAACATCACCAGGACATAATATCACCAGGACATAATATCACCAGGACATAATATCACCAGGACATAATATCACTAGGACATAATATCACTAGGACATAATATCACAAAGACATTCTATCCCTAGTATAGGATATCACTACGATAGGATATCCCTAGTATAGGATATCACTACGATATGATATCCCTAGTATAGGATATCACTACGATAGGATATTCCTAGTATATGAAATCCCTAGTATATGATATCCCTAGTATAGGATATCACTACGATAGGATATCCCTATTATATGAAATCCCTAGTATATGATATCCCTAGTATAGGATATCACTACGATAGGATATTCCTAGTATATGAAATCCCTAGTATATGATATCCCTAGTATAGGATATCACTACGATAGGATATCCCTAGTATAGGATATCACTACGATAGGATATCCCTAGTATAGGATATCACTACGATAGGATATCCCTAGTATAGGATATCACTACGATAGGATATCCCTAGTATAGGATATCACTATGATAGGATATCTCATGATAACATCATGATAACAGGGGTCTCTGTGGCTAAGTGGTTAAGCCCTTTGCCTTGTGAGTCGAAGGTCTCTGTGGCTAAGTGGTTAAGCCCTTTGCCTTGTGAGTCGAAGATCTCTGTGGCTAAGTGGTTAAGCACTTTGCCTTGTGAGTCGAAGGTCGTGGGTTCGAATCCGGACCCCGCCGTTCTGTTCACGGATGCAGTTTTTTCCAGAGACCTCTAGGATTGTTGCTGGAGCTAAGGAGTTTGAGCTTTGTGCAATACTCTCGGCAGGTGGCATACTATTTCTGCTGAGAGGCACCGAGCCAAATGGGGTGAAACCCGGCGCAATGAAGTCAATCCTTCAGCTTTAAGACCTTTTCTCTTTATCTGATGATAACAAATGATATATGATGACAGCCCAAAGATATATTTCTCTCCTAATTCCCTCTCCACTCTGTATATCATCCAACTTACCTGAGCTGTTCTACATCAGTTCACCATTATACCTCCTCCAGTAAGATGTATATTTCAAGACTACAATTCTACAAATAAAGGGACTTAGCACTAAAGTTACAAAGAATGTTCTGTTTCTGCATCTGACTGTTGATAATGGTGTTATTGTTCTATATTTGAATGTTATTGTCAATGTTGTTTGAATATTCTTGTCAATGTTGTTTGAATATTCTTGTCAATGTTGTATGAAATATGTTGTACAATTTTTCTAAGAGATCTCTATACAATCTTGGACATGTTGATATTGACAGAACGTGGGAGACTAGACCTGGATGCCGTCAACTAGGATATGGTCTCATTACACCTGCCGACCTGTAGAAACATCCGCAGGTTCTCAGAGCAGACTGTTGTGTTATTGAATACAAATATGTGTGTGAGAACGGACCAGATCAGATCTGGAGAAAACCCTGGAGAGGCTGAGGTAGTACTGAGTAGCCGGGCGATATGGACAATGAAAGGTTTACATCAGTAAGAAAAAATAGATGATTAAATATTTGTTGTTTCGACAGTTATGTTTTCTTGATAAAGGAGTACGGTCGAAACGTCGAGTGTCGTTGTTTTTCCTATTTAATCATTTTCCCCCTTGTTCATGTAATGAGGTAATATAAATGTCCTCGTTCATATCACCAGATTAATGGGAGCAGTGGCGGCTCGGGATCATTTTTGTTGGTGGGTCCAGACATACATTTGTCGGAAAATTCATGGTTTTGGGTTGTTATGTTTTAATTTATAAAATAATAATTACATGTTACACATTATTTTTGGTGGGGCCTGGCCCCATTGACCCTTAATGACGAGCCGCTACTGAATGGGAAAGAGATAACTAAAGAGACATCGCTGGATACCAGTTTACATATAAAAACACAACTTAACATATTTAGAAGCTGTGTCATGTGAGTGTTATTATACAGTAGTGAATGATGGAAAATGACCCACAACATCATACACAAGTTGGAGACATTTCAAAATAAATGTTTCAGAAGCATCTTGCGAATATTCTGACCACATACAACAAGAAATGAAGAACTTTTAAAACAAACAAACTGGGCAACAAGTCAGACTATTATTAAAACAATGAACAAACTGGGCAATATTGGAGACTATTATTAAAACAAAGAACAAACTGGGCAATATTGGAGACTATTATTAAAACAACAAACAAACTGGGCAACAAGGGAGACTATTATTAAAACAACAAACAAACTGGGCAACAAGGGAGACTATTATTAAAACAATGAACAAACTGGGCAACATTGGAGACTATTATTAAAACAACAAACAAACTGGGCAATAAGGGAGGCTATTATTAACACAATGAACAAACTGGGCAGCATTGAGACTTATTAAAACAACGAACAAACTGGGCAACATTGGAGACTATTATTAAAACAATGAACAAACTAGGCAACATTGAGACTTATTAAAACAACGAACAAACTGGGCAACATTGGAGACTATTATTAAAACAATGAACAAACTGGGCAACAAGGGAGACTATTATTAAAACAACGAACAAACTGGGCAACAAGGGAGACTATTATTAAAACAACAAACAAACTGGGCAACAAGGGAGACTATTATTAAAACAACAAACAAACTGGGCAACATTGGAGACTATTATTAAAACAACAAACAAACTGGGCAACAAGGGAGACTATTATTAAAACAATGAACAAACTGGGCAACATTGAGACTTATTAAAACAACGAACAAACTGGGCAACATTGAGACTATTATTAAAACAACGAACAAACTGGGCAACATTGGAGACTATTATTAAAACAACGAAGATGGAGATGAATTGGGTATATTTGTCGCTTGTCAGTAGGGAAATTTGCTAGGACAGCTCTGCGATAGTCATGTCAGTAGGGAAATTTGCTAGGACAGCTCTGCGATAGACAACAGATGGGACAAGAAGGTATAATGGACTTCGAAAGGAAACATGGAGAAAAACTATGGCAAGAGAGTTGAATGATTGTGACCTGACATGGGAAACAATTATTAAAAAGGTCACAGAATGGTAATAATGGAAATCTCTTGTGGATGCCTTATTTGTCAAAAGAGACGTCAAGAAGATATAGATAGATAGATGATACCAATCTGTGAGGGATCCTAGATTTGGAAACGGATGTCTGGAGTTACTTTGAGATTACAAAATGGCGTCTGTGAGTACGTTTGCCCATACGACCTATATAAATGTTACTTCCGGTAACCAACATTTATTTTGTACTGTAAACATGATTATATTTGTAAATGATTAAAAAATAAAGCAGGTGTGCTAAACAAATTTCATAATATAAAATGTTCCACGTGATTGTGAAAACAGCTGATATTTGATCACGTGATGCACGCATTCTGATTACGTTGTAATGTAACGTGATTCATTCACGGGAGACAATCTGGCTAGATGTACGCCATCTTGAAATTGATTGTAGCCGAACAGAACCAAAAGCTGGAATCCCCTCGGGCAACACATTTCTTACTACATATAATTTCAATATTTTCTTTACCTTTGAAAGCAGACAAATGTGTTTTAGTGGGTATAGTCTTGTGTCTTGTACTTTTCTTACATATGATTCTCATTACAGCAATGCTGATAGTGGGCATATTCTTGTGTCTTGTGTAACGTACTTTTCTTACATATGATTCTCATTACAGCAAGTTTGATAGTGGGTATAGTCTTGTGTCTTGTGTCAAATACTTTTCTTACATATGATTCTCATTACAGCAATGCTGATAGTGGGTATATTCTTGTGTCTTGTGTAATGTACTTTTCTTACATATGATTCTCATTACAGCAAGGCTGATAGTGGGTATAGTCTTGTATAAAGTACTTTTCCTACACATTATTCTCATTACAACAAGGCTTATTGACTCTCGATCTGTGGCCAGTTCTCATGCCGTCTCTATCGTCATTTTCAAATATTTTTTAATGACACGTTGCCCTTGTCGTATCCTGCCTGTATGATTTTTATGAAGATTTTCCACTCAGGCATTGAGACATGTGCTGCTGAAATTGACCTTGAATATTTATATAACAGAGTACCTTGACATTTTGTAAAGGTCCAGTTGATTGAACTCAATATTAGCCCATTTCTTCTCAATTATATTTTTTCCACCCTCTTCCAGATAAAGGTAGTGTTTAAATGTGGCAGCTGGGCGTCAACACCAATAACAATACACCCTGGTTTACCACACGGGTTACCATTATTTTCGTTTCTGTTTTACCTGGTTGATGTTATAAATTCCATAAGGGATAGAGGGCGGGTGCGTGATTCAAGTAATAGTAGTGAATCTACAACACTAACCAGACTTCAAGAATTTCAAGTCAAGTGTGCTGTAGCTAGACTAGAGCACTTTACTGGTAGCCAAAAGAAGAATAGTAAATCAACAAAGAACCGGGGTCGCAGCAAGCTGAGAGACATACTGAAGAGGAGATCAGAGCACTTATGGACTAATTGGTTCTATATGCAGTCAATGCCTGTGGTATATTTTCTCAGTATAACGCAAGTCGTCGAAATGCCGCCCCTTGAATGTTTTTTCTTTAAAATAGCTTATGCTATTTCGCTGATTATGTCGCCCCCTTATGGTACCGCCTGATGTGGCCGCCTCTCTGTATCATAGCACTGCACGGCTCTGTGTGCAGTAATGATGTATCAGACAAATGTATAAGTTAGTCCACTATAGCCAGAAATTACGATATCTCGACTGAGCTGAAATCGCCGTTTCTTCTTGTTTCCATCACTACTTGTATTTCGGTATATTTACATTGAGTATTTACGTGTTACATAGCAATGGAGAACCTGTGGATGTTCTACCCCTCTGTACATCAGTCAGAATTGAACCCTCTAGCACAAGAGAGATAGAGTTAGATTTACCAATATTATCTTTCACAGGTTAATTGCAAGTACGCCAGGTAATTTTGTCAAATCAGACCCACCTGGAGACTATTTAGCGCAGGAGATGGCGCCGCATCTTATGTAAATTATTAAGGAATGTGTAGTAGGCATGGATATACTTATACACCTGTGCTAACATATTAGAAAGTACACACAGGTGTCTCCACATGTAGGCTTGGTACCTGTTTCTTAAACAAGGACTTGAAAGAAGGTACCTTGTCTTACGTGTTGATACACTTCCTGGTATCTGAGAAATCTTCATGAGATTGGGTAGCTCAGGTGTAAGAGAAATATTCAGAATTTTGGATGTCCTCAGTACAAACTGGAAGAACAACGCTAATCACATGAAGTAGATGTTGCATAATGACAACAGGTGGTGTCGGAGAAAGATCAAAGACATAAATGTAACTGGTGGTTGTGATAGAATGATCAAAGACATACATATAACTGGTGGTTGTGATAGAAAGATCAAAGACATAAATATAACTGGTGGTTGTGATAGAATGATCAAAGACATAAATATAACTGGTGGTTGTGATAGAAAGATCAAAGACATAAATATAACTGGTGGTTGTGATAGAATGATCAAAGATCGAAGTTAGATTTAAGATCAGTATTAAGTGGTTCAACACCACTGGTTGAGATCGAATGATCAAAGACACAAATATACCTGGTGGTTGCGAGAGAATGATCAAAGACATAAATATACCTGGTGGTTGCTATAGAATGATCAAAGACATAAATATACCTGGTGGTTGCGAGAGAATGATCAAAGACATAAATATACCTGGTGGTTGCTATAGAATGATCAAAGACATAAATATACCTGGTGGTTGAGATAGAATGATCAAAGACATAAATATACCTGGTGGTTGAGATAGAATGATCAAAGACATAAATATACCTGGTGGTTGAGATAGAATGATCAAAGACATAAATATACCTGGTGGTTGAGATAGAATGATCAAAGACATTAATATACCTGGTGGTTGAGATAGAATGATCAAAGACATAAATATACCTGGTGGTTGCGAGAGAATGATCAAAGACATAAATATACCTGGTGGTTGCGAGAGAATGATCAAAGACATAAGTATACCTGGTGGTTGCGAGAGAATGATCAAAGACATAAATATACCTGGTGGTTGCGAGAGAATGATCAAAGACATAAATATACCTGGTGGTTGAGATAGAATGATCAAAGACATAAATATACCTGGTGGTTGCGAGAGAATGATCAAAGACATAAATATACCTGGTGGTTGCGAGAGAATGATCAAAGACATAAATATACCTAGTGGTTGCGAGAGAATGATCAAAGACATAAATATACCTGGTGGTTGAGATATAATGATCAAAGACATAAATATACCTGGTGGTTGAGATAGAATGATCAAAGACATAAATATACCTGGTGGTTGAGATAGAATGATCAAAGACATAAATATACCTGGTGGTTGAGATAGAATGATCAAAGACATAAATATACCTGGTGGTTGCGAGAGAATGATCAAAGACATAAATATACCTGGTGGTTGAGATAGAATGATCAAAGACATAAATATACCTGGTGGTTGTGAGAGAATGATCAAAGACATAAATATACCTGGTGGTTGCGAGAGAATGATCAAAGACATAAATATACCTGGTGGTTGCGAGAGAATGATCAAAGACATAAATATACCTGGTGGTTGCGAGAGAATGATCAAAGACATAAATATACCTGGTGGTTGCGAGAGAATGATCAAAGACATAAATATACCTGGTGGTTGCGAGAGAATGATCAAAGACATAAATATACCTGGTGGTTGAGATAGAATGATCAAAGACACAAATATACCTGGTGGTTGCGATAGAATGATCAAAGACATAAATATACCTGGTGGTTGCGAGAGAATGATCAAAGACATAAATATACCTGGTGGTTGCGAGAGAATGATCAAAGACATAAATATACCTGGTGGTTGAGATAGAATGATCAAAGACATAAATATACCTGGTGGTTGTGATAGAATGATCAAAGACATAAATATACCTGGTGGTTGCGAGAGAAAGATCAAAGACACAAATATACCTGGTGGTTGCTATAGAATGATCAAAGACATAAATATACCTGGTGGTTGCGATAGAATGATCAAAGACATAAATATACCTGGTGGTTGCGATAGAATGATCAAAGACATAAATATACCTGGTGGTTGCTATAGAATGATCAAAGACATAAATATACCTAGTGGTTGAGATAGAATGATCAAAGACACAAATATACCTGGTGGTTGAGATAGAATGATCAAAGACACAAATATACCTGGTGGTTGCGATAGAATGATCAAAGACATAAATATACCTGGTGGTTGCGATAGAATGATCAAAGACATAAATATATCTGGTGGTTGCTATAGAATGATCAAAGACATAAATATACCTGGTGGTTGAGATAGAATGATCAAAGACATAAATATACCTGGTGGTTGAGATCGAATGATCAAAGACATAAATATACCTGGTGGTTGAGATAGAATGATCAAAGACACAAATATACCTGTTGGTTGCGATAGAATGATCAAAGACATAAATATACCTGGTGGTTGAGATAGAATGATCAAAGACACAAATATACCTGGTGGTTGCGATAGAATGATCAAAGACATAAATATACCTGGTGGTTGCGAGAGAATGATCAAAGACATAAATATATCTGGTGGTTGCTATAGAATGATCAAAGACATAAATATACCTGGTGGTTGAGATCGAATGATCAAAGACATAAATATACCTGGTGGTTGAGATCGAATGATCAAAGACACAAATATACCTGTTGGTTGCGATAGAATGATCAAAGACATAAATATACCTGGTGGTTGCGAGAGAATGATCAAAGACATAAATATACCTGGTGGTTGCGAGAGAATGATCAAAGACATAAATATACCTGGTGGTTGAGATAGAATGATCAAAGACATAAATATACCTGGTGGTTGCGAGAGAATGATCAAAGACATAAGTATACCTGGTGGTTGCGAGAGAATGATCAAAGACATAAATATACCTGGTGGTTGCGAGAGAATGATCAAAGACATAAATATACCTGGTGGTTGCGAGAGAATGATCAAAGACATAAATATACCTAGTGGTTGCGAGAGAATGATCAAAGACATAAATATACCTGGTGGTTGAGATAGAATGATCAAAGACATAAATATACCTGGTGGTTGAGATAGAATGATCAAAGACATAAATATACCTGGTGGTTGCGAGAGAATGATCAAAGACATAAATATACCTGGTGGTTGAGATAGAATGATCAAAGACATAAATATACCTGGTGGTTGCGAGAGAATGATCAAAGACATAAATATACCTGGTGGTTGCGAGAGAATGATCAAAGACATAAATATACCTGGTGGTTGCGAGAGAATGATCAAAGACATAAATATACCTGGTGGTTGCGAGAGAATGATCAAAGACATAAATATACCTGGTGGTTGTGAGAGAATGATCAAAGACATAAATATACCTGGTGGTTGCGAGAGAATGATCAAAGACATAAATATACCTGGTGGTTGAGATAGAATGATCAAAGACACAAATATACCTGGTGGTTGCGATAGAATGATCAAAGACATAAATATACCTGGTGGTTGTGAGAGAATGATCAAAGACATAAATATACCTGGTGGTTGCGAGAGAATGATCAAAGACATAAATATACCTGGTGGTTGAGATAGAATGATCAAAGACATAAATATACCTGGTGGTTGTGATAGAATGATCAAAGACATAAATATACCTGGTGGTTGCGAGAGAAAGATCAAAGACACAAATATACCTGGTGGTTGCTATAGAATGATCAAAGACATAAATATACCTGGTGGTTGCGATAGAATGATCAAAGACATAAATATACCTGGTGGTTGCGATAGAATGATCAAAGACATAAATATACCTGGTGGTTGCTATAGAATGATCAAAGACATAAATATACCTGGTGGTTGAGATAGAATGATCAAAGACACAAATATACCTGGTGGTTGAGATAGAATGATCAAAGACACAAATATACCTGGTGGTTGAGATCGAATGATCAAAGACATAAATATACCTGGTGGTTGAGATAGAATGATCAAAGACACAAATATACCTGTTGGTTGCGATAGAATGATCAAAGACATAAATATACCTGGTGGTTGCGAGAGAATGATCAAAGACATAAATATACCTGGTGGTTGCGAGAGAATGATCAAAGACATAAATATACCTGGTGGTTGAGATAGAATGATCAAAGACATAAATATACCTGGTGGTTGTGATAGAATGATCAAGGCAAATACTCGAATAACTACCGAGCTGAGGCAGAGGCAATCAAAAAGGCGGCCGAAATGATCTTGGAGAGAAGAAACACTACACGCAACAAGGTCGTGATATTCACCGATGCTCTATCGGTCATCACGGCACTCAAATGCGTTGGCAAAACTGAGATGAATGAGCTCAAAACGTCCCTCGCTGAACTAACGAGTTCACTCAAACGCACTGTCATCCAGTGGATACCGTCACACTGCAACATTAAGGGAAACGAAGCGGCCGACAAGCTAGCCAAAGAGGGCGGGCGACTACCCCAGACTGATCTCGAGATCAGCTATGAGGAAGTCAAAACAACCATCGGTTCGTACTATCGAAGCAAGTGGGCAAAAGACCACCCGCAGTACACAGACAGTGACGGATACTATGGTCTCTCGCGCAGTGAACAAGTCACCATATTTCGCCTCCGTACCGGCCACAACAAGCTCAGAGCCCACATGTTCCATAAATTTAAAATTGGCACAACTAGCCTGTGCCCATGCAATATGGCAGACATGACGGCAGAACACGTCTTGCAAGACTGTCCACGTTTAGCAGGTATACGGAAAGAGTACTGGCCACAACACACAGAGCTTCGCGAAAAGCTGTACGGAGGAACGGAGTCCCAAAACAAACAGTTAAATTCATGATAGAAGTTGGTCCATCAGGCTAGGCCGGGAACGCAAAGGAAAGGAAGGATCAAAGACATAAATATACCTGGTGGTTGCGAGAGAAAGATCAAAGACACAAATATACCTGGTGGTTGCTATAGAATGATCAAAGACATAAATATACCTGGTGATTGTGATATAATTATCAAAGACATAAATATACCTGGTGGTTGTGATAGAATGATCAAAGACATTAATATACCTGGTGGTTGCGATAGAATGATCAAAGACATAAATATACCTGGTGATTGAGATAGAATGATCAAAGACATCAATATACCTGGTGGCTGTGATAGAATGATCAAAGACATAAATATACCTGGTGGTTGTGATAGAATGATCAAAGACATAAATATACCTGGTGGTTGTGATAGAATGATCAAAGACATAAATATACCTGGTGGTTGTGATAGAATGATCAAAGACATAAATATACCTGGTAGTTGAGATAGAATGATCAAAGACATAAATATACCTGGTAGTTGAGATAGAATGATCAAAGACATAAATATACCTGGTAGTTGAGATAGAATGATCAAAGACATAAATATACCTGGTGGTTGTGATAGAATGATCAAAGACATAAATATACCTGGTAGTTGAGATAGAATGATCAAAGACATAAATATACCTGGTAGTTGAGATAGAATGATCAAAGACATAAATATACCTGGTAGTTGAGATAGAATGATCAAAGACATAAATATACCTGGTGGTTGTGATAGAATGATCAAAGACATAAATATACCTGGTGGTTGAGATAGAATGATCAAAGACATAAATATATCTGGTGGTTGCTATAGAATGATCAAAGACATAAATATACCTGGTGGTTGAGATAGAATGATCAAAGACATAAATATACCTGGTGGTTGAGATAGAATGATCAAGGACATAAATATACCTGGTGGTTGAGATAGAATGATCAAAGACATAAATATACCTGGTGGTTGAGATAGAATGATCAAAGACATAAATATACCTGGTGGTTGAGATAGAATGATCAAAGACATAAATATACCTGGTGGTTGAGATCGAATGATCAAAGACATAAATATACCTGGTGGTTGCTATAGAATGATCAAAGACATAAATATACCTGGTGGTTGAGATAGAATGATCAAAGACACAAATATACCTGGTGGTTGAGATAGAATGATCAAAGACATAAATATACCTGGTGGTTGCGATAGAATGATCAAAGACATAAATATACCTGGTGGTTGCGATAGAATGATCAAAGACATAAATATACCTGGTGGTTGCGATAGAATGATCAAAGACATAAATATACCTGGTGGTTGCGATAGAATGATCAAAGACATAAATATACCTGGTGGTTGAGATAGAATGATCAAAGACATAAATATACCTGGTGGTTGAGATAGAATGATCAAAGATCGAAGTTTTGAGTGGTTCAACATCACTGGTTGAGAGTTTCTACAAATCTTTTCCTGAAAGTGCAAGACCCTCAGAAACCAATAACATCAACAAAATAAGAAAATTACAAACTAACGAAAACGTGATCATACCATGCGGTTTTTCTTTTCTCAACTGCTGTTTTACCTCAGCGTCAGGAAAATAGTGTTAGACATGGAATAACATTAAAATCATTGCGTATCCTTTATAGGTCGTCGTACGGACGCCAGTTAGACTTGTAACATGAGTTATATTGTTGAGGTAAACTGGGTTAGGCATGTCCTTTCTGTGAATAACAGATCACAATGTGTGATGTGGTCACCATCAAGACGATCAAGCTGACGTTTTAGTATATTTCTGGTCCTCACCACATCGTTGTTTATCCTGAGTAGACATTTGTCACTCTAACAGTTGTTCTGAATATCTCTTTTTGATAGGTTAGATGTTTAATCTCTGCTGCCGTCGTGCTTACATCATATGTAATACCCTTAACCCATCTTCTCCGTGGTCATCCTCTTTTCCTAGAAGTCTTCTTCCATAATGGTCTTCTCCAATCGTTCTTGTCTTTTTTATCATCAAATAGCTTGTCCTGAGCAGAACTTTGCCACCGCAACAGTCTTCCAGAATTTATCTCTCTCATAGACCAGATGTTCTGCCTCTGCTGCCGTCAGTGTTCAAATCATCAGTTACATCCTGAATCCATCTTCTCCGTGGTCTTCCTCTTTTTCTCTTTGCCGGTATACCTTCTTCCATGATGGTCTTCTTCAGCCCTTCATGTCTTTTTATATGTTCAAAATATCTCAATTTTCTCTTTCTCATTTGTAGCATCAGCCAGTTTTCTTTGATTTTGAGTTCTTTCTGGATAGATCTATTTGTTCTCTTCTCTGTCCAAGATATACGAAGGACTCTTCTATAACACTTATATTCAAAAGCACATATATGTTTTTCCACTGCTTTATTAAATGTCCATGCTTCACACCCATACGTTGCCACTGGGAATATGCATGCTCTTAGTATTCTGATCTTTGTTTTCTTATCAGTTCCGTTACATACTGTTTTTAGTTGTTTAATTTTTTGTAAAGCCATGTTTGTTCTTCTGTTAATTTCCTTCATCCCATTTCCATCTGTCTTGTCTTTTTATATATCCAAAATACTTAAATGTTCTCAGTCTTAGTTGTAACATCAGCTAGTTTCTTTAATTTTGAGTTCCTTCTGGATAGATCTATTTGTTTTCTATATTCAATATTACTGTTAGTGTTATCTAGACATCTTGTTTTAGTATATCCTGAAATTATTCTCCTTCCTGGCATTGACCATACTGTTCCATGATCGAGTAATGACTTCTACTACATAGATCATCTACTTAACGTCCTAAGTTTTGAGACGATAACCACTGAACTCTGTCAGCTGTTCCCGCACTCATTCACCACCTGCTCCTGTGCCTTCTCAGACATACAGCCAGTTCCGGATTAGCTATATAGCAGATGTAGCAAATGCTACGGGCCCCTCGTTTCTGGAGGCCCCGCGCCTAGAGTAAAAAAATGTTTATCTTGTAAAATGTCGGTTTAAATTTTTTTTTCTTCAGATCTAGCTTTTTTGCAGCAAACAATAAATTTTATATATTTTTTATTTTTATTTTTCTAGCTCCTGAAGCATGAGGATCTTGAACTGCAATTTTAGAAACTTATAATGGAAAATTGATTAGTATCGTGTTTTCCAAATGTAGAAATTGTTTTACGAATTTACTTGTCTTTAATGATTAATAACTGCTATAGAGAACGTTCTTTTTTTCAACATTAAAGCGTATAAAAAGTGATACATGATGGGACAAGATCGTTTAAATAACCTCACCTTAATAAACATTGAATGTCATTTACTTCGAGAAATTGATTTGTCTAGTGTTATCTCTAAATTTGCTCACATTAAATCGAGACAAGTTTGTAACCGTTGTACTTTATTTTATTATCATACAAAACCTAGGGCCTCTTGGTAACATTTGCTACAGGCCCCGCACTGGCGTAATCCGGCAGAGCATACCGTATCGTCACATTAATGACTAATATTAAAGTAATAGCAATAACTCAAAAGTGATAACTTCGGAAAGCACATTACTTCGGACTGTACACTAACTTCGTATTGTAGACTAACTCTGGTTACAATAGTGACTTCATGTAAGCAGAGAGACTAGCTACAACAGTGACTTAATGTAAGCAAAGAGACTAGCTACAACAGTGACTTCATGTAAGCAAAGAGACTAGCTACAACAGTGACTTCATGTAAGCAAAGAGACTAGCTACAACAGTGACTTCATGTAAGCAGTGAGTCTAGTTACAACAGTGACTTCATGTAAGCAGAGAGACTAACTACAACAGTGACTTCATGTAAGCAGAGAGACTAGCTACAACAGTGACTTCATGTAAGCAAAGAGACTAGCTACAACAGTGACTTCATGTAAGCAGAGAGACTAGCTACAACAGTGGCTTCATGTAAGCAGAGAGACTAGCTACAATAGTGACTTCATGTAAGCAGAGAGACTAACTACAACAGTGACTTCATGTAAGCAGAGAGACTAGCTACAATAGTGACTTCATGTAAGCAGAGAGACTAGCTACAACAGTGACTTCATGTAAGCAGAGAGACTAGCTACAACAGTGACTTCATGTAAGCAGAGAGACTAGCTACAACAGTGACTTCATGTAAGCAGAGAGACTAGCTACAACAGTGACTTCATGTAAGCAGAGAGACTAGCTACAACAGTGACTTCATGTAAGCAAAGAGACTAGCTACAACAGTGACTTCATGTAAGCAGAGAGACTAGCTACAACAGTGACTTAATGTAAGCAAAGAGACTAGCTACAACAGTGACTTCATGTAAGCAAAGAGACTAGCTACAACAGTGACTTCATGTAAGCAAAGAGACTAGCTACAACAGTGACTTCATGTAAGCAGTGAGTCTAGTTACAACAGTGACTTCATGTAAGCAGAGAGACTAACTACAACAGTGACTTCATGTAAGCAGAGAGACTAGCTACAACAGTGACTTCATGTAAGCAAAGAGACTAGCTACAACAGTGACTTCATGTAAGCAGAGAGACTAGCTACAATAGTGACTTCATGTAAGCAGAGAAACTAGCTACAACAGTGACTTCATGTAAGCAGAGAGACTAGCTACAACAGTGACTTCATGTAAGCAGAGAGACTAGCTACAACAGTGACTTCATGTAAGCAGAGAGACTAACTACAACAGTGACTTCATGTAAGCAGAGAGACTAGCTACAACAGTGACTTCATGTAAGCAGAGAGACTAGCTACAACAGTGACTTCATGTAAGCAGAGAGACTAACTACAACAGTGACTTCATGTAAGCAGAGAGACTAACTACAACAGTGACTTTATGTAAGCAAAGAGACTAGCTACAACAGTGACTTCATGTAAGCAGAGAGACTAACTACAACAGTGACTTCATGTAAGCAGAGAGACTAACTACAACAGTGATAGTGATTTGAACACACATAATCAAGTAAAAGTAACAGAAAAAGTGATAGTGATTTGAACAGACAATCAAGTAAAAGTAACAGAATATTATTTTTGGAAATGTCACCCGTGTGTTGTCGGAGCTCACAAGAGGAGCAAATAATAGTACCACTGTGACCAATAAGACATGTCGTGAGAGGCGATTTAGGTCGGGGCCTAGGAAGCTACCCTAGTAAATAAAAAGCGTCGAAGAAATCGGATGTAATGGCCTACTTGTAGGTGCATAACTGGCACAATATAAAATTACTCTTAGGCTCAGATCACATAGAAATCACAAAGAGTAGGCCTAACAAGTGGTCGATATGGAGCTTTCAAAGAAGAAAAAGTTGACGTGATTAAATAAAATGTTCACTACAATATAAATTTCAGACAACACAGAAGAAGTAATCCGATTTCTTGTTCATCAGGATTCCATGATTCTGCCATGATCTCATGACATTGGTACAATTACTAAGATTATCAGACTTTACAAGGTGTCTTGATATTGTCATAAAATTAATCATGTCTTCATACAAACCACAGACTAAAATATCATCTCTCAACATCCGTTACCATCTTGTTCTCGTCTCATACAATAGAAGATTTATCTTGCTGGAGAGAAGAACAATAGTTTATCGGATCTAGTAACATCCTTGATCAGTCTAATATTATCTGAGACATCGTCTAGAAGTGATAGAATACACATGAGAACAACAACACCATCTGTTACTCAACAAGTTTCTTCTAGTAGTCTACTTTATTTCCTTTCAATGTTTACCAAACATCAAATTCCCAACATAACACCAATATAAACATGGCAAGAAAAGTTACATGAGAAATAAGATAACAAATATTTAGGAAAGTAAAGAACTGAAAAAATGCAACGTCTAACTAAACTTTTTGTTGTAAATTTGTTTTCTTTTTCTGTTTCACCGTCGTTCATTTTATTTCACCGGAACAGATTTTGTTGGGATTTTATCTATTTATACAAAATTGTAATTTTACTTCTTTAATTATATTTGATATTTATCAGTATATATTCCACGACAGTGAGCTGTAAAATTATTTATTCCAAAAAAAGAAATTGCATAGCTGTTGTTTCAACAAAATAATTGTAGAACATGGTGTTCAAGGAAACTAACGGCAAATAATGCATTCCAAGTTGATAATTACAGATGTATCTCAAGACAGAAAAGCTGGCTTTTGTGGCGAGAAACACACATAAAACGGTAAGCAGGCTTGCACGCAAAAATCAGTCAGAAGCGCAATCACAGGTGTCATGGCAACGCTTGAATTAATAGCGGGCGAACACAGAAAAAGACGAAGATAATTACAAAACTAACTATTGATAATCAAGAACTATACAATCTTTTTCAAGTTAGTAATAACAGTAGTATATATATATATATTTTCCAAATTAACAACAACGACAGAGGGGCAGTAACAATTTGTTGGAACACGGAGCAATATCAGAGACTGTGATTGCCAAGACCATGTATCACTTCTCCGTAATCTGTCTTGTAAACATATACGACTGGGTAATGAAGTAGACGATAGAAGAGAACTAGTTACGACAGAGATGAAGTGTCCACATCAAGAAACCATCGATTCAATAATGAAGACATCAGGAAAAAGGTGGGTACATCATCAGTTCTGAACTTCTTCAAGACATAACAAATTAACTGTGACATGGCCTAGCAAGCCGTCAGTGGTTTAAGTAAATTTCATTTGAGCTCATAGAGTCAAGAAGAGATTTCATGAATAAGCTAACAGAGCCAACAGGAAAAGAGCCCGTTGTAGAAATCTCTAATTATCCTGACTCTGTGAGGCAACTTACGGATTAGAGAGAGAGAGAGAGAGAAAGAGAGAGAGAAAGAAAGAGCGAGAGAGCGAGCGAGAGAGAGAGAAAGAGAGAGAGAGAGAGAGAAAGCGAGAGAGAGAGAAAGAAAGAGCGAGAGAGAGAGAGAGAGAGAGAGAGAGAAAGACAATAAATTAAATGGTTCAGTCACATAAACAGATTACCAACAGACACTACGCCTCAAATGGCAGTTATATTCAGATACAGTGTTTACAAGCCAAAGGTCACAGAAATAACAGAAGCTGTGAAAGACACCACGTACAAAGCACAGACAAGAGCAAATTCTAGTAATTTCTTCTTGTCCTGATACTGTGAGACAAAACAGGATTATAGAAAATAGAAGAATGAAGCAACGATAATGATCTGGGCTGTGAAGATGAAGCCTGGTGGAGGAGATCTATGTCTGGCTGCTAGAAAAGTATCAACTCTTTCATCTTTAACACGTATCCCCTTTCTGAGAATTCAAGACGAAGTCTCATGTAGAACGAGTGTCAAGCTGCTCAGGACATTGTAAGCGCCGTCACTTTAAGCCAAACATCATCAGATGGACCTCCAACATACCATCTCTTGTCCATATGTTGCATTCTGCCATCAGGCTGTAATTGGCTCATCTCTTGTCCATATGTTGCTTTCTGCCATCAGGCTGTAGTTTGTTTATCTCTTGTCCATATGTTGCACTCTGCCATCAGGTTGTACTTTGTTCATCTCTTGTCCATATGTTGCATTCTGCCATCAGGATGTAGTTTGTTCATCTCTTGATGTTTAACCCTCCCCCCACTTGTGTCTCGGTGTTCATCTTGCTCAACGTACTTCAATATTTGAGTCAAGTAGTGCTCTGGAACTTCCTAGAACATTCTGTAAACCCACCAGAATAGAAAGAAAAACTAGACATTCATCAACTTGAAATCGAACGCACTACTTTTACTTTCTAACGAAGAATAAAATGAGTTCAAATTGGTACTTTCTTTCAACTTAACTCCTTCACCCTTGTGATCCGATATAATGATTTCTTAGATGACACAAAGCCAGTTTACTGACTATTTTAGTATATCTTGCAATATCACTTTGTGAATGTGATAACAAACAGCAGCATTGATACCATACCATATCAGTAGCAGTTCTGTTTTCCTTATGCATTTTGTGGACGAAATTAAGTTATGTTATGCAATCGCCTTCATGGCACATTGGGCATTCTCGTGCGTGTTCTGTCCTCTGCTGCAGCCATCCTAAAGTTAATTTGCTCACCGTACCGATGAGAAGTTCATTAGTATACATTCTCTATTTACCACGAAGACGACACAGGCATGTCCAAACTTAATTCCGAATTCCCTGACTCGTTCCATTTGTGGACGAAGTTCTGGTCGTCTTGCATAAACATTCTCAGTGCACACCATGAATACCCAAACCGACACAATCAAATAGTCCACGAACAAGATGGACATCAAGCATGACAAATTAGAAATCGGTGGCAAGAGTTATTTTTTCCAAACTAAAAAACATTTCTTTGAAATTTAGTTATAGTAGACAAATATGCGCATCATTGAATAAGTGGAGCGATAGTTATTGGTTCATTGAACTTGTTTCCGGCGACTGAACATCGGCAAACATGGGGTCCCTCCTACAGATACATCACACTAGAATAATGGCGGTTATCAGATTGGAGGACTAGTGGTAAACATTTCAATACTTAGTTGTAATTTTCGGGTGGGGAATTTCAGTTAGAAAGTAATGACGAGTCGTCCCACAGGAAGCTTCAAAGAGTTGTCGTTATCTGAGTGAACCTAACTGACATTTGAAATGCAATCGTTACTATCTGAACTCAAATGCTGTAATCACACAAACTCATAAACATACAAATTCACAGGTGTCTCTGTGGCATAGATTTTAGGTACTCGTCTCTCGTGCCAAAGGTTCCAAGTTTGCTCCTCCGGAGCCATCTGGATAATTTCCCCAGAGATCCATGATCCCAGGGTAGGAAAGAGAGTTCCTAGTCCTATCGGAGACGGACGATAAAAACGAAGATCACGTGTTTAATTTGAGCACGTAAACAAACCATTGGCAGCTCAAAATCGAGAAGAGCAGGCTGGAAAGCCGCTGCCTGAGTAAAATTCATTTAAAAAAGATTTAAAATAAAATTCTTACCAAAAATATCTCCACCATCTTCAAAATTACATCGGGACCCTCGCCGGTGCTACGGAGTTTGTGCGCTACAGCTGAGATCTTCCTGTGTAAGAAAGAGATCGAAGCACACATGGCTCCTCACCGAAGTGATCTGATGATGGTCCACTGAATCTATCAATCAATCAATCAATCAACAAGTACACACTGATACACACACACATACAAGAACATAATACTTGCTCACAGAGTGACACACATACAAGAACATAATACTTGATCACAGAGTGACACACATACAAGAACATAATACTTGCTCACAGAGTGACACACATACAAGAACATAATACTTGATCACAGAGTGACACACATACAAGAACATAATACTTGCTCACAGAGTGACACACATACAAGAACATAATACTTGATCGCACACATGCAGGGATACACTACTTAAACACAGACACACTTATATACACAAATTTAAACACACATACACGGACAGAATAATCAAACACAAACCCATACACACAGTCATATTTAATACTTAAACACACACACAAACATACATATACACAAATACACTATAGTACTTTACCATACTCAAAAGTCTCATTTGTTATTGATGTTGGGTTAACATACTACTATTGCAACGAAATCTATGTCATCATTTGTAAACGTTGTAGCAATGCTTATAAAGGTGAAATAGGAAAGAAACATATTGACCGTTACTGCACGAATCAAAAGCTCTAAGGACCTCAGAGGCAAGCATGGAGACCAATGTTAAATTAACCAGTTAACCACTCACTCATGTTCAATTAACCAGTTAACCACTCACACATGTTCAATTAACCAGTTAACCATTCACTCATGTTCAATTAACCAGTTAACCACTCACTCATGTTCAATTAACCAGTTAACCACTCACTCATGTTCAATTAACCAGTTAACCACTCACTCATGTTCAATTAACCAGTTAACCACGCACCCATGTTCAATTAACCAGTTAACCACTCACTCCTGTTCAATTAACCAGCTAACCACTCACTCATGTTAAATTAACCAGTTAACCACTCACTCATGTTCAATTAACCAGCTAACCACAAATAAATATTAAATTCGAATCATTAAACAATGCTTTTATCCCGGACACATTTACATTGAATTCATTCTACGATTAACAAAAAAAAAACCACTCACAGAGTTACTTCCCATATCATCTAATATGCTACTACCAGACATAACAGAGAAACGTAATGTTCTTCATCTGATGCTCTCCCTTGTAAAACTACCATTGTTTATTTGCTAAAACAGACAGGAATCACGGTAAGTGTCTTGTTATTTTCCCAGTATTCAACAGTCGATGTTATGTGTGACCTATTGCATTCATGATATGTATTACATATGGTTAATTATGATATCAGTCATTTATATCATATGTTTGTGTTATTTAAATTGTGTTCTTATTTTGATAATAGTTCACCACACAAAAATAGAAGAAAATGTAAAATTGTTATGCCCAGAATGAGGTTGTTGGGCAATGTGAAGGTCGTGTAGAAAGTTATTCAAGTTAGTTATTAATGTCCCAATAAACTGAATTTGTCTGTTGACAGTTGTAATATGTTCCATTGATAGGGTCATCTTCAATGCATTTCAGTGAACAAATATGCGTTCAAATATTGTTCGTGCACAGGACGATCTTAACAGCAGTGAACTAGCTTCGTATCACATGCGAGGACTCTCCCCACTACCCCCGATATAATTGTCAGGATGATGGTAGTTTTTAGTAATTTTATTTCAATTGTTATTAACGACATTCTACCCAAACAGCAGATTTTCGATCGACGTTTATCTATTCTACATCAACCACTGTTATTTTACATGTTTAATTTGAACACCAGACCTAGGTTTTGTCATCCTTATCCGATAGTAATAGGAACTCTATATTAAAGAAACCTGGAATATGGCGCTGAAGAATGTGGAGCAACTTGTTTAGATATTATTGGTCCAAGCAGGCTGTGATTACAACGAAATTCTACACAGTACACGCTACATGATGATGATTGCTAGTTTACATTTGGGCACCTGAAACCATATCTAAGTAAAACTACATAAAATCTACATTTGGGCACCTGAAACCATATCTAAGTAAAACTACACAAAATATCTAGTGAACCGTAACAGTTATATATCTATATCTTCTTCTTTCAACTCGCATTAAAGCATTAATACATTTTCAGTAACTAGATCTGCTTTGAGCAAGCCAGTTTAGTTCATTCCAGGTCTGTCCCTCCTCTTCTCTTTCTCTATCTCCAGTTCGTCTCCATGTCTCTCTAGGTCATACCCTTCTTATCTTGTCTTCCTGGTTCCATTTCAAAGTAACATGTGGGTGTCTGGTTTTCTGCATTCTTAACGTGTGTCCCAACCACTTACATCTCCTCTGTTTTATTTCCTAGTTGATTCTGTTGATGCCTGCGTCCCGGGTGATCTCAGTATTTGGTATTCTCTGGTCTCAACAAGTTCAGAGAAATCTTCTGAGACATCTTCCCTCAAAGTCTCTTATGTGACTGTCTGTCTTGTTACTTGCTTTCCATGTCTCTCACGCATACAGTAGGACTGATATATATATATATCTATATATTTTTAAAACTTATCAATAACATTGAAATATAATTAGATATATTTCTCTGAAATTGCAAATCGTCTCAATATTTCTGATATCTCTCACTCAATGTGCGGTTTATATTATTGCATGTCTTTTCCAAACTAACTCAAGACTATATCAAATAGTATTTGTCAATCTCTGAATGGTTGTCGTCAGATAATTCTAGTTATCACTTCTAATCCTTCATTCTAATTGTGTCTCCTTGATTTATATTCTAGAATCAGCTTGTTCATAAATGGTTAAACATGATCCCTCCCTCCCTCTCCCTCTCTTTCTTCATCACATTTTATAACAGATTCTAACTGAAATCCCTTTCTGACTTTATTCTATCCCTTGAGTTATGTGACATCTGCATGTCACATCTACAGGAAGAGTTATGCTCTCGGCACATTTGGTAAGATTTGTAATGTTATTGATGGAAGATCTGTGCCTTCTTCTCTCCCTTGCGGAAAAAGCAAATTATAATCTCTTTTTTGTAGTGTGACATTTGTGGCATGGATATCATCTATATTATGTCATGAGAAATATAATTTTATATACATCATTTTATATACAACAACATTTTATATACAACATTTTATATACAACATTTTAAATACATCATTTTATATACAGCTTCAGAGAGAGTATAATCTGTCATTTTGCCAAGTCTTATCTTTGTAAGTAATACGGAAAAACAAAATGGTAAGTTAACCGATAACATTAGAGCCTCGATAATGTAGTGGTTAGTGCACTCGTTTTGTAGATGAGAAGTCCGGGGTTCAAATCCACAACGTAATGGGCATTTTTCGACAATAACAGCTCTTATGTCGACCCAGCTTCCGATGGGTATCAGAGAAACTCTGAGAAATAAAGGTGGTAAATGGAATGTTAACCTCATTGTGTTCCGTTGTTGAAAGAAAAATATAGTCCTAAAACCGTATTTCCTAATTTATAATTATATTTCTCTCGTACAGTTATACATTACATAAAGCCTGCGATAGATTTCTATATAGCGCTCTATCCTGGGCAACGTTCAATTTCGTGTATGGAATTGAGTTAGATCTTTGTTGACTCTCTCAGGAAAGATAGTTTCATATTTTCCATCGGGCTTCTTTATTTCTGGAACAATTTGCCTCCCAATATACTGCATGCTTTGTTATTCTTTGATCATTTTTTCTCAGAGTATGTCCAACATATCTCAATCTTCTCTTTCTTATAAGTTATTACTAGTGGTTGATCAGAAATTGTTTGTGATTTTATCACCTCCTGAATTAGCCCCAATATTTTTTTAAAAATTCATTCAACTTACATTCAATGTCTTTAACCATTTTTCAACACTCGTTGACAAATGTTAAAATGTGGGCACCAGAAATCTTAATTAATGGAAATCTTCATTAAGGAGAACAAACAGGTGACATCAATCAAGCTTATAAGATCAGGCATATTAACATTAGCAACATGTTTGTACTAGACAAAGAATGTTAGAAAATCAGTAAAAAAAACATCCCAGAAAACAAGAGCTTTCAAATATGCATTCTGTAGAAAACTCCACCCCCTCCCCTTCCCGTAGAAAGAGAAATAAATCTACCAAACGAGAAGATATCACGTGATTGAAGAAATATGATTGATGAGAAAAATTTAGCATTGAAGAATATGAATGACTTGAGCAGCAGAAAATTTAGCATTGAAGAATATGAATGACATGAGCAACAGAAAATTTAGCATTGAAGAATATGAAGGACTTGAGTAGCAGAAAATTTAGCATTGAAGAAATATGAATGACATGAGCAACAGAAAATTTAGCATTGAAGAATATGAATGACTTGAGCAGCAGAACATTTAGCATTGAAGAATATGAAGGACTTGAGTAGCAGAAAAAGATATGAAGGTTTGAACAAGATAATTCCGGAAAGTGGAGACAAGGTAAACGAAAGCGTAGATGATGTATACAAGAAGTGATAGATGACTGAAACATCAACATAGTCAGTTCATGTAAGCTTATGACAGAGATGATACAGTTTCAAGTATTCTTATTGTGGCAACATACTGCTAACGGCATGTTACTAGATGATAGTTATTTTCATTATGTCAGTACTAGGCAATGTAAGGGAAAACTACAGATCTGAGGTGGTCGGACCGGATTAAATCAGATCTGGAGACAACCGTAGGAGGGCTGTGATAATATTGAGTAAATCGGCGATATGGGCAAAAGACAGGTAAATTGCAATTTTACATAAGTTAAGAAAAATAACCGATTAAGTATGAAACTAAATAGCATTCGACGTTTCGAACATATGCCTTTATCAAGGTAACAAATATAGACACGAAATATTTAATAGACTACAACATATATCTAGCAAAGGATGACAAGAAATTAATACGAGCATGTGCATCTGCCTCCAAGAACTTGTTATCTCAAGGCGAATATCACATATCATCTCAACACTTTAATCCTGGCATTGACAACTGAACTTTATCAAGAAACAATAAATTAAATGGTTTGACCACATATGTAGATTACCAACAGATAACGTGCCTCAAATATCAATGTTACTCTGATACAATGTTACTCCGATACAATGTTACTCAGATACAATGCATTCAAAGCAAAAGGTCGTCCACGCACAAGATGGCTTCAGAGATAACAGAAGCGATTAAAAAACACTAATTATGAAGCGCACACAAAAACCCGTTCTAGAAATCTCTTCTTATCATGACGATGTAATGTAAAACAAGATTAGAAAAGCGCATACAAAAACCCGTTCTAGAAATCTCTTCTTATCATGACGCTGTGATGTAAAACAAGATTGGAGAAAGGAAAGAAGTATAAAAGTAACATGACAAGACCTGTTGACACTTCCTTCTTGACAATAACAATAGTATGTATAAGGGATCACAGGTAGAACAGTTGATAACGGGCTGCTCTAGTGACCACGAGCCGTGGAAACTACAGGGCTCGAGGACAACTTGGGCTAACTATTTTCGGTATGAACACATTACGTTGTTGACCTTCAGGAAATCCTGATCCTTTACTTGAGAATCTAAATGACAAGTGCCCTCAATTCACTGTAAAGCTCATCTAAATAGCAAGGCAGACCTGCGATAAGGAAAGCACGACATCACACAAAAACCTGTCCGAGCAGCATATTAGACACCATGACTAAGCTTGAGCTCATAGTGGCAGAAAAACAAACAGTATGCTAAAACAAAATCCAATATACAAATGACACACCGAGACTAGCACCCAAGTTAATCCTGGTATTAACACAGTATAAAAATGACACACCGAGACTATCACACAAGTTAATCCTGGTATTAATTAACACAGTATAAAAATGACACACCGAGACTAGCACACAAGTTAATCCTGGTATTGCCACAGAATAAAAATGACACACCGAGACTAGCACCCAAGTTAATCCTGGTATTAACACAGTATAAAAATGACACACCGAGACTAGCACACAAGTTAATCCTGGTATTAACACAGTATAAAAATGACACACCGAGACTAGCACACAAGTTAATCCTGGTATTAACAACAGTACACACGTGAGATATGAAAGCCTAGTTAGTAACACAAGTCAGATCAAGTCAGATCAAGTCAGATCAAGTCAGATCATGTGAAGTTCTATGGTATTATGTGCAAACATGTACCAACATCATCAAATAGCTTGTCATGAGCAGAACTGTGTCAATCTAACAGTACTTTAGAATATCTCTTTTGTAAGCCAGATGTCGCTTCTGCAGCCGTCAAGCTCAAATCAGCAGTTACATCGTGAATTCATCTTCTCCGTGTTCTTCATCTTCTCCTTTTGCAGGGATGCTACATTGTGTGTATGTACTTTATATAATTTACTAGATAAAGACATTTTTGTCGACACCTTCATTTACCTAGTTCTTGTACTTTGTCAAACTACCTTACCCCCTTGTTGAGATACATAGTGTTCAAGATAAAAGTAGCCTGATTGACAAATCAAAACTTGCTAATCGGACTACTTTTATCTTGAACACCCTGTATTTGACCTGTATGAAGCTGATCTAATATTTGACCTCTATGAAGCTGTTCTAATATTTGACCTGTATGAAGCTGTTCTAATATTTGACCTGTATGAAGCTGATCTAATGAGGAAATATTTCAACGTTGACAAGCTTGCATATTCCTACCACCTGTGTACAACCATATATTGCAGGCTTACAAAAGATATTGCAAGTAATTAACTGGTGTTCAATATCGCTGCTATAACACGTTTCCCAGCAACATATGTTGTATTTAGATCTAGATGACTGAGATAATCATCACATTGTAAAAGTAAGCTCAAGATTCACTCGGTAAAAACTTGTCAAAGAGGACATTCATTATTAATGGCTAGTTTGTAAATTTGTTTTTGGACGATTATTTTATACATTTTTGTTCAAGTTTCGTCACATTAAAATTTATGTGAAATATTATGCAGGTGTTCGCGACAACGAGAGACTTGGGGAGTTTAGGATGTATAATGGAGGTGTACTTTGGTCTCTTGACGATCTAATGTTGGATGAGGACATTAACATTGACGTTGAATCAATACATCGATTTAGGGAGTTTGAAATTACACGGTGTACAAGTAGAGCTGGCTGCGTGAGGGACAGGGAGAGAGATTTGTGTTTAACCAGCGAGCCACAGGAACCATCAGTATGCATACCCTTCAACATCTGGTGGGGGAGACTGAGCACCTATGGGTCTGTTCGGAAGGCTGCGAACTCAGCTCTGTAACCAAAAACCAATAACCAACATCTTCTATATTTACACAGGTAAACAATGTATGATGCGTATCCGTATCGGTCTAATAGAAAAATAACAAATTCGAGACAATTGTTTCGCACTTAAATTACACTTTGTTATTTCAATATAAGACGTGGACGACAGAAATAACATTTCAAATGAAAGACACCATGTAATAAGCGCACACAATAACCTGTTCTAGAAATCTCTCTTATACTGAGGCTGTGATCCAACCCAAGATTACAGAAAGAAAGAAAGACAGACTGAAAGATCCAAGTCAGTATAAATGAACAATATGTTTTAGAAAAACAATGTCTCAGTATCTGCAATTATCCTAATATCACCATAATCATCGACAGATTATACGATTATTTGAACATAGTATCCACCGAGATTACATGACTTAATCCTACTCTCTGTCATATTTATGTCCGTCTCTATCATTATGCTACGGAGTTCGGGCACTGCAGTTGAGATCTTACTATGTAAGAAAGAGATCGGAGCACACATGGTTACCTACCGAAGTGTACTGATGATGGTTCCATCAATAAATAAATCAATAAATCAATCAATAAATCAATCATTATGTTATGATGGTATCAGCTTCATGTAACTTTAGTACAATCTAGATTGCAAATCTATATCTACAAAACAAAATCCCTACACAAATAAGGTTAGGAGCACATGTCAAAATAGCACAAACTCAAAGACCATCAGTCATCTGCTATAAATTCACAGATAGACATGGGGTCTAATATGACAACTATGATTGATTGGTGCGTGAAGACTTGATTTCCTTATCACCAGTGTCTCTCGCCGTTAAGACGAACCTTACTCCGACTTGAGAGGAACCTCTAACTTAGATCTACAAGTAAATGTTCAAGATCTCCTGTGCTCCAACCGAGTTTCGTGGACACAACTATAATATTTGGCCAATCTGGCATCGAACCCCAGAAAACCCTTGGCACGTGCTCACTAGCACAGCGTGCTACAACTTCACCATCAGCGATCCATGTCAACACATCTGCAAACATATGTAGTTTTAAATGATCTGGCATCTGGAATTTGAAAACTAATTTGAAGCTAAAATAATGTGAAACCTTCTAGGACCTTCTACTGACTACTGGATTCATAAATGTAACTCATCTCTTTATTTAGACATTTGATTATGGGCAACAGATTGCTGAAGAAGAAGAAGTATTTGAGTAACCCTAACCATTAACCTTGTTTCTTATCTGAGACAGCATGTCGGCTATTAGGTTATCCTAACCGTTAACCGTGTTTCTTATCTGAGACAGCATGTCGGCTATTAGGTTATCCTAACCGTTAACCGTGTTTCTTATCTGAGACAGCATGTCGGCTATTAGGTTATCCTAACCGTTAACCGTGTTTCTTATCTGAGACAGCATGTCGGCTATTAGGTTATCCTAACCATTAACCTTGTTTCTTATCTGAGACAGCATGTCGGCTATTAGGTTATCCTAACCGTTAACCTTGTTTCTTATCTGAGACAGCATGCCGGCTATTAGGTTATCCTAACCATTAACCTTGTTTCTTATCTGAGACAGCATGTCGGCTATTAGGTTATCCTAACCATTAACCTTGTTTCTTATCTGAGACAGCATGTCGGCTATTAGGTTATCCTAACCGATAACCTTATTTCTTATCTGAGACAGCATGCCGGCTATTAGGTTATCCTAACCATTAACCTTGTTTCTTATCTGAGACAGCATGCCGGCTATTAGGTTATCCTAACCGTTAACCGTGTTTCTTATCTGAGACAGCATGTCGGCTATTAGGTTATCCTAACCATTAACCTTGTTTCTTATCTGAGACAGCATGTCGGCTATTAGGTTATCCTAACCGTTAACCTTGTTTCTTATCTGAGACAGCATGCCGGCTATTAGGTTATCCTAACCGTTAACCTTGTTTCTTATCTGAGACAGCATGTCGGCTATTAGGTTATCCTAACCATTAACCTTGTTTCTTATCTGAGACAGCATGCCGGCTATTAGGTTATCCTAACCGTTAACCGTGTTTCTTATCTGAGACAGCATGTCGGCTATTAGGTTATCCTAACCGTTAACCGTGTTTCTTATCTGAGACAGCATGCCGGCTATTAGGTTATCCTAACCGTTAACCTTGTTTCTTATCTGAGACAGCATGCCGGCTATTAGGTTATCCTAACCGTTAACCTTGTTTCTTATCTGAGACAGCATGCCGGCTATTAGGTTATCCTAACCGTTAACCTTGTTTCTTATCTGAGACAGCATGTCGGCTATTAGGTTATCCTAACCGTTAACCTTGTTTCTTATCTGAGACAGCATGTCGGCTATTAGGTTATCCTAACCGTTAACCTTGTTTCTTATCTGAGACAGCATGCCGGCTATTAGGTTATCGTAACCGTTAACCTTGTTTCTTATCTGAGACAGCATGTCGGCTATTAGGTTATCCTAACCGTTAACCGTGTTTCTTATCTGAGACAGCATGTCGGCTATTAGGTTATCGTAACCGTTAACCGTGTTTCTTATCTGAGACAGCATGTCGGCTATTAGGTTATCCTAACCGTTAACCGTGTTTCTTATCTGAGACAGCATGCCGGCTATTAGGTTATCCTAACCGTTAACCTTGTTTCTTATCTGAGACAGCATGCCGGCTATTAGGTTATCCTAACCGTTAACCTTGTTTCTTATCTGAGACAGCATGCCGGCTATTAGGTTATCCTAACCGTTAACCTTGTTTCTTATCTGAGACAGCATGCCGGCTATTAGGTTATCCTAACCGTTAACCTTGTTTCTTATCTGAGACAGCATGTCGGCTATTAGGTTATCCTAACCGTTAACCTTGTTTCTTATCTGAGACAGCATGTCGGCTATTAGGTTATCCTAACCGTTAACCGTGTTTCTTATCTGAGACAGCATGCCGGCTATTAGGTTATCCTAACCATTAACCTTGTTTCTTATCTGAGACAGCATGCCGGCTATTAGGTTATCCTAACCATTAACCTTGTTTCTTATCTGAGACAACATGTCGGCTATTAGGTTATCCTAACCGTTAACCGTGTTTCTTATCTGAGACAGCATGCCGGCTATTAGGTTATCCTAACCGTTAACCGTGTTTCTTATCTGAGACAGCATGTCGGCTATTAGGTTATCCTAACCGTTAACCGTGTTTCTTATCTGAGACAGCATGCCGGCTATTAGGTTATCCTAACCATTAACCTTGTTTCTTATCTGAGACAGCATGTCGGCTATTAGGTTATCCTAACCGTTAACCGTGTTTCTTATCTGAGACAGCATGCCGGCTATTAGGTTATCCTAACCGTTAACCGTGTTTCTTATCTGAGACAGCATGCCGGCTATTAGGTTATCCTAACCGTTAACCGTGTTTCTTATCTGAGACAGCATGCCGGCTATTAGGTTATCCTAACCATTAACCTTGTTTCTTATCTGAGACAGCATGTCGGCTATTAGGTTATCCTAACCATTAACCTTGTTTCTTATCTGAGACAGCATGCCGGCTATTAGGTTATCCTAACCGTTAACCGTGTTTCTTATCTGAGACAGCATGCCGGCTATTAGGTTATCCTAACCGTTAACCTTGTTTCTTATCTGAGACAGCATGCCGGCTATTAGGTTATCCTAACCGTTAACCTTGTTTCTTATCTGAGACAGCATGCCGGCTATTAGGTTATCCTAACCATTAACCTTGTTTCTTATCTGAGACAGCATGTCGGCTATTAGGTTATCCTAACCGTTAACCGTGTTTCTTATCTGAGACAGCATGCCGGCTATTAGGTTATCCTAACCATTAACCTTGTTTCTTATCTGAGACAGCATGCCGGCTATTAGGTTATCCTAACCGATCTACAAGAGGGTATGAGAAGAAGAGGAAAGTAAAGAAAACACAGGCTGATAACATTAAGGATATTTTAGGGTATAACTTTTCTACACTCGTCCGTCTCACAGATGATTGCTATCTTTGGAGGGACTTTTATGTTGTTGATTTCATCACTACGTTTCACCCCCAACACTTCTATAAAGAAGTAAATGGTGGAAGAGAAGAAGAAGATTTCATCCTTTCTCTCCTACATTCTTACATCACTACAATCATACACCTTTACACTTCTACATCCTTACACATTTACATCCCTACATCACATAATCCCTACATCCGTAGATCACACCATCCATACTTCCTCTACACCCTCTACACACCTACAACCTCTATTCTCCTACATTCTTATAGCCGTAACATTTATACCCTTACACTTACACACCCCTACCCCCTACACCCCTACATCCTCTACATACTCCACACCCCCTACATCCCCCATATCACCTACATACTTACATTCTATACATCCCAATTAGATTATTTCCTTTATTATTATTCAAATTGATTTTCTGTCCTAGGAGAGTTAAGTACAACATTGTGAGGTCACATAACAGAGTTAAGTACAACATTGTGAGGTCACATACTGACTCAGGTTCATGAACATTATCAGATAGTAACATTAAAGAAATATTTACTCTGTTACAGAAAGATTGTATAGTTTGGAAGAAATACCAAGAATGATGCCATTTTCTGATGTTGATCAACAGTTATCATTCACCGAGGATAACTTTTCATAGAAATACTTAAACAAAGCTGGTATTCATTTGAATGTTGCCTTCTAAGAAATACTTAAACATGGGTGGTATTCATTTCAGTGTTTCCTTCTAAGAAATGCTCACGTCTTGATGGTCTTCATTTCAGTGTTTCCTTCTAAGAAATGCTCACGTCTTGATGGTATTCATTTCAGTGTTTCCTTCTAAGAAATGCTCACGCCGTGATGGTCTTCATTTCAGTGTTTCCTTCTAAGAAATGCTCAAGCCTTGATGGTCTTCATGTCAGTGTTTCCTTCTAAGAAATGCTCAAGCCTTGATGGTCTTCATGTCAGTGTTTCCTTCTAAGAAATGCTCAAGCCTTGATGGTCTTCATGTCAGTGTTTCCTTCTAAGAAATGCTCAAGCCTTGATGGTCTCCATGTCAGTGTTTCCTTCTAAGAAATGCTCAAGCCTTGATGGTCTCCATGTCAGTGTTTCCTTCTAAGAAATGCTCAAGCCTTGATGGTCTCCATGTCAGTGTTTCCTTCTAAGAAATGTTCAAGCCTTGATGGTCTCCATGTCAGTGTTTCCTTCTAAGAAATGCTCAAGCCTTGATGGTCTCCATGTCAGTGTTTCCTTCTAAGAAATGCTCAAGCCTTGAAGGTCTCCATGTCAGTGTTTCCTTCTAAGAAATGCTCAAGCCTTGATGGTCTCCATGTCAGTGTTTCCTTCTAAGAAATACTCAAGCCTTGATGGTCTTCATGTCAGTGTTTCCTTCTAAGAAATGCTCAAGCCTTGATGGTCTCCATGTCAGTGTTTCCTTCTAAGAAATACTCAAGCCTTGATGGTCTTCATGTCAGTGTTTCCTTCTAAGAAATGCTCAAGCCTTGATGGTCTTCATGTCAGTGTTTCCTTCTAAGAAATACTCAAGCCTTGATGGTCTTCATGTCAGTGTTTCCTTCTAAGAAATACTCAAGCCTTGATGGTCTTCATGTCAGTGTTTCCTTCTAAGAAATACTCAAGCCTTGATGGTATTCAATCAGGACCGTGCCGTGATATGATACAGAGAGGCGGCCGCATCAGGCAGGGACCGTAAGAGGGCGGCAAAAGCAGCGAAATCAAAATCCCAATTGAAGGTTAATTAAAAGAAAAAACATTTTAAGGGGCGGCATTTCGAAGACTTGCATCATACTGAGACAATATACCGCATGGCCCTGTATTCAGTTCACGAAAAAAAGGGAGACTGCAGTAAAGCTTGGTAAAATAGCGAAACATGTAAAACCGAAGTACTATAGTTTTACAAGATACAGAAACAGTGACGATACACAGCAACGTTTCGACCAAAACGCCTTTATCAAGCAAACGATACAACAGGAGTGACGAATTTCAACGAACACTACGTATGGACGACTATATACGGAGACATTCAAACGTATCTAATGGAAATCTGATGGTTTTTATTCCTAGAGTGTCATTAGATACGTTTGAATGTCTCCGTATATAGTCGTCTATATGTAGTGTTCTCTATAATTCGTCATTCTTGTTGTATCGTTTGCTTGATAAAGGTGTTTTGGTCGAAACGTTGCTGTGTATCGTCACTGTTTCTGTATTTTGTAAAATTGAAGTACTTTGTTCTTACGTGTTTCGATGTATTCAATTCACTGTTGTCTTCTTAGAAATACCCAATCCTGGATTGTTCTTGTTTCAATTTGCCCTTCTTATTGATGTTGTTCTAGTAAGAATTATGTTTGATAATATTATCTGTTAATACATTTTTCTTATTGATGTTGCTCTAGTAAGAATTATGTTTGATAATTTTATCTGTTAATACATTTTTCTTATTGATGTTGTTCTAGTGAGAATTATGTTTGATAATTTTATCTGTTAATACATTTTTCTTATTGATGTTGTTCTAGTAAGAATTATGTTTGATAATATTATCTGTTAATACATTTTTCTTATTGATGTTGCTCTAGTAAGAATTATGTTTGATAATATTATCTGTTAATACATTTTTCTTATTGATGTTGTTCTAGTAAGAATTATGTTTGATAATATTATCTGTTAATACATTTTTCTTATTGATGTTGTTCTAGTAAGAATTATGTTTGATAATTTTATCTGTTAATACATTTTTCTTATTGATGTTGCTCTAGTAAGAGTTATGTTTGATAATTTTATCTGTTAATACATTTTTCTTATTGATGTTGCTCTAGTAAGAGTTATGTTTGATAATTTTATCTGTTAATACATTTTTATTATTGATGTTGTTCTAGTAAGAGTTATGTTTGATAATTTTATCTGTTAATACATTTTTCTTATTGATGTTGCTCTAGTAAGAGTTATGTTTGATAATTTTATCTGTTAATACATTTTTCTTATTACATTGATATTATATTTAATTAATTTATGTTTTTACTTGTTCATTTTCTTATATTATTTCGACTTTCTCATTGATATTGATACGCTTTCTAACGTTATCTACAGTTTGTTGAGTTGAACGCATATTTCCGTATCAACGCTCAACATGAGAGCGTTTATATTGATATATTCAACCAAAAACTAAGTTATTTATTTGGAGGCATTGATTCGTGTTTTTAGTTAACATCTCATCCTTCAGGCAACTGCAACAACCTGGGTTAACTCATCTCACCAGTGTCTGACCATCTTGGTTAGCGTGACACGTTCAGCCTCTCCTCATCTATTTGTATGTTCATCTCCAGTGGCTGTTTCTCTAATGAACACGATCTTTTAATTTCTTCTGTAAAGTCTTCTAGCTTTAGCCAATAATTGAATTCAATGCATTATTTCATCACTATTGAACACAATTCTCTTAGTTAATGTTTACTTTCTGTCAACAAATATATTGTACACAATTCTTCTAGTTAATGTTCACTTTCTGTCAACAAATATATTGTACACAATTCTTTTAGTTAGTTAATGTTCACTTTCTGTCAACAAATATATTGTACACAATTCTTCTAGTTAATGTTCACTTTCTGTCAACAAATATATTGTACACAATTCTTTTAGTTAGTTAATGTTCACTTTCTGTCAACAAATATATTGTACAGAATTCTTCTAGTTAATGTTTACTTTCTGTCAACAAATATATTGTACACAATTCTTTAGTTAGTTAATGTTCATTTTCTGCCAACAAATATATTGTACACAATACTTTAGTTAGTTAATGTTCATTTTCTGCCAACAAATATATTGTACACAATTCTTCTAGTTAGTTAATGTTCAATTTCTATCAACAAATATATTGTACACAATTCTTTTAGTTAGTTAATGTTCAATTTCTGTCAACAAATATATCAGTTGTATGTGATTAACGTTCGTTTATATTTGGTTAATCCTCGCTTCCATTTGGTTACTGTTCATTACGTTGATGTTAATGTCCGCTTTAGTTTGATTACTGCTTTCTTTTAAATGGTTAATATTTGTTTTTTAATTAGTTAATGTCTGCTTCTAGTTGGTTAATACTTGCTTTAAGTTGGTTAATGTCTGCTTCCAATTCGTTAGTGTCTGCTTTAGAGACAAGATGCCAAAAAGCAAATGCAGTGACCTACCAGCTGGCACTACTACTACAACACTCAAAGATCAAGATGAACGTGAAAAGACAGATGATAAAAGTATTCTCCTACCAACACTTTGTTACCAGTGCCAAACTTGGTCTCTGACAGCAACACATCACAGAAAGCTCACCACGTGTGAAATGAAATGCTTGAGGAAGGCAGTGGGAGTCACCAGGAAAGACAGACTACGAAATGAAGACATCAGAAGCAGAGTGGGCATAACTTCATGCACCGAATACATTGAAAGACAACAAATGCAGTGGTTTAGACATTTAATGAGAATGAAATACAACCAACCACCAATAACAGCGAACAATAAAAAGAGATCGGGTACTAGAGCTAAGGGAAGACCAAGAAAAGATGGATAGACAATATCAAGACCACACTAACTAAACTAGGATATATATATATACACAACAAGGGCAATTCATCTGACACTGGAACGCAAATGAAAGCTCTTACGCCTACGCTTAACAGGATTCATCTGACACTGGAACGCAAATGAAAGCTCTTACGCCTACGCTTAACAGGTAAGAGGGGACAACAAATTCCATCATCCACCTGGGGAAAGACAACAGACAATAGACAGTGTCTGCTTTTAATTTGGTTAATGTCTGCTTCCAATTGGTTACTGCTTGCTTTTACCTGGCTAATGTCTGCTTTTAATTGGTTTATTTCTTCTTTGAATTCGTTAATATAAGTTTTTTATTGTATATCTGCTACCGAATATCTGTTTATGACAAAGAAACAAAAAAAAACCACGAAATATTGTATGTAAATATTCTTTGGTCACATTAGTATTTGCATTGTGTTCATTGTCAACTTTGGTACAATGCGTGTAAGAACACAGAGATGGCCGCTCTATTGGAGAACCGGAACTTGCAGAGGAAATTGTGGGAGTCTGTGATTTACTTTCTGTAATATGCCACACAATCTACTCTCTTCTTAAACATGCCCAAGTATTCATTCTCTGGAGGGGGGAAGAGTTCTGCAGGGACACACATACACACAACGCACATACACGCGTACACACATACACATAATTGAGAGACTGCTGAACATATGTGGCAACACGCTAAGCAACACAACACACAAAATGGATGTGCATTCAAGTTCTGGTTTATGGTTGCATTTAAAGATAATACGAGCCTAATGACTTAATGGATGTGAGGATTTTTCAAAATAAAGGTGAGATTATATAATTTAGTGCATATTTAGCGAGACAAGTTGGAGGTGGGGGAGAGGAGGTGACGATTAACCAGCGATTAAAAATGAGATGTGACAACAACAAAAACTTGGTGATAAAAGGTTCAGTAAACAAAAGCGACGGAGATGGGGCATCATCGACGTCATGACATTGTCGTTATCATCATTAACAAAATTATCACATTGTACAAGTAGTGCTGGATGGTTGAGGGACAGATATAGGAGTGTGTTTAACCAGTGAGCCACAGGAACCATCTGTATACATACCCTTCAACATCTGTTGGTGGAGAGTGAGCACCTATGGGTGTGCCCGGAGTGTTGTGACCATATAACCACTAACTAATAAACATAATTGCGGGAATTTTTCCCGACCGCGACGGCTCTCAGGTCGACCCAGCCTCAACTGGGTACCAGACATGCTCTGGGAAAGTAAAGGCGGCCGGCGTGATGCTGACCACATCACCCATTGTGTGCCGACGGTCAATAAAAATACAGGCCTAACACTGTATTGACCTATATACCACGAGGTATGAAAGGGTTCCTTAAAAAAAAAAAAATTTAAAAATTAACATAATTATCATCTTTCACGATGACTAAAGATGATAATAATGAAGTTCTACCAACGTATGTAATGATTACTGGCTAATAGATCAGATGTGGGAATATTTCTCTGTGTCATGAAGCCAGGCTGGACAACAATTTATCATCCTGTGTCTCCTTGTCCACTGGTTTTGCCTGTTGTCACTGTATTTTCATGACTTTTATTTTGTTGATAATGTCTTTTCTCTCCTCCTTGACATCTTCCTAGATTTCACAATTAAAATCATTTTAGCATTCCATTAGATTGTTCATATTTTTCTTTAAAACCATATTTTTGTCTGTCTCAATAGATTGTGTTGTGCATTTATTTGTTGAACAGAACAACAACAATACAAATCTTGTTAGAAGACTGATATGTTAAATGAAATACGAAGAGGATATTGGATCTTATATATCTAGCTTGCTTAGTGTTAACAGAACAAACACACACTCGCGCACGCACACACTCACGCACGCACACTAACTTCTTGCGTATAATAAGCACAATTTATACATATTTTTTCCCCGCTAAAAACTAGGATGCCTACTACACACGAGTACTAAGAAATGTAATTTGTATTAGTCAAAGTAGCCTTCTGGTCAGGTAATCACTAGTAATAACTGTTATAAGAAAGAGAAGATGGAGATATGTTGGGCACACCTTGAGAAGAAATGATTAAAGAATACTAAAGCAGGCATTGAATTGGAGGTAAATGGTTGAAGAAAGGGAGGACGCCCTAGGAAAACCATGAAACAAACTTTTCTGAGAGAGGAAAGGACTATCGGACTCAGTTCCATGGAAAAGATTGAGCTAGTTGCCCAGATCAGAGCGGTATGGATACATTACTTGCAGGTCCTATGTAACGTCTAGCAGTTTGAGAGACATATATATATATATATATATATATATATAAAAGTAAACGTCATTGGAAAGTCAGTCTGTGTCACGGTTTAGTCACGATGTGACAATTACAACTGAACAAAATTGAATGTCTCATGCTTTGTTTACTGACGTATCAAAAGTTGTCAGTGAACATCAAAATTAATGAACAATATAGTAACAGGAAGGTGCTGTTGTCAAGGAAGTATCATCTACGCCATAATGGCCGCGGTCTGATGTATACACAAATATGAGAATAAGATGTTCCTCATCAACTACGTCATGATGTGGAATACGCCATAATATAGACCAATACAGGAATATAATCTAGACATCTCATCATGTTTGAAGTATTCAATATTTGAACTATTTATTTTTGTATAGAATAGACACAGAAATTGTATAATCCTATTGAGACAGAAGAAGAATAGACACAGAAATTGTATAATCCCATTGAGACAGAAGCAGAATATAGAATAGACAGGGGTAGACAGTCCGAATTCTTGTGGTCATGTCGGGTCTACATTGTGACATTGTGACATTGTGACATTTCTTATCCACTGCACCGAGATGAACACGTCGCTGTACTATGACGCCCACGCTTGACAGTGCAATGACATGCCTATTTGATACTCACAGTGTTTAATATCTGAAATCTTTATTTCCACTTGCAAATATTAGTTTCTTTTATCATGTACGGGCAAAATACATTTAGAAAAGATTAAAACATAACATTTCTACAAAATACCTTTACCATCTTCAAAATTACAACGGCGCCCATCTACGGAGTTCATGCACTGCCGCTGAGACCTCCCTGTGTAAGAAAGATATCAGAGTTCACATGGAAACTCACCGAAGTGCAATGATGATGGTCCTATCAATCAATTAATTAATCAACCAATCAATCAAATATCATGTAAAACTGTCTAGCATGTTGTTTAGCCATCTTCTTAGATATTGTCCTGTTTTAGTGCTAAAATAATCAACAAATTTAGTTTGAGAAAAACGTTGCTCAATCACAGACTAGATCTCTCTAACAATACCATTATATCTCTGCAATCATTTATCATACTAGCAAACTTATATTCAAGTTCTCATCTTACTGTATGTTAGTACTAACCAACTCACATTCAAGTTCTCATCTTACTGTATGTTAGTACTAACCAACTCACATTCAAGTTCTCATCTTACTGCATGTTAGTACTAACCAACTCACATTAATCTTCTCATCTTACTGCATGTTAGTACTAACCAAGATGAATATATCTTCTCATCTTACTGTGTTAGTTAACAAAATCTGATAATAGCAGATAAGACGGGATTTCAACACTGCATTTTTTTAAAGAATATTCTCGAACTCTTTATCACGAGCTGTCATATCTATTCTCTAAACATTAGATCACCTGTTTCCGGCATTTATTAAGATGTGAATGCAAGTAGCACGTAAACATGGCACGTCAGAACAAGGTCATCTTTGGATCTGATCGCAAACTCCAACTATTCATTCACATGCAGCTCCTGCCTGATTCTGTTTGTTCTCCGTTCTGTGAGATCTTCACATCTGAGATTTCATGTTCTGATACCAGAACTCATCAGAAATGGCACACAAAGCAGGCACACACACTTCGCTTTTATTCTGGCATGGATTAAATTATTATTGTAGTCTTTGTTTGTCTAGTCTAACAATGTGGCCATGTTGCAATATTTGATTCTGGTCGTTTTGTATCTATTTCCTGAAATAACATCAAGATGGACTCTACTAAATATTGTTCTTGTAGTACGGACATGTTCTTGTAGTACGGACATTGTTCTTGTAGTACGGACATTGTTCTTGTAGTACGGACAATAAAATATGGCAGGTACATAGATTGATTTGATAGTTCTATTATTATTACACTTCCATCAGAAACTCATGCAAACAAATCTTATAACAGCGTTTTGTTATCATTGTCTGAGAACACAATGGGGAAGTTCTATATTGCAGAAGCACTACGGCCGATTGCCTGAAGCTGTCGCCACGCATGTGAAGGTCGTTGGTTTTATTTTCTCCTCAACAGATGAAAACGTTTAATTTTAACAAGGGATCAAACACATAGGACTTGTTACAAGAAACCCTATCGATTTTAGTTATTCGGTCATCCGATAAAATTTGTCTGTGAGAGACATTCTATTATATAAGCAATAAGCATGTGCCTCCCTGTATCTTTCTTACTCACGAAGGTCTCAATGGCAGTGCACAAGCTCCGCAGCACTGGCAAGGATCTCAATGTATTTTAAGGAAAAGAAAGTCCGATCTCTACACGCGGGAATTATACCTAGTTCTTTTGCATCGAGAGGTGAGATCCTTACTACATCGTTACAGAGACCACAGAGAGGTGAGATCCTTACTACATCGTTACAGAGACCACAGAGAGGTGAGATCCTTACTACATCGTTACAGAGACCACAGAGAGGTGAGATCCTTACTACATCGTTACAGAGACCACAGAGAGGTGAGATCCTTACTACATCGTTACAGAGACCACAGAGAGGTGAGATCCGTACTTCATCGTTACAGAGACCACAGAGAGGTGAGATCCGTACTTCATCGTTACAGAGACCACAGAGAGGTGAGATCCGTACTTCATCGTTACAGAGACCACAGAGAGGTGAGATCCGTACTTCATCGTTACAGAGACCACAGAGAGGTGAGATCCGTACTTCATCGTTACAGAGACCACAGAGAGGTGAGATCCGTACTTCATCGTTACAGAGACCACAGAGAGGTGAGATCCGTACTTCATCGTTACAGAGACCACAGAGAGGTGAGATCCGTACTTCATCGTTACAGAGACCACAGAGGGGTGAGATCCGTACTTCATCGTTACAGAGACCACAGAGAGGTGATATCCTTACTACATCGTTACAGAGACCACAGAGAGGTGAGATCCTTACTACATCGTTACAGAGACCACAGAGAGGTGAGATCCTTACTACATCGTTACAGAGACCACAGAGAGGTGAGATCCTTACTACATCGTTACAGAGACCACAGAGAGGTGAGATCCGTACTACATCGTTACAGAGACCACAGAGAGGTGAGATCCGTACTACATCGTTACAGAGACCGCATACTGCTTGTATAAGTACTATTATTGTTGTATAAACATTGTAGTATAAACATTGTAGTATAAACATTGTAGTATACAAATTGTAGTATAAACATTGTAGTATAAACATTGTAGTATAAACATTGTAGTATAAACATTGTAGTATAAACATTGAAATTGTAGTGCGTCAAGAATTTGAACTATCAACGGGTTCTTCTTACGTGCTCAAATTGAACACAGGACCTACGTTTTATCGTCCGTCTCCGATAGGACAAGGAACTCGATCTCACCTACACTGAGATCAGGGAATCTGTGGAAAAATATGCCGATGTCTCCATGAGGGAGCGAACCTGGTTAATTTAGTACAAGAGATGACGAGCATCTAGCTTCTAGACCACAGAGAGACACATAATTAAATATAAGTTAGCGAGAAGGTGTAAGATGTCAACTTCAATACACATGATCATGTTTGTAGAAGAAACACGTCTGGTGTAGCTCTAACCTAATGTTGCACATTTTCACAGTGTGGGATAAAATGTAGCAATTCAACAGATAGATTATAAGAGAGTAGAAGATAAAATGAGAAACGAACATTCAGGCTAGAGACCAGGGATGAAACAGTGGTCTCATAACAAGACCATTATGTCGCTAGCCAGCCAATCAGCGCCCAGCATTGTGTGTCCCTGGTGTTGAAGAAGCTCGGATTGAATTATCTCCAAACTTCGATCTCGCCTCAAACACATTTTTATAATGGGAGTCCATTCTTGCCGACAACTTTTGGCTCTTTTTCCTACAAATCCAAATAGTTGTATCCACATCATGTTTTACATCTCATCTTCTCTCGTTTTATCTCGTTTTCTCTGAGATTTTCAAACCACGTCATTATTTGTGTGGTTAATCTAGACCTGTTCATTCGTGTGCTGTTCATATGCGTCTCTTCTTTCTTTCTATTTTTATATTTCTTCTCTCTCTCTACCTCTTTCTCTCTCTCTCACACACGCTCCTCTCTCTCTCTCTCTCTCTCTCTCTCACGCTCCTCTCTCTCACACGCTCCTCTCTCTCTCTCTCTACCTCTCTCTCTCTCTCACACGCTCCTTTCTCTCTCTCACACGCTCCTCTCTCTCACTCGCTCCTCTCTCTCTCTCTCTCCCTCCTCTCTCTCTCACACGCTCCTCTCTCTCTCTCTACCTCTCTCTCTCACGCTCCTCTCTCTCTCTCTCTCTCTCTTTCTCTCTCACTCGCTCCTCTCTCTCTCTCTCTCTCTCGCTGTCTTTATATATATATATATACACACACACATAAGCTTGATATTAAAGAGAGTTGGTTATTAAAGAGCATAAAAATGGACAATTAAATATTTCGGACATATAAAACGACATGAATGCCTAGAGAAGATGATTCTGGAGAGAATGGTGTCTGGAAGAAGAATGATAGGAAAGCCTAGAAGACGATGGGTGCAAGATATCATTGACGATCTGAGAAGGACTGATGCTGACGCCGGGCATCTTGCATAGAACAGAGAGTTTTCAGGACTGCTATCATGGGAGCCAAGTTACTGAAGGAACAAGCTACTTGATGATGATATATATATAAATATGACAAGAATTGAGGCTTGTGAAATGTAGATATACAGAAGAATAGGACTAGTGATTTGGAACAAAAAGCAAAACTAATAAACAATACTTCAAATACTAGGATGGAATTAAATCTGCACAAGAAGATATCAATTAGATATTTAAGTCACAGATCACGAGACACGACAGCGTTGAAAACCATGTTGAAAGGGAAGGTAGATGGCAGGACAAGAGGAAGACAAGATACAATTTTTAAGGAAACATGAGGAGCTGGACAGAAGGAAGATCTAAGAGAGTATACCGCCAAGGCATAAAATATAACTTTTTTGTGAGCCATTATAGTTAACTTTCCACGCGGAGATGACACATTATTGATAGATCTTGTATATATAACAATACGCTCCTCTGTCATTATTCTTATAAACACAGTACATATATCGAACACATTTCATGATAGGATTCGAACCTGTACCAACAGTCTAGGAGGCCAGTAAACTTATCCTAAACAAACATCTTCATGGTTCACATTAATTAATTCTCTAAACACAAATATCTACTACCATAACTTGTTTATTCTAATTCATGACTACTCTTTAGATGTAATTGCAACTCTCTTAATGTAATTGCAACTCTCTAAATGTAATTGCAACTATCTAGGTGTAATTGCAACTTTCTAGGTGTAATCGCAACTCACTAGGTGTCTTCGCGACTATCTAGGTGTAATCACAACTCACTAGGTGTCTTCGCAACTCACTAGGTATAATCTCAACTCACTAGGTGCATTCGCAACTCGCTAGGTATAATCTCAGGCTCACTAGATGTCTTCGCAACTCACTAGGTATAATCTCAACTCACTAGGTATCTTCGCAACTCACTAGGTATAATCTCAACTCACTAGGTATATTCGCAACTCACTAGGTATAATCTCAACTCACTAGGTATAATCTCAACTCACTAGGTATATTCGCAACTCACTAGGTATAATCTCAACTCACTAGGTATAATCTAAACTCACTAGGTATAATCTCAACTCACTAGATGTCTTCGCAACTCACTAGGTATAATCTCAACTCACTAGGTATAATCTCAACTCACTAGATGTCTTTGCAACTCACTAGGTATAATCTCAGCTCACTAGATGTCTTCGCAACTCACTAGGTATAATCTCAACTCACTAGATGTCTTTGCAACTCGCTAGGTATAATCTCAGGCTCACTAGATGTCTTCGCAACTCACTAGGTATAATCTCAACTCACTAGGTGTCTTCGCAACTCACTAGGTATAATCTCAACTCACTAGGTATATTCGCAACTCACTAGGTATAATCTCAACTCACTAGGTATAATCTCAACTCACTAGGTATATTCGCAACTCACTAGGTATAATCTCAACTCACTAGGTATAATCTAAACTCACTAGGTATAATCTCAACTCACTAGATGTCTTCGCAACTCACTAGGTATAATCTCAACTCACTAGGTATAATCTCAACTCACTAGATGTCTTTGCAACTCACTAGGTATAATCTCAGCTCACTAGATGTCTTCGCAACTCACTAGGTATAATCTCAACTCACTAGATGTCTTTGCAACTCACTAGGTATAATCTCAACTCACTAGATGTCTTTGCAACTCACTAGGTATAATCTCAACTCACTAGATGTCTTTGCAACTCACTAGGTATAATCTCAGCTCACTAGATGTCTTTGCAACTCACTAGGTATAATCTCAACTCACTAGATGTCTTTGCAACTCACTAGGTATAATCTCAACTCACTAGATGTCTTTGCAACTCACTAGGTATAATCTCAACTCACTAGATGTCTTCGCAACTCACTAGGTATAATCTCAACTCACTAGGTATAATCTAAACTCACTAGGTATAATCTCAACTCACTAGATGTCTTCGCAACTCACTAGGTATAATCTCAACTCACTAGGTATAATCTCAACTCACTAGATGTCTTCGCAACTCACTAGGTATAATCTCAACTCACTAGGTATAATCTAAACTCACTAGGTATAATCTCAACTCACTAGATGTCTTCGCAACTCATTAGGTATAATCTCAACTCACTAGGTATAATCTCAACTCACTAGATGTCTTCGCAACTCACTAGGTATAATCTCAACTCACTAGATGTCTTTGCAACTCACTAGGTATAATCTCAACTCACTAGATGTCTTTGCAACTCACTAGGTATAATCTCAACTCACTAGATGTCTTTGCAACTCACTAGGTATAATCTCAGCTCACTATATGTCTTTGCAACTCACTAGGTATAATCTCAACTCACTAGATCTACTAAACAGCTGCGAGATTTAGACGCATCTTGTTAAGACAAGTTTAACTGGTCATATCTTCATAATGTCACAGAATATATCAGACATTAACTATCTTTTCTGAACAAGGAAAGATAAATCCTCCAACTTACTGATTCTTGTTTACGGAAGTGTTTAATTCAATGTGACAAACAGACTATCAAGGGATACATAAACAACAGGAACGACTTCTCAGAGACACATCACTGCTAATCCAGTTTTAATGACACATACAAAATAAATACATCGACAGGGGATTCACATTTTCTGATTATATGTGTTTTGAGATGATCATCATCATCATCATCATCAGGTACCGTCTCCGCATCGAAATTTGGTTGTAATATACCTTCAACATCTCTTTCTTCTTACACCTTACACTCTGCCAGACTGTAATTTGTCCATCTATTGAGGTTGACTTCCCCCATTTTATCATAGTCTTTCTCTTGCTCCTCGCCATGTAACAGTACCATTTATTTCATGTAGTAACTACTTATTCATAACTAGTTTTATTTCATATAGTAACTACTTATTCATAACTTGTTTTATTTCATATAGTAACTACTTATTCATAACTTGTTTTATTTCATATAGTAACTACTTATTCATAACTAGTTTTATTTCATATAGTAACTACTTATTCATAACTTGTTTTATTTCATGTAGTAACTACTTATTCATAACTTGTTTTATTTCATGTAATAATAATTAATAATTCTTCTCGTACCGTTATACGTTACATCGGACCTGCAAGTAATTTCTCCATACCGCTCTATCCTGGGCAACTCGCTCAATCTCCTCCATGGATCGATATTTCCTGCCTCTCTCAGCAAAGTTCGTTTCAGGGTCTCTTAAGGTCGACCTCTCTTTCTTGAACCCTTTGCATCCCACTTCAATGCCTGCTTTGATATTCGTTGATCATTTCTCCTCAAGATGTGCCCAACATATCTCCATCTTCTCTTTTTTATTTCATGTAGTAACTACTTATTCATAAATTGTTTTATTCTTAAGTTGTAACTATACTAATAATACACAGTAGTTTTAACTCTGTCACTTCGCTATCTCCTTTGACCTTCCTTCGGACGCATTTACTTTGCTCTTTGTACTCAATTAGCTAAATTGGATTGGCGTGATCTAACGAAATACAATAGCCTGTATAGTGTCTCATAGAGGTGAAGAAGTTAAGGAAAGGTCAAGGACTTGTATTAGTCGCAGCTTAATGACAATAAAACGATTATAAACTTTTATTATGTATCAAATGTGACTACGTTTATTGTGTATGAAATGTGACTACTTTTATTGTGTATGAAATGTGACTACTTTTATTGTGTATGAAATGTGACTACTTTTATTGTGTATGAAATGTGACTACTTTTATTCTGTATGAAATGTGACTACTTTTATTGTGTATGAAATGTGACTACTTTTATTGTGTATGAAATGTGACTACTTTTATTGTGTATGAAATGTGACTACTTTTATTGTGTATGAAATGTGACTACTTTTATTGTGTATCAAATGTGACTACATTTAATGTGTATCAAATGTGACTAATTTGATTGTGTATCAAATGTGACTACTTTTATTGTGTATCAAATGTGACTACTTTGATTGTGTATCAAATGTGACTACATTTATTGTGTATCAAATGTGACTACTTTTATTGTGTATCAAATGTGACTACATTTATTGTGTATGAAATGTGACTACTTTGATTGTGTATCAAATGTGACTACATTTAATGTGTATCAAATGTGACTACATTTATTGTGTATCAAATGTGAATACTTTTATTGAAGGTGTAATCTTGTATCTGAACAGCATTCCATGTAACAATGACAATATTCATTATCAGAAACATTCATTTACGTAATGTATGTACTTGTATCAGAGAGAACATAAAGGTATTGCCAAGTTGCAGCATACATCAAGTCCCAGTATTGATTGAAAGAGTATAGAAGATGTTGGTGAATTTGTCTACCTTGGAAGCAAGATCAGCAAATGAGGAGGTACAGATGAGGACATTAATGCCAGGATTAGCATAGCCCGACAAAGCATTTGCTCTGCTGTACACAGTGTGGGAATCTACTGTCATCTCCACTAAAAGAAAGTTCAGGACATCCAGCTCAAATGTGAAATCTGTGTTGCTGTATGGTTCGGAAACGTGACGAGTCACCAAGTTACAAATACAAATAAGATTCATATCTTTATCAACATGATGCTCGTCCATCACGGGTGATGATAACCGAGCACGATACGGGCTTGAAATTTTCTTGTACAATATGGACAAGGTAGGGATCGGTGTAGCCTCAGACTGAGAATGTATGACAAAGTTGCAAACACAATCTTGTGGATAAGAACAGAACAGGAACCCATGATGACCCAGGTTAAGAGGAGAAAATGGGGATAGATTGGGCATACCCTGCGGAAGACATTCGAGTGTCACTACACAAGCACTTGAGTGGAGCCCGAAAGAAAACGAGAAATAGGGACGTCCTAAACAGACATGGAGGCGGAACAGACGGATGCTGCAACTACCATGGGAAGTCATTAAATCAACCAGAGACCAAGAAAAGTGGCGAACTACTGTTGATGCCCTATACTCCTCGAGGAGCAGAGAGGAATATGTCAATATCGAGTATGTTTTTGAAAATGTTGAATATGTTCTAGGAAGTTGTAATCGTTGACGTCAGAGTCATCAAAAATGAGTATGATTCTATATTGTCGTGATGATCTAATTCTGGTTGGCAGAATATTTCCAAAGTGTATGTTTTGTTTGTCCTTTCCTTACTTTCAGTTCCGACAGACATTCGTCGAAGTATGATGTCAAATGATGCAGAGAGCGGGTTCAACAGTCAGTTTCAGTTTTGCATTGCATTCTGGAAATATATAAATTTGTTCTGATCTCCTTCGTAATATCTCTAACAGCTTCCAACTATTAACTGTACCATTTCGATGTCGATTGGTGAGCCTAACCCTACGTCTTGTGTACTGATATTTTCTGATCACTTCAATCTTCAATCCAAGTTCTTGCAGTCTAGCAGTTGATGTCGATTGGTTTAGATGAAAGTTGCAGACATACTCAATGAGGGCGTTGATAATATCAGCTCTATCGATTGTCTGACCCTCCGATAAGGTAGCAGAGTCAGCCATCCTGTCCGCTCTCTCATTGCCATCGAGACCTACGTGCCTACGAACGTAAATGAATGCAATTCTCTGAAATGTGGATCCTTGTAGTGAATCAATCCATTGTCTGTGTACTAAACCAGCCTCTACATTCTGAATGATACTCAATGAAACACCCAGAATACATGCAGGAGTGCAGTTTTCTGACTCAAATCAGAGTAGTACCCTAGGTGGAGTAGTCTACCACATATCAGAATGAGAAGTCTGTCATTTTATCTCTATTGTCTGTATGTGTTTTATTTTATTTTGAGCGTTGCCGTCAGTGATACCATATATTTCGTCTCCATATTTTGTAGATCGCCGCCAACAAAGAACACACATTCATTCGGTGTACTTTAAATATATTTCATTGATTTGTTTAAGCAAGTTTTACACTCACTAAACATTTGACAAAATTGCTGTAGAAAGAGTTACTTAAATAGAAATGTTGGACAAGTTTTCTCAAATTTACATTTACAGAGAACAAACTATCAACATGCAACAAAAACAATAGCAAATAAATGCGTTATAATATACATGTTAGGAAAGTATTTTCACAATTGTATGAACAGAGAATAGAACAGGCAGATCTATTTAACAAGATAGAAGAATGGAAGAAAATTGATGTATAAGAACAATAAGATTGAGGACATTAGTTGGATAACATAAATATAGATGGGAAATAAAGATTTGGGAAAGAAAATTGTGGGTGGATGTAGTTTTGGAAGACATGTAAGAGAAATATTAACGCGAAGCTGGGTAGGGTTACAGAATGTGACTGATGATTAGAGGATGGCAGAAACAGAGATATGACACGTGATCTGTGATAGAGAGAACTTCAAAGGAATGTTTAAATGACAAAGTTCTAGACAGAACAATGCACAATGGAATCGTTAAGAAAGCATTGACTAAATAAACTATCTTACATCTTAAACATCGATATATCACCACGTGAAAGTTACGGAAATCAACGAACAGTTTATGAAACCTCTACAGCTGTACGCGACATAACATAATCCTTGCTTAGCCACACTCTCATTCAGTCTTATGTAATGCTGTAATATATTTGTTCTTGTCCATGTTGCTTGTTTACTCAGTACTATCGCAGCCTCCCCACGATGTTCTCCAGATCTAATCTGATCCGGGGTCTGATCATCTCAAATCTGTCGGTTTCTGTACATCGCCGTTAGTAGAGATAACTGAACTTTGATATTGTTTACCGAACCAGGAGAATTAAGTTGAAAGTCACTCCTGCATAAACAAATGTGAGAACCGTTTGATATGAAAGACATGGAGGTCAGGTCTGTAAAGTAGTAACTCATTTTTTCCTACACTTCTCTCACACCAAAAGTCAAACTGCTTATTCTAATGTGAAACTTCAACATAAGTCTGATCGTGACCACCCCCACCCAGAGCCGGATTAGCATAGTAGCAGAGGTAGCAAATGCTACGGGCCCGCGCTTTGGGTGGCCCGCCTCTGGAGCTAAGTTGTCACTAGTCATAAACAAGGAACCAAGTTTGGGAGGTGGGTAATAATTTCCCCCTTTCATTTTTTTATTGAGGTTAGGGCCAAGGTCATGTTTACTCAATTTCGGACTTAATTGGGCGGTCACACTGAGCTCATTAACAACGTAACAGTACTGATTCAGACTGTTCGTCACGGTTTACGAAAGAAGGATTTGCCGATTGGAAAAACGCAAATAATTTGTTGAAAAGACATGAAGAAAGCACCTCCCATAGACAAGCGATAATTTCTCTGTTAGTTTGCAAAAGAAAGATGCTCGTGTCGATTCTCAACTTGTAAGCCAAATTGAGACCGAACAAACATATTGGCGGACACTTTTGGAGCGAATTACTTCAGTAATCCAATTTTTAGCAGAACGAGGTCTTGCATTTCGGGGTAGGGATGAAATTATTGGTTCACCTAATAATGGAAATTATTTAGGTTTGTTGGAATTAATAGCCAAATTTGACATTTTCTGGCTCAGCATATAAATACGTATGCAAATAAAGGAAAGGGACATACATCATACTTATCAAAAACAACATGTGAGGAATTTATTCATCTAATTGCATCAAGCTTACTGGATCATATTATTTGCGAAATTAAGAAATGCAAGTACTATTCCGTATCACTGGACTCTACTCCAGACATTTCGCATGTGGACCAACTCACTCTAATAGTGCGCTATGTGTTACCATCTGGACCAGTGGAAAGGTTTGTGAAGTTCTTGGATATGGAAGGTCATACTGCTGAACAACTCGCCCAAAGTTTACTTGTTTTTTAAAGGAAAATGTCATTGATATCAAAGACTGTCGCGGTCAAAGCTATGACAAAGCCAGCAACATGAGTGGGAAATACAACGGCTTACAAGCACGCATTAAGGAGATAAATAAGTACGCAGAATACATTCCCTCCTTTGCACATTCACTGAATTTGGTTGCGAAGTGTGCTGCAGAATGTTGTATAGAAGCATCCATTTTTTCGATTTTGTTGAAAGTCTCTATACATTCTTTTCCGCTTCTACCTATCGATGGGGCATTCTTACAAAAGCACTGGAAGATACAGGTTCAAAACTCCCGACTTTGAAGAGACTGTCGGACACCATGTGGTCTTCCGAGCTGATGCGACAAAAGCACTTTTATGTGGTTTTACCATTGTCAAACAAGTTTTGGATGACATCTCAAATAACATGGATCAAAAGGTAGAGTGTCGTAATCAAGCGTATGGGCTAGTTTTGGAGATGAGTAAGTTGGAAACGGGAATAGTTAGCATTTTATGGAACGGAATTCTAGAACGCTTGCAAGCGTCTAGCGCTTCATTACAGTCACCTGATCAAGACCTTAACACGGGATATGCACTTTATGAATCGTTACACGGGTACGTTCAAGCAATGCGGCCTACATTTTCAGATATTGAGGCCAAAGCCAAAATCCTGACTCACTGTCAAGAATATCAGCAACAAACTTCACGACGACGCAAGCGAAATACTAAGTACGACGATTTTAGTGGCTCTACTACGCTCGATGAAGTTGTAGAAAATCAAACACCCAAACAAAAATTTGAAAGTCAGGTGTTTATTGTCTTAATTGATAATGTACTCTCTGCCTTAGCTAAACGCATGGAAGCGTACCATAGAGTGACTCATGTATTTGGAACATTTCGGCAGTTAAAATCTCTTACAGCAGAAGAGATCTTGAAAAGAACTCCAAATATTGTCAGCTCTTACCAAGAGGATTTGGAAGAAAGCCTAGGCGACGAACTTGTGCAGTTCGCTGAACTTCTTAAAACTAATGTAGCTGCTGCTATTAGCAACGAAAAGAATGAGGCCCTTGAACTGCAATTTTATAAACTTATAATGGAAAATTCATTAGAGTCGTGTTTCCCAAATGTAGAAATAGTCTTACGAATTTACTTGTCTTTAATGATTACTAACTGCAGCGGAGAACGTTCTTTTTCAACATTAAAGCGTATAAAAGTGAGTTAAGAAACATGATGGGACAAGATCGTCTAAATAACCTCACCTTAATGAACATTGAATGTAATTTACTTAGAGAAATTGATTTGTCTAGTATTATCTCTAAATTTGCTCACATTAAATCGAGACAAGTTTGTTTGTAAAATTTATGTTTTATTATTTATTATCATACAAAACTTAGGGCCCCGCGCTAAAATTTGCTACGGGCCCCGCGCTGGTCTAATCCGGCTCTGATCTTTGGAACGAAATACGAGAAGCTTACCTCTATGCCACAGAGAGAAATCCCATGGCAAATTAGTCGTTATACGCTGGTGAAGATATTGTGGAAGAAATAATCGAAGATTCTACGACATGTCGAGAGTACTATAGCGATGATCCTCACTAACCACTAAAGTACATATGCAATACTCATTTCTCCTTGGAAGATTTGTATCAGAACGTTGTGTGAGTTGTACTACATCAGTAATCATACCAGCATGCAGAACCTTCTTCCAGCTTGACCTGTCCCTGACATCTTTCCCAGGATTGATTTATTAATTCTTTGCAACTTCTCATCAAACTAAAAAATCATTCGTTAACAAGTTCTAAAAAAAATATGATCAACAGCATGAAGGAAGTTGTGGAGTGACATCATCTCTTACATCTGTCAACATGCCACAGAAAATATATATATAAACAATTCAACAGACAGACGAACGGGTTTCTTGAATTGTTTCTGTGTAATCTTTAACATAGTCTACAATATATCACTTCTGTTCAGCTTTATTTAAACATGTCTATTTATGTGTGTGTGTTATTTCACATGTGTATTTATGTATGTGTGTGTGTTATTCTACATGTGTATGTCTTCATGTGTGTGTGTTATTCTACATGTGTATGTCTTCATGTGTGTGTGTGTTATTCTACATGTGTATGTCTTCATGTGTGTGTGTGTGTTATTCTACATGTGTATGTCTTCATGTGTCGGTGTGTTATTCCACATGTGTATGTCTTCATGTGTCGGTGTGTTATTCTACATGTGTATGTCTTCATGTGTGTGCTATTCCACATGTGTATGTCTTCATGTGTGTGTTGGTGATTGAGTACGATTGATATTTTCTTGCTGTGGAGTTATCATATTTGAGAACGTTGTCGTGTTTCACTTGTTACGGAGGGTTCCATGAATCTATGCCAGCTGTCACTGCCTTCAGCCAAGTCAGATCCATTATCTACAACGAAATGTGGGACGGCGTGTAAGCAACATATGTCCCACATATTTCCCCATATGTCCCAGATATATCCCACATTTGTACGATATGTCAGATATGTCTCTGATAAAGCCCACAAAAACCTTACTTAAGTGTAAAGTCATGCCACCTCTAGGCTTGCTGGTTGGCCGTACGAGAATTGCCCGGTCCTGGCTTGAACACTTACTGGTTGATGTTCCTGTACTATTACTTGGAAAACAAAACATAGATAGGAAACAATACAGTCTCTTTCTACTTGTCATAACAATACAGTCTCTTCCTACTTGTCATAACAATACAGTCTCTTTCTACTTGTCATAACAATACAGTCTCTTCCTACTTGTCATAACAATACAGTCTCTTCCTACTTGTCATAACAATACAGTCTCTTTCTACTTGTCATAACAATACAGTCTCTTCCTACTTGTCATAACAATACAGTCTCTTTCTACTTGTCATAACAATACAGTCTCTTTCTACTTGTCATAACAATACAGTCTCTTCCTACTTGTCATAACAATACAGTCTCTTTCTACTTGTCATAACAATACAGTCTCTTTCTACTTGTCATAACAATACAGTCTCTTTCTACTTGTCATAACAATACAGTCTCTTTCTACTTGTCATAACAATACAGTCTCTTCCTACTTGTCATAACAATACAGTCTCTTCCTACTTGTCATAACAATACAGTCTCTTTCTACTTGTCATAACAATACAGTCTCTTCCTACTTGTCATAACAATACAGTCTCTTTCTACTTGTCATAACAATACAGTCTCTTTCTACTTGTCATAACAATACAGTCTCTTTCTACTTGTCATAACAATACAGTCTCTTCCTACTTGTCATAACAATACAGTCTCTTCCTACTTGTCATAACAATACAGCTGATATAGAAATAAATGTCTTGTATTCAACAATTCCCATTCATTGAAGAAAGAAAACCCCAAAAAATCTCGAAATTCCGTATGAGCGGCACAAATATTACCTGTCGTAAAGCGGTTACGCATTTTCTATATTCAGAATGAACTCACCACATCAGACAAAGTGGAAAACATGCATATTCTCTTCGGCTCAGATGACATAAAAATAAGTGGTTGAAAAGTAATGAATAAAACGTGACTGACATTCAGTGACAGATTAGATCAGCGGATGTCTTGCACTGTCAGATCAGGCAAATCACAGCATCAGTTATGGTCGAAATTATGATTTGTCCGTCTTACATACCGTAAGGGACTAACTGGGGCGCAACTTACTCACGATCTTGGCACAAAGCACACAGAACACAAGAAGTGGTTAGATTTGGTGATAGGAACCAACGGAAGCAAACAAAAACACAACTTACGTGCATTCAAGATGTCTAAATTGTACTTGTTACAATACAACAAGATATTGACTTCATAATGGCTATAAACAAATACTAAATGAAGTAATTAACGAATGAATTGCCCGCCTGCCCAGCCTGTTCTTAGCACGTTGGACGACAGGAGATAAGCCCTCTGTGAGTGCGGGTTCAATTCCGCAGACTGGCAGAAAAGCCATAGGTTCTTCAGATTTACGGTGTTCGTGGCACCGAACCGAAGGGTCACAATGTCCATGGCACCGAGTCGAAGTGTCACAATGTCCATGGCACCGAGCCGAAGGGTCACAATGTCCATGGCACCGAGCCGAAGAGCTGAAAGCTCAAGTGCTTCTGGTACGAGAAGAAAAAGAAACACAAAAAAACCGAATGATTCAATCTTCTTCTTCAAACGCTCCATATCAACCATTTGTTAACAACTCCGTGTGATTAGTATATGATGTGAGCCTAAGAGCGGTTGTTCGTTGTGCCAGTTATGCGCCTAAAAGTAGGCCAGCACATCCAATATCTGCGATGCTTTTTATTTACTAGGGTAGTTCCCTAGGCCCCTACATCAGTCGGCTCTTACGACATGCCTTGTAGGTTGCAGTGGTACTATTCTTTGCTTCCTTGCGGGCCCCGGCACCACACGGATGAATCAATCGATCAATCAATCAATCAATCAATCGATCAATGACATCGATAATGAAGATGGCACTTATCACTTGTAAATATTACGTTGTCTGTACAATGATTACGGCCATCCTGTGAGTAATGAAAGAATACAACAGGAAATGAAAGAGCTACAAGATATTTGGGGAAACCCTGAAGACAAGGAAGTTAATTATAAACAGTGAAAGAAAGTCTAGACAGGTATGTCAAGCTCTTGTGAAGTATAGATACACGAAGCAGAGGAGAAGAATGATAGGGACACTGTAAAATAGATTACAGTAGCATGACTAACGGAACCAAAGAAGCGCCTTTTCATCAGAAAAGAACATGCAATCGTTTTTTCCCCCACTGACAAGGCTCCCCCAAAATATTGCCATCGTTAGTTGAATTTTTCTAGCACGTTTTTCCAATATTTGTCAACTATATGCTTCCAGAACGTTTAATATATATATGTCAACTATATGTTTCCAGAACGTTTAATATATATATGTCAACTATATGTTTCCAGAACGTTTAATATATATATGTCAACTATATGTTTTCCAAAAGTTTCCTATATATTTTTCAACTATATGTTTTCCGAAAGTTTCCTATATATTCGTCAACTATATGTTTGCCGAAAGATTTTTATATATGTCAACTATACGTTTCCCCACAGTTTAACCAATCTGTTAACAATATTTGTAATGACATATTCATATATCTGTTAATTATATGTTTTATTATTTCTAAACATTGTTACTAACATTGAAGAGTACCCCAGCTTGTTTCCAATTCTCAAGCTCTTGTTTATTTACTTGAAACAAGCCTATTTATATTTCTTCCCCTCTCCTCTTGTCCTGTAATAAAATGACGACTATAGCTCTCTGATAATGTGATGTCAATAAATGTTAGGAAAAAACTGTACATATAAATGTAATACAAATAACCCATTTTCAAAATTACATCGGGGAACGTCGCCGGTGCTACGGAGTTCGTGCACTGCAGCTGAGATCTTCCTGTGTAAGAAAGAGAAAGAGCACAAACGGTTACTCACCAAAGTGCAACGATGATGGTCCTATCAATCAATCAATAATAATAAAAATAAAATTTCCCACCGTCTTTTCAAACCTTAGGGTACATTTATATTTCCCTAGTGTGCAAGACGTAGGAAGGTCAGTTCCTTTCCTCTTGTGTCGAACATCGAGTATGTGGTGAGCTCACGACCCTCTTACGTTCGAATCGATAGACAAACGCTTTTAGATTACGCTAATCCGTTCTGTCATATAAATATACCTGGTACATATTGCTTAATTGTGGGAGTTAACTTTTAGAACGACTAGACATAACTTTTGTTTTGTTTGCTTAGTTTGTTAAGCATATTATCTCTCTCTTTCTCATAGACTTTTGAACCCCGAGTGGGGCATATACCCTCCAACAACTCATGCCAAGTCTTCCAATCTTTAGCTCCCTCAAACAACTCATGCCAAATCTTCCAATCTTTAGCTCCCTCAAACAACTCATGCCAAATCTTCCAATCTTTAGCTCCCTCAAACAACTCATGCCAAATCTTCCTATCTTTAGCTCCCTCAAACAACTGATGCCATATCTTCCAATCTTTAGCTCCCTCAAACAACTCATGCCAAATCTTCCAATCTTTAGCTCCCTCAAACAACGCATGCCAAATCTTCCAATCTTTAGCTCCCTCAAACAACTCATGCCAAATCTTCCTATCTTTACCTATCTCCTAGAGCTCATTCTATCTCTTCTGTATAAAGTTAATCTCTGTCGTTAAACTTTCTTCCCAAGAAATCTTCACATACATGTCCAGAAAATGTATATATTACTTATTTTGATTCTATGAGTAGGTGAGAGGAGTGTCTGACAGAGTAGATTAGAGCACGGCTACCATGTAGACTCAGTGAGCGTCTGACAGAGTGGGTTAGAGCACGGCTACCATGTAGACTCAGTGAGTGTCTGACAGAGTGGGTTAGAGCACGGCTACCATGTAGACTCAGTGAGTGTCTGACAGAGTGAATTCGAGCGCGACTACCATGCGGGAGATCTGTGTTCAATCCCGGTAAGGCCAAGGTTTTTTTCTGTAGGGAAATAAAGAAAATCCGAACCTGAACAGTTTCGAGGCAACAGTACTAGCCATGCAGTCATTAAATTCTTCAGACTTCGCCACCCCACCCATCCTTCCCTTCCTCGTCATACAACGCCCTAAAAAGCGGTACTACAGACAGTAACAATAGTTGTTTGTTTTTGTTTTCTTTTTATCAACAGTCTAGGTAGTGGTTATCAACAGTCTAGGTAGTGGTAATCAACAGTCTAGGTATTGGTTATCAACAGTCTAGGTAGTGGTGGAGTCAAATAAATATTCAAGAACCAAACATTCGGACGTAAAGTATTCCCGAAATCCAGACATTTGTTTGATACCATCACCTCCATTAACAAGACACCTCTGCTTACTAACCTCCTCCACTACCTCTGCTCATTAACCTCCTCCACTACCTCTGTTCATTAACCTCCTCCACTACCTCTGCTCATTAACCTCCTCCACTACCTCTGTTCACTAACCTCCTCCACTACCTCTGTTCACAAACCTCCTCCACTACCTCTGTTCACTAGCCTCCTCCACTACCTCTGCTCATTAACTTCCTCCATTACCTGTGTTCAGCCTCCACCTCCATTAACAAGTCACCTCCGCTCACTAACCTCCTCCACTGCCTCTCCACTACCTCTGTTCAGAAAAGATGATAGATACAGAAAGAAAGCAGTTCAGGAAAGCAGTTAAAACATATCATGTCACCAGCTAAATGACGATATCCAATGACATGACAAGCAAGATCAGACAACATCAGTGGCAACAATCTCCCCCTTTCCTCCTCCCTTCTTCACTGTAAATCACTTCCTGGCTTGTAATCTTATTGACGAGCACAAATTCCCGGAACCAGATTAAGACGATTTGTTTGACAATATTTTTATCATCTGACGACAGACATGTCAACCGATTCAAGGATTTAACAGTATTCCATTTCAGGAAATGAAGTCTTAACAAAACAGATCAATACGTATACTACACTCTATCACGCATATTGCCCACAGCGACGGGCAACTGCTATTTGGTCATCTCATAGCTAAACATGCGTGTTTCTTGACCACTGATGCATACAGTCTACTGGTAAGATCTTGCTGTTGACGGATGTCTATTGCCAGATTAGTAAATTAACTTGTACTTTTTTTGTGTAGTCAAGATGGAGGATTGAGACCATATCCATTTTCAAAATTCATGAAAGTGTTAAGTGTCTCTGTGACCTCTGTGACCTCTGTGACCTCTGTGGCCTCTGTGGCCTCTGTGACCTCTGTGACCTCTGTGGCATAGAGGCTACGTGCTCACCTCTTGTTCCAATGGTAATCGGTTCAGTCCCTCGTTAAGATATCAGGATATTCTTCTAGAGACCCCTAATCTCAGTGTAGGTGAGGTCAAATTCTTAGTCCTATCAGAGACGGACGCTAAAACGTAGGAACCCGTGTACACACTGAGCACGTAAAAGACTTTATGCCAGTTCAAAATCTAGAAGGGCAGGCTGGAAAGCCGCTACCCGGGCAAAATTAATTAGAAAGATTAACAAATCAAATTCCTACGAAATATTTTTACCATATTAATACATCTTCTATAGTACATCGGGGATACTCGCATGTGCTACGAAGGTCATGCGCAGCCGCTGAGATCTTCCTCTGTAATAAAGAGATTGAAGAACACATGGCTACTCTCAAATGATGATGAATGCAATGATGATGGTCTAATCAATCAATCAATCAATCAATCAATCAATCAATCAATCAATCAAGTGTATCAGACTTGACATCATCTTGGTTATGTTTTATGATACTCTCATCTAGATCTGTATCTAACACGGGGACATAAAACTAACCATTCATTGCAGAGTTGAGTTTAGCTTTAGTCGACAGACCATCGTTACTGCACGGGGACAAAAACTAACCATTCATTGCAGAGTTGAGTTTAGCTTTAGTCGACAGATCATCGTTACTGCACGAGGGACATAACATTAACCATTCATTGCAGAGTTGAGTTTAGCTTTAGTCGACAGACCATCGTTACTGCACGGGGACAAAAAATAACCATTCATTGCAGAGTTGAGTTTAGCTTTAGTCGACAGACCATCGTTACTGCACGGGGACAAAAACTAACCATTCATTGCAGAGTTGAGTTTAGCTTTAGTCGACAGATCATCGTTACTGTACATTCAACCAATTAGTCCATATTTCATCTGATCTCGTACTCAGCGTGTGGCAACTAGCGACACCATCTCTTTGTTGGTTTACTATTCCTCTTTGTCTTCCATAATAATGTTCTTGTCGAACTACAGCAAATTTGATTTGGTATTCTTGTAGTCTGGTTAGGGTTGTAGATTCATTACCATTATTTGAATCAGTGGCGGCTCGTCATTAAGGGCCAGTAGTGCCGGGCCCCACCAATAATAAGGTGTAACGTGTGTTGATATTTTAAACATTAAAATATATCCTAACCGAAACCATGATTTTTCCGAAAATGTCTCTCTGGCCCCACCAACAAAAATGATCACGAGCCGCCACTGATTTGAATCAATTACACGTCCTCTCTCTCTCTCTCTCTCTCTCCTCTTAGGGATTAAGAATATCAGTTGTGTACCCGCTTTGTACAGCAGCTATACCTGCAAGTCTAGGGGCGTGGTCATTTCCCTCTTACATCTGAGTGAGCTGACAACAAATAAAACTAATAGTTAAAACAAAACTATTAATTAGTCTCCCGATCTATAATTCGCCATATTTTGACTGGTTTTACTAACTAATTCCAAGATTTTATTGGGGTGTTATTTATTATTTAACTCTTTCGCTGTTGTAAGCCGAGATACTGGCACACTGTATATTTTGAAATGACGTAAAATCAATATATCGGCTAATTCATTATACGTTGTAATATAAATATTATAGGAAGATAAAAAAAAATATTACGGAGTGGGTTGGTTAATTATTGACATAAGTTTACATTCATTCAGATTGTACTATCTCTGGATGGTGCCCAATGTTGACTTGAATTCTGTGTTCTAGAACTTTCTATTTCGCAATCTGTTCTGATATATTTCGAACATATTGGACACCTGTCTAATCTTTTGTCACAGACAGAACTAGAGAACTGTTTACACAATTTCTGAGTTCAAAGTTTACTGCAAAGTTTACTGGAAAATAGTTCGACTGCTGCACATAGGATGTTAACATAGTAATTTTTGAAAAAATTAACACAACACACACTCTCTCTCTCTCTCTCTCTCTCTCTCTCTCTATCCTGTGAGGAATTTGGCGCTTTGAACAGCAAGAAATACACGCCAATCTTCTGTGTTCTTGACCGTCCTTTGTGTTGTATTCTATCTGTGATCATGTCTGTCAGTTTCTGTTTTATTATTCCGCTACAGGTATTTGTGGGTTCTCCAAGTTTTCGTTTATCCTCCAGTTTCCATCTCAGTGCAGTTTTCGTGAAACATTTGTTCTCCATACGTTTCACATCTCCATCGTCTATTTCGTATGATGATACTCATATTCTCTTGTTGAACAAACAATCAGTAATTGGCTAGGAGTAATATTTAGCTAGAACACGCGAAAGATCTTGTGCGTTTAAGTTGTATGGAAAGTTACAAGTTTGAACATATTTTGTTCTGTCATTCTACAGTATTCTAATCCATATAGTAAAGTTGATAGCACACAACTGCGATATATATTCAATCTTGGTTCTGATGCTGTATTAGACTGCTTTCTAGACTCTCTGAAGGGTCATGAATGCTGTTTGTACTATACTCAGTCTGCTTTTAATGTCAGATGCAGCTCTTCCGTCGTGGCTGATAACACTTCCAAGTTATGTGAGAGCATTAGTATTGAGAAGAATGTTATCTTATAATTTGACTGATGATACGGTGGCAGTGTGTAGATTCTATTTGCAACGTAAGGCAAGCATCATTCTTCAGCGCCACATAAACTCCTGATACACTTGTATATACATCTCAACAACATGTGCATCATCAATATTTATCTTTTCATTATTTCTGGATTCTTCTCGCCATTTCCTTTTCCGGAGAAGTACTTGATCTCTCATCAACAACACATTTTTTTTCTAGACATTGAGGTCAATAGTTTCTATCCGGAATTAGATGACCCTAGATTGTGCATCTCCGGACACACTGCGCCGGAAGTATACACAAAAGCAAATCAACATCCGCAGTTAGAGAAGTGTAGAGGAAAATACAAAGCTCAAATATTATCCAGAAATAAAGAACCAGTGTTCGGATAAATAAGAGGTTGAATTCTGGGATTATTTCTTCTATCTGCTGTTCCTTCTCCACTGTTTCTTCTCTCTCTTCTTCATTGTTTGATGTATGTGTTCTCTCTCTCTCTCTTCATTGTTTGATGTATGTGTTCTCTCTCTCTCTCTCTCCATTATTTGATGTATGCGTTCTCTCTCTCTCTCTCTCCATTGTTTGATGTATGTGTTCTCTCTCTCTCTCTCTCCATTATTTGATGTATGCGTTCTCTCTCTCTCTCTCTCTCCATTGTTTGATGTATGCGTTCTCTCTCTCTCTCTCTCCATTATTTGATGTATGCGTTCTCTCTCTCTCTCTCTCTCCATCTCTCTCTCATTGTTTGATGTATGCGTTCTCTCTCTCTCCATTGTTTGATGTATGTGTTCTCTCTCTCTCTTCATTATTTGATGTATGTGTTCTCTCTCTCTCTCTCCATTGTTTGATGTATGCGTTCTCTCTCTCTCTCCATTGTTTGATGTATGTGTTCTCTCTCTCTCTTCATTATTTGATGTATGTGTTCTCTCTCTCTCTCTCTCTCCATTGTTTGATGTATGTGTTCTCTCTCTCTTCATTATTTGATGTATGTGTTCTCTCTCTCTCTCTCTCTCCATTGTTTGATGTATGCGTTCTCTCTCTCTCTCTCTCCATTGTTTGATGTATGTGTTCTCTCTCTCTCTCCATTGTTTGATGTATGCGTTCTCTCTCTCCATTGTTGAGCGTATGTCTTCCCGATAACTTGGAGTACTTAACTAACGTTTGTTTTGCTATTGTAAAATTATTTTATTAGCCTGGAGTCCATCATTGAATTCTAGAACATTTTGATATCTCTAGTTAAATGCCAGACTGTGTTGAAAATACATTAATTGTATGAGAACAGACACTTTTATTCTGGGTACCATTTGACTGAACAATATCAGGTTCGCAGACATTACTATACAATAGTTCAACTATACACTATATAGTTCAACTATACTCTATATTAGAAGTGCATTGTATTCGAAAATCATCGTGGCATGTACTTTATAGGACGTAGCCATAAACCACAGTAAACGGATTTTTTCTAGGCACCACTTATACGTTTAGTAGTTTGCCAGTGTTTTGTGAACGGTAAGGTCTATTTTTACCCTTCGTAAAAATCGCACGGAAACGAATTTGCTTCCAAATTACCTGCCAGGTACGCTTGACTTGTGATCGAGCTCACTACTGCTTAAGTTACAGACGTCCACAGTGTCTTATGTCAGTTTATTTACAGGTAAACTACCTTGTATTACATCAAGTACAGAACAGGTAAACTACCTTGTATCACATCAAGTACAGAACAGGTAAACTACCTTGTATCACATCAAGTACAGAACAGGTAAATTACCTTGTATCACATCAAGTACAGAACAGGTAAACTACCTTGTATCACATCAAGTACAGAACAGGTAAACTACCTTGTATCATATCAAGTACAGAACAGGTAAATTACCTTGTATCACATCAAGCACAGAACAGGTAAACTACCTTGTATCACATCAAGTACAGAACAGGTAAACTACCTTGTATCACATCAAGTACAGAACAGGTAAATTACCTTGTATCACATCAAGTAAAGAACAGGTAAACTACCTTGTATCACATCAAGTACAGAACAGGTAAACTACCTTGTATCACATCAAGTACAGAACAGGTAAACTACCTTGTATCATATCAAGCACAGAACAGGTAAACTACATTGTATCACATAAAGAACAGAACAGGTAAACTACATTGTATCACATCAAGCACAGAACAGGTAAACTACATTGTATCACATCAAGCACATAACAGGTTAACTACCTTGCATCACATCAAGCACAGAACAGGTAAACTACCTTGTATCACATCAATCACAGAATAGGTAAACTACTTTGTACCACATCAAGTACAGAACAGGTAAACTGTCTTGTATCACATCAAGTACAGAACAGGTAAACTACCATGTATCACATCAAGCACAGAACAGGTAAACTGAGTTATATCAATTCACATACCCACATACTCAGATATCTTTGCACCAACACAGCTACACACCCACGCATCCACATACCTGCACATTCTTGCATCTACACATCCACACACCCACACATCCTTATACCAATACAGCCACACACCCATGCACCCACACATTCTTCGAACCAAGCATCCACACACCCACGCATCCTTCCACCCACAAGACATGCATGAAGACTATATTTTAAGAATTGGAAATAAAAATCTTTTTTTTATTGTACATGCGCTTTTCAAACTCCGTAGTTCGTGTTCAGAATGCATAATTGAGCAAATTGTCAATTGGTTTTGTATGCAATAAAATATGTTGCAATTCTGAATCGAAATCTCAAGACATGTCACACATTTTTTGTTCCGTGTGTCACATATGGTCACAGTTTTTTTAATGAAACTTTTTATTTTCAGTGTTGCAGATTGTAATTGTACCTTCTTTCTTTATTCTAATTCTGTCTTACCTCACATTGTCAGGATAAGAGAATTCTAGAACGATTTTTTGTTTGTGCTTCATAAGTAGTGTTTTTCATTGCCTCTGTTATTCTGAGATCCAGCTTTTGCGTGTACGACCTCTTGCTCCGTATCCACTGTATCGGAGTAGCATTGCCCTTCCAGGTGCACTGTCTGTTGATAATCTGTTTGTGTAGCCGGACCACTTAATTTGTTGTTTCTTTATGAAGTTCAGTACTGATGTTGTACCTACTTGTGTCTGATCTATTCATTTCTAAACCGGTCTCTTCTTGATACTCTCAGCATTCTGCGTAGACACTTCATCTCTGTCGTGACTAGTTTTTTCTTGATACTCTCAGCATGTCTGTGTAGACACTTCATCTCTATCGTGACTAGTTTTCTTTTATCGTTGGATGATAGCGTACAGGTATGACATAATGTTGGGAGCAAGATAGTTTTGAACAATGCTTTGTTAGTGTTCATTATGATATGTTTGCATTTTCAAATTAGTCATTTGTCCTATAATCTGATTTACCTTCACGACCATAAATACGAAACAGATCAGTTCTCATTTCTGCTTGGTCACAATTGTGGCCACCGGTAACGTAAGTCCGACTAGCTCAGACGTGAAAATCACCATTTCTGTTTAATTGGGGCTGGGTTTTATCAGTGTTTGATAGAATACTGTATGTTTTTTCTGCAATTTTGCACATTTCTACTAGTACGAGTCTATTTATTGATGAAAAATGTTAATAATACTGATATTCCTGAGTATTAAACTTAATTTGTCACATAATATAAACTTGATTTAGCATTTTGTGTTCAAAAAATGAATTTGTTTTCATCCAACAATACTGGATTGCGAAGTCACGCGACAGTTGTGGTATGATTTCCTAGAAATCTTTACCAGAGCTCGCCGGCCTTTGGTTATCGGAGGCTACGGTCACAATCAAGTCCTACAATTTGGCTCGTTTGTTAACAAATGACCTTAAAACTGGTCTTATTAAACCGTTGACTGCACTTTAGTAAATGACAATACTTAAAATAGTTTTGCTCTTTTATAGCTTCATTGTCAACATCAAGTTTCTACATATTTAGTAACCTCATTAAACTCAGGCAATCATTTATAGCTTCATTGTCAACATCAAGTTTCTACATATTTAGTAACCTCATTAAACTCAGTCAATCATTTATAGCTTCATTGTCAACATCAAGTTTCTACATATTTAGTAACCTCATTAAACTCAGGCAACCATTTTGTACATGGTTTTAGTTGCTTGATGAAATTGTTTCAGCGTACACTAAATGAGAAAATTGTCAGAACAACATCAGATGAAATTATTTAATAACAATTTATTACACTGTGGCGCATAGTACAGAACTTAAGTAGACTTATGGAACACACTTCAAACAGAACATTCTACAGATGAAGCTGTTCTTATTATCATTATCATCAACATGAGCATTATCATCATTATCATTATGTTGTAATTCTAGCTGGCTTTAATTTATTTGTTATGTAGGGGATTGAAGCCTCTTTTAGCCGTGACACGCCCTTTCCACCTGAGTCGAACCGTGTTTTGTTTATCTCAGAGAGTGCTGGCTAACAATCATGGACAATAAGTCGAACCTTGTTTTGTTTATATCAGAGAGTGCTGGCCAACAATCATGAACAATAAGTCGAACCTTGTTTTGTTTATCTCAGAGAGTGCTGGCCAACAATCATGGACAATAAGTCGAACCGTGTTTTGTTTATCTCAGAGAGTGCTGGCTAACAATCATGAACAATAAGTCGAACCTTGTTTTGTTTATCTCAGAGAGTGTAAGCCAACAATCATTAACAATAAGTCGAACCTTGTTTTGTTTATATCAGAGAGTGCTGGCCAACAATCATGGACAATAAGAATGAACTCCTTTCAGAGATTCCAATAGAGTAACTTGAGAGCGGGAAGTGAACATTGATCTCAATATATATATATATATATATATATATATATATATATATATATATTGTGTGTGTGTGTGTGTGTGTATGAACGAGTGGCGAATGGTTTATCACGGGACAAACACCTCATCAATGTTAAAGAAATGTATTTTCCGCGGGGGAGGAAAAGAAACACACCGGGTTTGACCACATGTGGCTCAAGCTAACTTTGCAGAAATGGCACGCCACAAGCCGAGTGTATTGCACAAATCATGACTCAATAGCTCTGGCAACAATCCTAGGGGTCTCTGGAATAAATGCGCTCGCGAACAGAACGACCAGATTCGGATTTAAACACACGAGCTTCGGAAGACAAGACAAAAGTTTAAACCACATATCCTAATCATATATGTACTTCTGAATCGATAAGCTAAATATTATGTCAGCTCACACTTCATTTCTTCTTTTTCTACTTTCGATCGTTCTAAAGCCATTTTTATCATTCTATTGTGATATATAAACAGCCAAACATCAGAACGTAATGTACGTGCACAGCCTTCAGCACCTATTGGAGCAGAGTTGCTTATCCTTGGGTGGGGTGTTCGATTTCAGCCAGCTATTGTGTGCGGTACGCTCTCCGCTAGCCTTTGACTGTCTACAGCCGAAAACCCACAAGGCAGCCGGTTACACTTCATTTAATGTGCTTGACCAATTCTGTTTATTTAAATTAGTTATCCAATATGTATCCAATACAGTAATCTGGTTCCGTGTGTTTTAGGCATCTTACTAATTCTGCCATCAATTAGTCTGTACATATTTCTGACAGAATATTTGATAGTTACGTCCTCTGTATGTATCTACTTCTTCTCTTCTGTGTACATCGTATTCGGAAGATTCTTCTGTAACACTTTCTATCTATCAATCAATCAGTCTGTAAATCTCTCTGACAGAATATTTCCTCTTATTCTCATGTCTGTCTGTTCATATTTTTGTGAATCACATTGTTTTTTTCCATGCTGGTCACGTTTGTCAACTTCCTAAACTAAACATCAACATGTTGCTGATCGGAAGTTCTGCTTATCTGATATGCCAGGGACGTGCACTAACGATGGTGTTATTCACAATATACAGGAAAGAGAATATAAATGTAGGGCCATTTGTCCGGTCAAGATGATGCACTTTTGATAATTTGTTTATTTTTTGACAGTTCTGCGCCAGAGGAGAGAAATGGGTCAGTTTTTATATATTCATTTTTTGTGTGTTGGAATTTAATACATCACAGAATGTACTTTAGAATTAGACATCAGTGCACTGTGCTTGTTTTTCTGTCTTGTGGATTTTGTGGTGTCTTCGTCGGAGCTGTTGTGTAAGTGCACTGTCGATGACGTTTTTGTATAGACGAAAGAGACATCCTTCAGCTCTGCAAAGTTTATTGTTGACTTTGTCTTATGTTTGTTCTATTCTTCAGTTTATTTTGTTTCTTAATTATCATCAGTAAAACATGTCAACTGTGCGCCCAACTTCTATTCTAAATCCCAACTTGATAGTGTTTAAGATAAGATAATATGCACACAGCAAAATTCTACAGTATATTGCATCTAGTCTTCATACGTCGATATCCAAGTCTCACTTCGCTTTCTACAGACATAATTTCGAATGTTGTCTATGAACGTTCAATCATGAGTATTCTGTCCTCAGTGTCATCTCATTAGTGTCATATCGTCGGTGTCATCTCATTAGTGTCATATCGTCGGTGTCATCTCATTAGTGTCATATCGTCGGTGTCATCTCATTAGTGTCATATCGTCGGTGTCATCTCATTAGTGTCATATCATCGGTGTCATCTCATTAGTGTAATATCGTCAGTGTCATCTCATTAGTATCATATCGTCGGTGTCATCTCATTAGTGTCATATCGTCGGTGTCATCTCATTAGTGGCATATCGTCAGTGTCATCTCATTAGTGTCATATCGTCAGTGTCATCTCATTAGTGTCATATCGTCAGTGTCATCTCATTAGTGTCATATCGTCGGTGTCATCTCATTAGTGTCATATCGTCGGTGTCATCTCATTAGTGTCATATCGTCGGTGTCATCTCATTAGTGTCATATCGTCAGTGTCATCTCATTAGTGTCCTATCGTCAGTGGCATATCGTCAGTGTCATCTCATTAGTGTCATATCGTCAGTGTTATCTCATTAGTGTCATATCGTCAGTGTTATCTCATTAGTGTCATATCGTCAATGGCATATCGCCAGTGTCATCTCGTCAGTGGCATATCCTGTCATCTCATCACTGGCATATCGCCAGTGTCATCTCATCAGGGGCATAACGTCAGTGTCAGAGAGTCTCTAAAAATGCATCTGCCTAGTATGACCTCCCTGTCTCTTCTCTTCTGACATCTACTTAGTCTTCTGTTTTGTTCGTCCCGTCCTTGCTTGATCTTCTTGGACATTTGTTTGTGTGCAAAGTTGCCCTCACCAAAACCCTAAAAAGCGGAAATTTATGAAGCAGCGTCAACATACCCACATCAAATGTTAAAACCCTCTTTGTTCACATTCTCGTATCCGTGGACTATCCTGGTCTGTACAAGTACTCAGTACACGTGACCGCCCACTTTCATGCAAAGTTTTAGTATTCACAACCTTGTTTTGAACCTAAATAAAATAAAGGGATTTATGACACTTACCACACCTGGAAGCTAATGTTATTAATATCTATACATACAATCTGCACAGCGTGATACTTACATATGACACAAGGTGAGCTAACCATGACCTTAACATTAACATTTCCATAGAACGTTGATCTTTGATAACCTGGTTAGCATGGAGAATCACGCAATGTTAGTTTGTACCGGATACTGTAGTGAAATCCATTCCCCGGAAGTCACTTCTTTTTGTCATGTGACAAGGTCGGACATTTTAAACAAAATTTCGTGCTTCTAATGTCGCATCGCGCAATTAATCATCCGTCTTTTGAATTTAGCACCACATTTCATGCATTTCAAATTTCTAAATTTCATTTCACTGAATAAATATTTTGTTCTCATATTTTTATTTGGTGTTTGACTTGAGCTAGTTTTTATGTTTAATATTATAACTCAATGATTTCAGTGTAGTTTTCATAACATTTCTCAAGTTATGCTTTCATGTTATAGTGAATCTTCAGTATAATAAATACTATAGCCTTGCATGACAGCTCAAAGTTTACCTGGACATAGTGCTCACTTGAGTGAAGTGGTTGAGACGTTTGTCTATCGTTCTGAAGATTGCTAGTTCGAACCCTGACCGAGTCACATGTACAATTTGTCCAGGATGTCTCTAGGATTGTTGCTGGAGCTACAGAGTTCGTGCTGTGTGCAACATCTTCTGCAGCTGGCATGCAATTTCTGCTGACAGGAAAGGAGCCATATGGGAAAAACCGGTGCAATGAAGTAATTGTTTCGTTTTCAGACTCTATTTGATTGTTCCTACCATTCTGTTGTATGTCGGTGAAACATGGACAATGTATAGCAGGCACTCAAGAAAACTAAACTTCCACACAAGCTGATGCACTGGATAGATGTTAAAACAGTGGTTAATGCTCTTACTGGAAGACTGAGCATCTATGTGTCTGCCTGGAGTGTTGTGATGTTCTTACTTCGAGACTGAGCATCTATGTGTCTGCCTGGAGTGTTGTGATGCTAGCTCATTAACAAATAACCAATAATTCAAGTGCTGCATGATCAATAACGATGTAACTACTACATCTCATCTTAAAGGAAACGAGGGGTGTGGGGGAGTAGATTCTCTGTATCGGGAAATAGCAACTAACCTCTCGCTCCGAAGGTACTTCGTTCTTTCTTCACGTGGAGCGATTGATATAGTTTTCTAGAGGTTTCTAATCTCAGTGTAAATGAGATCGAGTTCCTAGTCCTATCGGAGATGTACATTGAAGTTCCATGTTTAAGTTGAGCATGTAACAAACCTCGCGGAAGTTAATGATAAGATTAGTATGTGAAGCCACTGGCCGGGCAAAAAGTCATGACAATGTTTTAACAAAATAATTCATACAACAATTGTTACCATTTTGAAGTTTGTATTAGGGACTCACGCCGGTGCTACTGAGTGAACCCCTGCATCTGAGATCTTCCCGTGTAAGAAAGAGATCAGAGCCCACATGGTTACTCATCAAATTGCAATGATGATAAAGCACTTAAGATTATTCCCCGAAGTGTAAATATGATGGTCCTAGCGCAACCAATTACTCATGTTGTTTCACATATGTTACTTGAACGCAGGACATTAATTGTGGTTGTGGGGTAACCTGACATCTATTACAAATAACAACATACAAGACTAGACGCATCGTACAATCGCTAACTAAAAGATTACAATTTATTTATTGTTTACACATAATCTTTAACCATTCTAAATAAGTTGACATTTGACATGTATTTGAGTCTCCCGGTAAAACAAACTAACAATAGTTCGTTCCAAAATTCGTGATCATCTTTACCGACCGATATAAAATCATCCACTCTGACAGAAATTCTGGATTTTTACATTTTTATATAGGTAACAGTGACGACCTTCCAAATGTATTTTTGCCCACCCAAACCTTTAATTCTGTAAGATTGTTATTATATGTTATTACTATAATTTACCGCGATGTTGATTTGGTTTCCTTTTCGAAATTTTCCGTGTTCCAAATGCAATTCAGTGCAAGTCAAAATCGGGAATCCTGTGAAATTAATCAGTTCACAATGTTTCCTACCGACTGTCATTGGCGTATGTACGCAACATTTACTTTCATTTATAGAAGTGGAAGGTATCATTTGTTCACTATGTGACCTTTCTTTTATAATATATAATAGGAATACGCCTTTGCAAACATTCGCCCCCATTTTCTATATTACTGTGAGTTCTAAACTTTGATGATCATTTTGTTGTGCTTATGCAAAATTATATAACAAGAAAAGTTTTTTTGCATCAACCAAGCTACCTACCAATTAGTTAAACATGTATTCGTAAGGTCGTGAGATATATAAGACTGCTTGTAAAAAATCACTGGTATGCATCAGGTAGATTTCGTACAAATTCAACTTTAGTGTAATCACGAATTTTGGAACCAACTATAGTTGGTCGTGGTTTTAAAACGTCAGTCGTCTTGACCAGGCGATGGATGCTGACCAAAAAAAAATATTGGTTGAATTCTGTGTTTGGCAATTGTTATTTTCTGTCATCCCCCAAGTTCTTGTCTAAAACGTATCTAATTTTCTGTCATCCCCCCAAATTCTTGTCTAAAACGTATCTAATTTTCTGTCATCCCCAAGTTCTTGTCTAAAACGTATCTAATTTTCTGTCATCCCCCATGTTCATGTCTAAAAAGTGTCTAATTTTCTGTCATCCCCCAAGTTCATGTCTAAATAATGTCTAATTTTCTGTCATCCCCCAAGTTCATGTCTAAATAATGTCTAAAGCGAAGAATTAAGTTGGTTTCATCGGGTTTCCCCATATAGCTCCGTCCTCTCCGCAGGAACTGGCATGCCAGCCACCGAAAGTATTGTACAAAGAATAAACCGTAGCTCCAGCAACAATTATAAGAATAATATGGCGTCTCTGTGACGTTGAGGTTAGGTTCTCGTCTCTCGTGCTAAAGATCCCAGTCTCAGGTAGGTGAGATTGAGTTCCTAGTTCTATCGGAGACGGAAGATAAAACCTAGGTCTCGTGTTGAATTTCAGCAGGTAAAAGAACCATTGGCAGATCAATCAAAATCGAGAAGAGCAGGCTGGAATGTCGCTGCCAGAGCAAAATTCATTCGAAAAGATTAAAAATAAAATTCCTTCCTTCAAAAGTTATTTTCATCATCTTCAAAATTAAATCGGGGACCCTCGCTGGTGCTACGGAGTTCGTGCACTGCAGCTGAGCTCTTATTGTGTAAGAAAGTGATCGGATCACACATGGTTATTAATAAAAGTGCAATGATGATGATCTTATCAATCAATCATATAAGAATATCTGGGAAAAATATAAAAATATACAGAAGTGAATGTAGAGACGGGTTCCAGATTTGAACCTAGAACCTTGAGAACGTATGACAAACATCTTATCCACTTCACCACCTTACTCCCACCAGTCTCAACTTATCTAATGTCTACACACCACTTTACCACATTACTCCCACTAGTCTCAACTTGTCTAATGTCTACACACCACTTCACCACATTACTCCCACCAGTCTCAACTTGTCTAATGTCTACACACCACTTCACCACATTACTCCCACCAGTCTCAACTTGTCTAATGTCTACACACCACTTCACCACATTACTCCCACCAGTCTCAACTTGTCTAATGTCTACATATTGACCATGTTAATTAATGAATCTCGGGGATTTGCCTTCAGTACACTTTATTCCTGTACTATTCTACTATATTCTTTTACTGATGACATATCAACATTTCCTGGAAAATGACTAAAGATATAGAAAGCAAGTTGAATGCATTTGATTATAGACATCTGCGAAAAATAATGAATATAAAATGGGACGAATTCAGGAGATGTGATTAAATTAGAAAAATGTCTGGTCAACGACTAGAAACATCTGTTATAAGAAAGAGAAGATGGAGATATGTTAGGCATACTCTGAGAATAAATGATCTAAGAATTATCAAACAGTCATTGAAGCGGGAGGCAAAGTGTTCCAGAAAGAGAGAACGCGTTAGGGTAACCCAGAAAAGTAATTTACTGATAGAGGCAAGAAATATCGGACTAAATTCCATGGATGAGATTGAGCGAGTTGCCCAAGACAGAGCGGTATGGAGAAATTACTTACAAGCCCTGTATAACGTATAACGGTACAAGAGGAATATATATATATATTTATATCGACATAAACCCATGTCAAAAAGCTATAAATTATATATATATATATATTTATATCCACTAAACCCATGTCAAAAGCTATAAATTATATATATATATATATATATATATATATATATATATATATATATATCACCATAGTTCAACCCACCATTAGTGACAATTCGTTAATTCCCAACTATTCCGACTTGGTGCTAACAATAACAATTTCACGCTCATTTGAAACTATTATTAATAATATAAATTGGATGGTAATACTTATCACACTTTTATACCACCTGTACACGTCTCATAATTGGTAGTCCCTCATGATATTATCGACACACAGTACAACGTACAATATTGTGATCACCACCATCGACATCCAGGTGTGCATAAACATTCATATTAGCTTACATACTAACAGCCTGATACCTGTCATTTACCTGGTTTTTTTTGGGTTGGTTTCTTTTTGCACACTATCTTTAAGTAGTTATACTAATATTCCAATGATAACAGTTGGGACCACACACATGTGCGCACAGACACGCACGCTCGCACAATATACTCACTAATGGTCTCCATCAGGAGGGTATGCCGGCTCTGATGGTCTACTCTATGACTAATGAGATCTAACAACATGCTACAATATAACTCAGTAGATGTGGAAATATAAAACTGCATGTTATGTTGGGAACATCTTATCAGTAATCATTCTGTAGGAGACTAAGCGAGTTGACCAGGATGAAACGGTATGAAGAAATGACTTTAAGGCCCTATGTAACTTATAATTGTACTATATATATATATATGTATACAAAGTGTTGGCAAAGTCCTACAACACTTTCTAAAAAGAACACATGTGAAAAACAAAGTACATGACGTCATCAAATAATGTGTTCTGTAATCAATTGTGGTGCAATATGCAGTGAATGACTGTTGTCTGCTGGGATAATTCTTTTCACTCAAACCATAATGGTGTTTTCAACTGAAGAAAGAATATTTGACAATATGATGAAACGTGTACAGACATATCTTGAAGCACGTAGTGGATATTTCCAACATCTGCATACAATGGATATTTCATTTGTTCTTTCTAGTTTACCAAGA